>CAWUFW010004392.1:1200000-1557268 GCA_963921515.1 Calotriton arnoldi | reverse complement strand
TTTCCATTAGGTTCTAGAATCGATCCGCAGCCTGAGACAATCGGTCGGCCGGGAGGGTTGTTTGCATTTTTGTGCATCTTTGGTAAAACATAGATCACAGGTGTACTTGGATAGAGATTGTTAAGGAAAACTCCATTCACCACTGGTACCGACCTGCTGGTTGGTCTAGATATTGAGTCAAGGACCTTCTGGAAATTGCCCTCGGCAACAACTACTTTCTCCTCAAGGATACAGTTTATCTACAAATCAAGGGAGTCTCCCTGGGTGCATGTTTTGCCCCAAACTTCGCAATATTTTATGTACACAACCTCGAAAAAAACAAGATTCTTACACCCTGCACCCCTTTTCACGAACACATCACATTCTGGCGTCGCTATATCGACGATATTTTGCTAATTTGGAAAGGGAGCAAAGAAACTCTCTAACACTTTCTTGATTGGCTCCACTCATGCCAACCCCATCTCAAATTTACGGCAGATCCTAAAGAGCATAACCTCCCCTTCCTGGATATCACCCTTCAGGTCGAAGATGAAAAAATAGGAATCAGTCTCTTAAGGAAATCCACGGAACGTAACACTCTCCTGCTTTACACAAGTTTTCACCCACGTGGTCTATGAGATGGCCTGCCTTTTGGGCAATTCCTTCGCACTCGCAGGAACTGCAAATGGCGTAAAGGCTACTTCCGCGAAGCCGCCATCCTGACAGATAAACTCATCCTGTGTGGTTACCCTAAGAAACTCGTTAACAGAGCACGCAAACGCGCCTGGCATAACCATAGGGAAACCCTACCCACACCAAAAGAAATACGCAGGAATACTCGTATCCCATTTGTTTTTACCTTTTCCCCATCCAGCAATAAGGTCTGCAAAATCATCAGAAGGAACTGGGATATCCTAAGGACTCTTGAAATATTCCAGGATCCCCCACTATTTTCTTATCGCAGGGGTCGTAACCTGGCAGACCACCTTGTCCATGCCATAACCTGACCAAACAAGCCCAACAATGATTCCTCGATTGCTTCCGCTTGGGGCCTCACCCCCATCAAAGGCCACTACAAATGTCAGAGATGTGTTGCCTGTTCTTCGACACTTAACACCAAGGAATTCAAATTCAATGATCTTGCGTATCCACTAAGGCACTTCACAAATTGCATATCCAGCAACGTCATATACGCCATTCGATGCCCCTGTAACCTCTTCTACATCGGGTAAACCACCCAGGTGATTAAAGACAGAATAATTCAACACAGAAGTCGTATCAGGTGCGGAACACTGAATGCCCCTCTGGTACTTCACTTTCAAGAACAGAATCACAAGGAAATGGACTTCACCTGGCAAGTCATAGACACACCCACCATACCACCAAGGGGTGGTAACCTACAACAGTTACTGAACAGGTGCGAATGCAGGTGGATATCCCGTTGCCATACTGTAGAACATGGCCTCAACACTTTGGACGAGTGGAACAACACCATAACCTGCTAGTGCTCTGCCTTGTGTTCTCGTCCTGGGCCTTTCTGTGTAGTTAGACACTCTCATCACCACGTGCGGTGACAACTGACCAATAAACCCACTAATACCTCTGTGAGCCCCGTTCAGCCTTCCTCCTCACACTGTATTAAATGTGATACACCTATATATAGATACATCCTGTATATATACTCTCTGTCCTAATTCATCTCTTTTGGCCCATCTACAATTACTGCACTCTGTGTGATTACCTATCGAATATTTAATTATTTTTGCCTTGTAGGTCCTATGTGTCATTCATGTTAATTTGGTGTTTCTCATGCAATATTTGAATTTTATATGTACCCATACAGATTTCTCCAAAATTACTGTATATGCCCAAATTTTCATTTGCCGGTTTTTTGCTCCAAACATAAATCACTGTTATGTAACATGATTCCTAAATTTAATTTTTCTTCCCTCAGGCTAACGTTTGTAACGGTCCTTCATTGGATCTTTTCACTACACACTTCCTTTCCAGTACACAACCCGCCTCGGGTCTCTCTCCCCTTTCTATTAGTTTTCCTGACGTACCTACGTCATAGCAGGCACGCCCCCGCAGCTTCCCTTAACCGCTACCAATCTGAGCGTCTGGTAAATTCATTGCACTCCGGACCCACGCCGGAACAGCAGACTGATCCCGGCTGCTCCCCGCCCCCAGTGATTGACTCCGGTGGGCCCTGTGATCTCTACTATACATGTACGTTTTCCGACTCGCCTTCCCACGCGGTCCCCCCTCTCACTATGCCCATACCTACAGCCCTATTTCCTTCATCTCTTCAGTTGGACGCCCCTCCGATTCTAATTTTGCGGCAATTACGAACCCTGTCTGGACTCTGCCTGATCTCGCCCCGCAATTTATTTCTACTACAAGGCCGCGCATAAGTAAGTGTCACCGCGTTCCATTTCCTTTCTCTTCTTTTTCCCCCCTCCCCCCTCAACCATTCTCCTTCCCAGAGTTGACCCTTGACATTTCCTCTCCCTTACTCGTCCTTGGAACTTCAGGCGTTACGCCTATCCTGCCCTTGCGCCACCTGTCCGGATACCCTCCGTGATTCTTGATGAGTTCTTTCCCAGTAAGTGTCCCTCCTGCCTGTCTCTTGTGCTTTCTTCGCACAATTTACTATCTTCACCCGGCTCACAATGCTGGCATCCTTTCTTTTCACAATTGTTTCCCCATCTCTACTTCTTGAGCCTAGACACGATATTAATTTCTAAAATCCAATGCACTTGACTGTTTTAAATTACCTGATTGGGCATTTATTTGGCCCAACATTACCACTGTCATTTTACCTGTGGCTCATTATTACCATGTCATCTTTATGCTTCGCACCTTAATGGTCCACCATTGAATGTTTCCATTATCTATTCATACAGCACTGTATCCAAAATCTGTAACCTGGTCCCGATGATGGCCTGACATTGTATATAGGTCGAAACGCCATCGACCCTCACAGCGTAATTCACTGTGCCTTCTCTGTGATTGCCCAGAAGAATTAACTTGCCCATAAATTTTCGAACTGTACGGGCATCATAGATGACTTCATTTTATATATAACCGTGCTTGCACCTTTTTCCCGCTGTATATATTCCTTCACGTGTCACTAGCGCCATTCACCTCTCACGAGCACTTGTGCACAACTTCACAGGTTACATGACATTTAATGTAACGCAGTGTAATTTTGATGGTTTGTTCAAATATTTATGTTTTGACCGTATAATATAATTAAATATGTGTAAAGCATTTCCTTAACCTTTTCACTTTACAGTCTTTTGTTTCCCTGTGCCCCCTCGCCCTTTTCTCAGCAATTTATTGTGCATCTAAAATAATTTCCCCTATCAAACGATACCCCTTGAGACATTGTCTATGCTATACAATTCTTTAGTCTGTAAGCACAATTTTTGAGTTTCTCTTACTGCAGGAGGGTCTCTCATGCGCCGTTGTGACCACAGTCTTCTTTATTTAACTCGTAGCAAACGGGAGCTCTGCAGGGACCATGGGAGACAGAAGGGGGCAACGCAGCGATGCCTTCAAGCATTTGGAATGCAATAGGTCTCGCATTTGGGAGAGTTTAAGCTATTGGCATTGTAAATGACAATGCCTTTATGTATGTTTCAAAAACCAAAACATAAATAAGTCATTGTCATTTACAATGCCAATAGCAAAACTCATATTTCGTGTGCTTCCAGCTCTTGTGTTTCTTAGAGTTGTAGGGGCCTCCAGTTGGATTACAGCTGGCAGGTCCATCCATGATTCCGTCTGCCCACTTGCGACCCATTATTGGGCCTGTACATTCTCCTGTACAAGCTTGTGTTCCCTCCAGAGTTCCACGCCGGTCTGCACTACCCCTGTTCTGACATCACTGATGCTGGAGTGTGACCAGGTGCCGACACCAATGTTGGACCAATAACTGTCTTTGACTTGAGCCCGACTGAAGTCACGCTACTAAATAACAAAAAACAACCGGTTGTCATGCAGCCTGGCTATAATCCAGTAAGAACTGCTATGCATTGACCAAAAGCCAGCCTCCAGAAGATCTGAGGGCCCATTCCACCGGGGCTAAGGTTTCTACCACTGCTTTGGCATGCGGAGTGCCTGTCCTAGACATCTGCCAGACTGTAACGTGGGAGTCCGTGCACACATTCACAAAGCACTTCTGCAATGACAGCCAGTTCCAGCAGGAACAGGTTTTCACCAGCTCTGTCCTGCAAGACTTTTTGATCTCAGCCCATTCCTCAGACCCTCCACCCGGAGAGGTAATGCTTTTTTAAATCTATTCTAAGGTGAAGAATCTGAGATTACAAGTATACACCATAAGAACATGTTGCTTACCTGTAGTAATGCTCTTTCTGGTGGATTTTCTATCTAGCCGCAGTTTCCTCATCGCCCTTCCACCTACTCTTTCTGGGGAGTGACCTCTTTTTAACATCTAAAACGGTCCCAAGTTAGTACTCCGCACACTATTACCAAACAAGTGTTCACGCTCTGCGTCCGAGTACGCAGGATCTCCAAGAACATGAGCACGCAGGGGTGGCGATTACGTGCAGCTCCGCTCAGTTCGGGGAAGTCAGCAGAGACAAATTTTCCAGATCGAGTCTGGTGCCTCAGGGGTATTTTAAGGTGATAAATTTGAAGTTAGAGTGTCATCCAGAAAGTGCATAACTGTTGGAAACTGGCTCTTTATACAGTATACCAGAAAGAGGTATGCTTTGTAAAGAGTCCAGGTATCCCTTATAAGTGGACAGGGTCTTGCTGTAGCAATCCCAAGGCACTCAATCTGGGATAGTGTGATCAAGCAGCCTTTGGCTTATCAGAGAGGAGTGTTAGACATTTGTTGCACACACAGAATCAATAAATGATGCACACACTCAAACAAGAGATCCACACCGATTTAGAAAAATAACAGGCATTTTTATATATATTTTGAAACCAAGAACTTCGTGAATCGGTAAGTACTTTTTCGGAATGGACTTTTTATAGTTTTAACAATGTTAACCAACAGTGCGCTTCAATGCATAATGCTTTCCTTTGGGAAAAAGAACATTCACTGCATACATATACTTGCAATACGTTTCCGTAGGACCCTTTTCGGTCGTGAGGTGGTGGGGGGGACAGGGACCAAAGTTCCACCAGCAGATCGGTCATAACTGCCCTGTTGAGCCCGGGTACAGAGGTACTGGACGGGTTGGAAGCCTTGCACGCTACGTAGTAGGAAGGGGGGCCACCTGGAAATAGGTTGCAAAGGTGAACTTGGGGACTAGTCCAAGAGGTCCCAACGGGGGGGTCAGTTATGAGGGTCCTTGGAGCATGGGGAAGCAGTCTGTTTCCCTAGGGCCGGGCGCTCAGGTGCAGAGTGTTTTTTAGCTGGCTGTTGTGCATCAAGGCGCTCACTGTTGTCGGACAGTTCCTGCAAGGGGGACAAAAACAGGACAGCTGGGCCACTCTCAGTGCTGGCCTCTGCGACGCTGCATCCCCTGTCAGCTGGTCGTCGGTGTTGTTGTTAGAGTCCAGACTGGACTTCCAACAAGGTTTTGTTGCTGGAAGGGTCCAGTACCCCAGTTGTTGCAGGAGGGATCGTGGAGGTCCTGGTGTCTTCAGGCTTGGCAGGAAGATGGATCTGACCTCCTTGAGTGCGCTGACCTTATCCTGGGCGGCTACTGCTCGGTGGACCCGGTGGAGAGCAGCGTCTTTACCCAGATGTGGCGGTTGGTGCCTACAGGCGAGTTGCTCCTCTACTCCAAGGGAGATGCTGACTAGTAGCCTTTAGGCTACCTACCCTTGGGCTACCTACGCCCCCTATATTTCCACTTCCTGTGGGAAGTGGGAATAATCCTGTCCCAGTGTTCTGACCTGGGACCAGTCTGATCTGGAGTGCTCCACGCCTCCTTGCATAACTAATGGGCCTCAGGGCAAGAGGTGGCATCCCACAAGTCTGGGGGATTCCGAGGTCGTATGTCAAAGGCTGCAGAGGCTCTGAAGCCTCTGGCCTTGGATTGGTGATTGCTAGCCATCCTGTTTGGAGGAGGTGTAAACCCAGAGCAGGCATTGTTTCTGACCTATTAGAGCAGGGTTCTCATCTCCTAGGGGGTCAGAAGCAGAACTGTGGTGGCAGACTGTTGTGTACCAGTCAGCCAGCACACTAGTGGGCTAGTAGGTCTCGGGTGGTACCTCTAAGGTACCCTCTGGGCACATGTATTAATAAATCCATCACTGGAATCAGTGTGGGTTTATTAATATGAGATGTTTGATACCAAACATCTTTTGGTTTCAGTAAAGCCATCCTGTAGCTGGGGAACTCATAATCACCAGTGTCCAGTACATGTACTAAAGATGGCTTCCCTGTTCACTTGTAATCTCCAAGGATTGACTTGGACATCTCAGGGGCATATCTGCTCCTGCAGGTATGTCCATACATGTAATATAAGGCACCCTACCGTAGGGCTGTAATGCCTGCTGCAGGGGTTACATATATTGCATGCAGTGTCTGCAGGCATGCCACAAGGGAGGTGGCCATGGCGTGTTTTCTCTTTTGTATGTACCGTTTTGCGCATTCTGCAATGGCAGTTTGCACAAGTGTGGTGAGGGGTTCCTTAGGGTGGCACAGTACATGCTGCTGTCCTTAGGGACTCTCCTTAGTACCCATACTAACGTACCAGGGGTACCATTTACTGGGGACTTACAGGGGTACTAAAGGTATTGCCAGTTGGGGAACAATTGTACAGTTTTAGAGAAAGAGATCTGGTACTGGGGACCTGGATAGCAGGAACCCAGTGCACTAAATTGCATCAAATACCAGGCAAAAAGTGGGGGCGACCATGTCAAAAAGAGGCACTTTCCTACAATTACCAAAGGTAAGTACCTTGTTCATCTGTGATGTCACAAATACCCTTCCATAACTCCTTTCCAAAATGTTTTGAGGGCTGGGCACTGCCAAATTATATGTTAGTGTGCCTGACTGTCCACAGCATCTCCAGCATTTATTGAAGAATTTCTTATTCATTTTGCGCAAAAGTGTAGGGGTGAAAACTCATCTATGTAATAATTTGATAATCAATTCCTTCCAATTTACCCCTCTCAGGGTTTTATAGATAGGCCGTAGTCAAGCTTCATTTCCTCAAAGGTTTTGCATGTCCCATTTCTGAAAAGGTCTTCCCACCATACTGCATCAAGCTTTGTCCCACTTTCTGAAGCCCTGTCTGTTGTAGCCTGGATGGAAGTCGGTGTTACCAAGTATAGATGAGAGTGGCCGAGGTAGCTTGTGATGGTGAGTTTTTTCCTTAAACCATCCACCATCCCACACACTTAGTGTGACATTTATGGCCAGGGATGTTGTAGTGGCGGTATTTCTGTTGCTTTTTTTTAGCCACAGTAATTCCCAAAATATGCTCCCTACCAATAGATGGTCCTAGAGACACCATTGCCTCCCTGATTCCGATGGCAGCCAGTCCCACATAAAGATCAGCTGCAAAGCCTTATAATATGTCATGAGATCTGGTATTTTAAGCCCCCCTTTCTAGGGTGTTGGTTGCCTTGTTTTATGCTAGTTCTAAGTCTTTTATCTTTTATCCCACTCCCCAATATATGATATACAAACTTTTTCCATCTCGTTTATAAGCTCCTTGGAGTCCTGGAGTGCTTGGAACAAAAAAAAGAGCTCTGAGGAGCAGTGTCCTATTCCTGAGTCTACACTGCCTAATGCCCAGATCGGCAGATTATGCCGTCTAATCAGTTCTTTCCTGAAAGAGTGAAATAACGGGGGTAGTTGGCTTCGACCAATTAATTGCATTTAGGTGTTATACTCATTCTTAAATAGTTAATTGACTTATGAATTTATAAAGGGTAAATTATGATTTGAATTGTCTTTTGGTGCTAATGGCATTTTGTTGATTTTGCAGCGTTGAATAGCAGAGTTGTTTCCAATTATTTGAACCCATGAGCAACAGGTTAACGCATATTTCTGTAGCATCACTAAGATGTCTTATCAACCCTGTCCGTCAGGAATATTGTCACCACTGTAGGCATGACAACTCAGCTAATATATTTCTCCTCTTGTATAAATGGCTAAAGCTCCTTGGCTACTGGCCTGTATGCGCAACAAGTCCATTTCACCATCAGACAGTAAACCATTGTGTCATGTCTGATGCTGGAGAAAGTTCTTGCACCATGGTACCTGCCCACTGTGTGTTTTTTTTTTTCCTTCAGAATGTTTGTGTAACACTGTTTCTTTGTTTCAGGTCCTCCTCAGCCTGGGAGATTTTGTAGCTGCCAAAAGATCTCTGAAGAAGGCATACAGACTAGGATTACAGCCAGCTGAGCGAGAGATTGTGCGCAAGAACCTAAAATATGGTGAGCATTTCCTGGAACACCAGCCTACATAGTTTTTGGTTGAGGCTTCAAATTGCATCAGATCAGCTTTCTTGCATGCTAGCAGTGTGTCAGTGGAAGGGAACGAGTGAGCACATGATTGGTCAATTAATGTCGGCTTAGTATCTGGGAAACAGGTTTGTCATTGCCGCCCTTTGGATGAAAATTAAGTGGTGTAAGAGCACAAGTGTACCACACTACCTGATTGGATAACTGGCCATGTCAAGGCTGCCAACAAAGTTAGGACATCAAATCAAGAAATGCAAAAAGACTTACCTTCTCAAGTGGCCCACCCAGAAATCTGGGTGATCACCTTTAGCCCATCATTCTTGAACCTCTAAAGGAGCTTAAATGCAGTTCCTCAAGGAGCCCCTGAATCAACAAGCAGTAAGGAACCACTGAACATCCCCTAGCCTGTAAGAAGAGACTAGCCCTCTTCCTTACACTCCAGCACTCATAACCATGATTTAAAAATTCAGCTGCCCCATGTAAACAACTTTAATTCAGCCTGGACTTGATTTTGCTAAAGTGATCTCTTCTTTCTTAAAAACCAACGCTATAAAAGCAAAACCCTTTAAATGATCTTTCTGCTCGATGTTCAATAAGCACTGCTTGGTGTTTGAGGTCTCCCGCCTAACAATTTTTGGTCATTGCCCACTTTTCCTCTTTGTATGCTGTCTGTCGATGCAGAGGAAATGTGCAGGGTCCTGATGCTCTTTCAGCCTCTGGGTGCGTTGTTGCGTTGTAAGTATGTTCGGATTCCAATATGAGATGGCAGGACTATGCACAGCAAGTGAGTTATGCACAGTGTACAATCTGCAGCTCATATGCCTCGAACATAACATTTCCCTTCCTGAACGGATGCCATGTATGTTCTTTGCTTGGAATGTAAGGCCTGGTTGCTGAAAGGAACAACTGTACTACAAGTCTTCAGAGCTGGTGTTTACCCTCTAGTCGTTGATCAATTCCTGACTCCTCCGCCTTACTGGTAGTAAATTATGTTCTGCAGCTGTCTTAGAACCTCTATCTCCATGTCCCTCTCCTCCATCCAAACAGGCACTCAGTCTTGATCAGGCCCACCATTGAGAAGGTTCAGAGTACCCTGTTAACACG
Organism: Calotriton arnoldi; assembly: GCA_963921515.1. NCBI lineage: Eukaryota > Metazoa > Chordata > Amphibia > Caudata > Salamandridae > Calotriton > Calotriton arnoldi. The sequence goes on along the minus strand of CAWUFW010004392.1, from coordinate 1,547,782 downwards.
AATGATGTCTCCTGGTTGGTAGTGTTAAGTTAAAGGCCCTTTCTGTCTGTCTCTCTCTCTCACAATGGATATTCCTCATCCTAAACTTCACCCTTGACACCCCGCCTCCCCCTGATTAACACTCACAGTCACACCAGCAACAATAACATTGTGAAACTTTTTCTAAAACTTACCCTACTAAGGGGGTACTTAACCTTTTTTCAACTTTTTTATGTTACTTCATGTTTATAAACTGTGCTTTATTGAACCTGAAGGTCTCCTAAAGTGTGGGCTACACCTCCTGAAACCAGCAGGTTCTGCAGACACTTGCTCATCGTGCTGCTTCTCTATTTGATAATACTTTAGCCTGTCTCCCTCTCATCCCTCCTGTCCTCTGCAGATCAACAGTCTCCTCTCCTCTCTCCTATCAGTTTTGATGCGAGCTCTACTTTAAGTGACTGTAGGGCTTCTTTGGCAAATTGAAGATGAAGTCAGAGGACAAATTGCGCAACAAGCTATGCTGGGGACAGGGCGCACATTCATCACACCAAGGGTGCGACTCCTGTGGCATCATTAGACTCTGAGCCTGTTCCGAGTCTGGTCGTGGCTCGCCCAAATTTCCCAGGCCATCGTTGTCCTCATTACATGTAGATGCCGCCATGGAGGCCATGTGGCAACTGTTCTGAATGAATCTGACTCCATCAAGAGCCCCTCGGAGCTTCATGGGACCCCAGTTTGACTTTCAGTGATGTGAGCGCCACCCGATCCAGTGGTGCCTTCTCCCTGGTTCATGTCGGCTCATGCCCCACTCTGGCGCCAGGTGTCTCAGTAGTGCCATCTGCCCCGAAATAGACTGATTCCAGCAAAATTAGCATTGGTTCTATTTCCGACGCCCATCTCAGACCAGGAACTGGTTTTGGACTGAGACGGAGCTAGCCTCATCCTGAGGTCACCAAGGGGCAGGCTTCAACTTTGGAGGACCACCAGCCTCTCCCTTGCTGCCAGCACTATAGGGAACTAGAAGCCTTGATCACTTTGTTGGGACTCTGATGCCTTTCAAGGGCTTCAAAATGTCCCACACGACAAAGAAAACGAGGAGGGAGCTGGTGACTTACTCCCCCGTCACTGTAGTGAGGCTGGCTTTTACTTAGAACTGCAGAATGCCAGTAGAATTGACACATCTCCTGAAACCGGGCTAGGTTTTCCAACCTGCAGGAGTGCTTCCTTCATGGTAGTAGTCAGCAGAGCAGCAGAAGTACTATATTTACCACTACCCACAATAGAAACCAAGACAAAACTAGTTATTACTGCCTGGGCCTGCAACCTCCGAGCCCTTGCTACCCTTCAACAAGACCTGACAGAAGCCTTCATGGAGACCTGGTCTAAGCCATGTCGGCCCCACCTTTAGGCCCCCCTGTAGCTAGGCCTACCCTTGGCGAGCTGGGCTTCCAAACCAAAATCCAAATAGCCTGGTAGCTCAGACATCTACTAGTAGTGTGATCCAAACATGTTCCCCATTTGGCCTCTAAGCAGTAAATCTACACACATCATTTGGGAAATAGTCTTTTCTTCTTCTGCCAACTTTACCTTATTGTGCCTGAATGCTGTTTTGTGGCTGAGTCCATACACACATATCCTCTGAGACATGGCCACTGAGATCTTGCTGGCCACAAAGGAGTTTTGTAATGCCTTTGTTCTCAAGATCGAGGACGGCCACAAGGCAGCCAATTGCGTCTTAGGAGCATGTCTTGACCCCATGGATTGTGTCAGACCTGGGTCTCATCTCTCCCCTCGTCTGTTCCATTAGCAGTACTTGAAGTTCAGAGACTATTCAGGTGGTCTCACTAACCACCAGAGACGGCCCTTTGCAGAAGCCAGTACCCCCTTTCACAACTACAAAGGGCTCTGTGATGGCAGCGGTCATGCACAACACCAAGGACAACAAGCTTCCCCCTCACCTGCTACAACTGTGGCCAAGCAGCTTTGTTTTCCCCTCTCATGGTCCTGCTAGGGTAGTAAGAGTAAGACTTTCTTTCGTGACTAGCTGGCCATTACATGTGATCAGCGAGTGCTGCAGATAGTTCAGATAAGATAGGCCCTGCCCTTCAAGTCCTCCCCATATGTTTTAGCTCAGACGTCTGCAGATCATGCTGCTGTCCTTCTGCAGGAAGGTGCATTGTTTTTGCCCAAAGGGTCTATAGAGCAAGTTCAGAGGCGGAGAAATGCGAGGGAAGTTACAGTATAACAGTTAATTCAGCTATCGGACAGCCAAGATAGGACAGAGGACATTAATTATAATACCATGCATGTACCTTGTACTGGAGGGAGAGGGAAGTGGCTGCCATCGCTTAAAAGGGTAAATGCTTGCCAGACACATTTATTAGGGTTTATTGCAGTAAATCAGTGCCAGGTGAGCTTCGTACAGCCACTCTTTACCTTGGGCTGCTAAATTTATTACTCGAACAAATGAAGAAGGAATTGTGTAGCCTGGGCTCATTGCTTGTTGCTGCTCTGTCTACTCTTGTGGCTGCTTTTTATGCTTGTGTTACACAACCGCTCTGCGTTTTACACGGATGTCTCGGACCACTCTGGCGAGTGGCCAGCACTCTAGTTATCTTGGCATTTTTTTCTACCTACGAGGCCAGACTTATTAATTGTGGCATTTTGGATACACCTCCACCAACACCTTGTGTAGCAGAATGCTTTTAAAGACTTGTGCACCAAGGCATGCAGTGCAGTTATTTGTACTTGGTTAATAACCTCTGTGTTTACTTGTAGCCCCATTTTTGTTCCATAATCTCTTTTTTGTTTACCATTGGTTTCTTCCTGTTCTTTGCTACCAGCCTCTACTCACCCACTATTCCTCCCCTTTTAACTAGCAAGTAAAACTCATAGAATTGATCTAAACTGGAATGTGGCAAGATCACCTATGCCGTCTACTGTTGTTTTTTTCCTACATTTGCAGCTATTAAAGGGTGCCAACTGGAAGAACGATTGGCAGATTTGGTTGAGGGTGACCAGCAAGGAGCCTTGTCATTGAACGAGCAGCTGGGAGATCTCTTCTGTAAGGTTCAGTGTTACCGAAAGGCAATCGAACACTACAAAATGCAGGTGAGAGCTCGAAAATGTATGTGCATCTTTTCTTTGGGATGCTCTTTTGATGCACTAATGGGTCATGCGTGCTGCTTCGTAGATCAAATAGCTCTTCATAGAATTTAGTGGCGCACACCTTAGAAGGTAAATCTGTACTACAAACCTAAATTGTGTATGCCTAAACAAACAAGCATTTTCTCATGTTATGCCGGTAGAGCTATGCTTTTCAGGTTGCAGATCCTGTTGGCTCATTCTTTCAACATCTCTCAACTTCCAAATCTTACAGAGTCCTGCCTGGTCACAAAAACTTTGCTGTAATATTGTTTAGAATTGAAGTAGCAGGGTATTAACACCTTTTGAAATGTGTTATTGAAGAAATGCAGGGCAAAATCAAGAAAATGTTTGCCCTAAGTTGGCAGGTATGCCCAGACTTGGGTCCCTTGCTCACTTTGCCACTGGATTCAAGCTAGCCTGGCTGGTGAGGGATGTTACCCTGAAACCGGTCCCAGGATGCTTGTTTCTGGTCCAGGGAAGACCTGGCTTGGCAGTTCGGGCTGGACTGTTCCCATGAGGAACAAGTTCAAGACTGATTTGCATATGCCTGGGTCTGAACTGGGGTGGCGAAGTGAGCTAAAGAACGATGATGGATTCAACCCAGATCTGTGACTGGGGGTGAGTGTGTGAAAAGTTTCAGCGCTCCGTCCATTTCCTTTTGTTTTCTTTGTTCATCACTTTTTAACCGCCTTTTTTTTGGGGGTGGGGGGGTGCTGGGTCTTTGTCTTGATGATGATGAGGAAATGTTCTAACCATCTTACCTCTGTGGGCATTAAACTGAAATGTAGTGCTTAAAAGCATAATGCGCCAACCAGGGCTATCTGGTTACGCTAGACTGGGCCAAATCCAGAAGTTCAGGTTAATCTCGATGCGTGGTGCAAAGGAGGCGCTGCGTCATGTTTGATCCTTTAGATGTAGGCGATGCATCAGTTCTGAGCCGCGCAAAGTCGGAGATGCATTGAAGCTATAGGTGATGGAATGTGCCGACACCGAAACGCGGTACTCGATCGTCCCAGCAGCTGCAATGCTTTGTCGTAGAAGGAGATGCACCAGTTTCGAGCAGCGTGGATCTTGGCAGTTGCAGCCCTTTACACCTACTTCCAAGGGCCCAGGACTAGATTGGCTCCACTTGGCAGGGCAAGACAGGTGGCAGAGTCCAGGTGCTGTAGGTAGATTGGTTGGCAGTCTTTGATGTCCCTGAGACTTCAAACAGGACGCAAGCCCTTCGAGTCACTTTGGAAAGATGCAGATTCAGTATTTCTCACTCCCAGGCATAAAGGGCAGCAGGTCAGCACAGCAGAGCAGGAGTCCAGCAGAGTGACAGTCCTTTCAGTAGCACAGCAGTCCTTCCTGGCAGAGTATCCACAGGTTCAGAAGTGTACTGAAATGGTGGAGTCATAGGTCCAGTACTTAAAACCAGTTGTGCCTTTGAAGTGGGGGGGAGACTTCAAAGAGATGCCTTTGAAGCGCACAGAGTCCCTGCCCTTCCTGCCGTGGCTCCAGGCTCACTTCAGGGTGATATGCAGCCCTTTGTGATGGACAGGACACAGCCTATTCAGGTGTAATTGACGCAGTGCTCTGCTCCGCCCCTCCATCAATCCAGTTAATGGCCCATTAAGGCCCATGAAGTCACACACAAGCTACCATTGTGTGTGGCTGTCTAGAGCAAGGTTCTCCAACCTTTTCTCTAGGGAGATCTATTTCTGATCAATGAAAATAGTCCAGAGCTACTAATGACTTTGATCATTGTTGCAGTAGTGACCATATCATATACGACCACAATAGTGACCACACCTTGCAGGATCATATTAAGGACCACCCAGCTCTATATCATAAATTAAACTATACTTACTGTTAGATTTGGGGGTCTCTAGTTGGCAGAGGTAGGTACCTTTGTCCAAATAGGGACCCTTGAGTCTAGTCAGGGAAAGTAGGTACACTCCTGAAATAACCCCTGCTCACCCTCTTGGTAGCTTGGCACGAGCAGACAGGCTTAGTTCAGAGGCAGTGTGTAAAGCATTTGTGAACACATACAGGAATCAAGTGACAACACTACAAATGGACACCACACAGGTTATATATTTATAAAAATAGGTATACTTTATATAGATTTATCACAAGACCATAAACGACAAAAATAATCCACAATACTGTCAAGGATGCTTAGTTCTGATCAAAAAGGCTTAATTCAAGGTTCTGTGCGAGTCGGTAGCCTCCTCCAGCTACGGCGATGTCAAGAACAAACAGAGTCTAACAAATCCAGCTGACCGCGTCGAGACGGGCCAACACAGCGTAGACAGACTCGGTCACAGTACCTTTTACTTGAAGCGGCAGGCACGAGCGTGCGAGCCGGATGGCTGTACGTAGCGGTCGCGATGCAAAATGGAAGCGTTGCAGGACGCGTTGTCCCTCGATGCGGTGCAGGCAGCGGCTCATTGATGTCGTCGAGACGGAGTCGGTGAGACCAGGGCCATGCGTTGCAGGGCGAGACGGTGCTTCGATGCGGTGCTGGCAGGTTGCGGTGCGGCGACGGAGCGGGATTCAGGAGCTGGCGTCGATCAGTCCGGATAGCGGTGCGAGTCGGGCGGTGCGTCGCGAAGCTTGCGAGGCGGTGCCCAACTCCGGTGCGGTCACAGGACTCGACCTCAGCAACAGTGACCGTGTCGGTCGGACCAGTTGGATTCGGTGTAGCGAGGCGTTGCAAGGTGCGGTGCTCACAGGTTACGGTGCAGGCAGCGGCTCGTTGACGGAGTCGGTGAGATCAAGGGCGTGCGTTGCAAGATGCAGGCGTTGCTCGATGCGGTGCCAACAGGACACCGAGCTGGTCGGGAGAGTCGGTCACAGCTCCCTACCTCTGTAGCCACTGAAACAGAGTTTCCAGCAGCAATTCACAAAGGGGTGAAGTCCAATGGTCCTGGGACTTCGATCAGGGGGCAAGCTCTCTTCCAAGCCCTTGGAGATCCTTCACAAGTTGCTGAAAGTCACAGCAAAGCAAAAGTTCCTTTCTCCTTTCTTTGGCAGTCAGGCAAACTACTGCAGGCCAATCCCCAAGCAGCACTTCAGCTTAGGGATAGTCTCTCCTCAGTTTCTTCTTGGTTCCGCTCCTCAGCAAAGGTTTCTTCTTGTTCCCAAAAGTGATCTAATTTCTTGGGATCAGGGTCCCAATATTTATACCCCAAAATCCTTTGTCCTCTGAGGGCAGAGGGGCCTTTGCCCAGTCCAAACCAGTTCTGGAGCACTCTGTTTACATGACTCCTTCTTTCCTTTCACAGTGCAGGGCAGAAACATCAGACGCCCCACAGGAGGTGGAGCCAGCATTGTGGAGGGAAAGCCCAGCCCTGGAGCACTTTGTTGACATGATTCCTTCTCTTCTTTCACAGTGCAGGGCAGAGACATCAGACGCACCACAGGGGGTGGAGCCACCACTGTGGGGGGCAGGCACTGTCCTATTCAGGTCCCAGGTGCAACTCCTCCCACCCATCTAGATGCAGATCTCTCTATTCACCACTGGGCTGGCTCATTCTGTCTCCTGGAATCCCCAGCCCTGTCACTCATAAACACCAGACAAGGAAAACACAACCTAGCAGAGGCAGGCTTTGGATAGTTAGACAAGAAAATACCTACTTTCTAAAAGTGGTATTTTCAAACACAGAATGTTAAAACCAATTTCACTAAAAGATGTATTTTATCATTCTGAGTTCAGGCATACTAAACTCGAATTTCCACCATGTTCCCTGAGTCAGTTAGGATTATAAAATGTAATAATCTAACTGCCCATTCTGGCCTATGGAGAACAGGTAGCCTTGCAATAGTGAAAACGAAAATGGCTGTAATTCACTATTAGGACATGCCACACACACCAGGGCATGTCCTACCTTATACTTACAATGCACCCTGCCCTAGGGCCTACTTTAGGGTGACCAACATGCAGTAAAGGGAAGGTTTAGGGCCTGGTAAGTGGGTGTACTTACTAAGTCGACATGGCAGCCCTAGGCTGCACACAGGCTCTGCAATGGCAGGCCTGAGACACATTTTACAAGCTGCTCCTGTGGGTGGCACAACCAGTGCTGCAAGCCCACCAGCAGCATTGGATTTACAAGCCCTGGGCACACTCAGTGCACTGTACTAGGGACTGACAAGTAAACCAATCCTCCAATCATGGAGTCACTAATACACAACACAATTTATCATAGGGAGCACTTGCACTTTGGCACTGATTAGCAGTGGCAAAGTGCCCATGAGCATCTAGTCCAGCAAAAACATATCGACAACAGTGGAGGCATTATGAAAAAATGGAAGGGAGACCCACGCCAAGGATGCCAGGTCTAACACGTGTCCCCTCCAGCTGAAATGTGGGGAGAACTATCCTACCTCTAGGGAGTTCTCATCACTAAGGCGGAAAAATCTGGACAGACCATCAGCATTGGCGTGTTCTGTACCAGGGCGGTGTTCCACCGTAAAGTCCATCCCCTGTAGGGAAATGGACCACCTCAACAGCTTTGGATTCTCACCCTCATCTGCATCAACCATCGGAGGGCCCTGTGGTCTGTCTGAACCCGGAAGTGAGTCCCAAACAGGTATGGTCTCAGCTTCTTCAGTGCCCAGACCACAGCAAATGCCTCACGCTCAATAGCACTCCATCTCTGTTCCCGGGGAAGTAACCTCCTACTGATGAAGGCTACAGGTTGGTCTAGGCCCTCCTCATTGATCTGTGATAGAACAGCCCCTACACCATGCTCTGAAGCGTCCGTCTGAACAATGAACTCATTGGAGAAGTTGGGTGCCTGGAGCACAGGCGCCGTGCACATGGCAGTCTTCAAGGTGTCAAAAGCTTTTTGACAGGCGTCAGTCCAAATCACTTTCCTGGGCTGCTTCTTGGAAGTCAGCTCTGTCAAGGGGGCAACAATGCTGCCATACCCCTTGACGAATCTCCTGTAATACCCGGTGAGTCCTAGGAAGGCTCTCACCTCTGTCTGGGTCTTGGGGGCTCCCAAGCCAGAATGGTATCAATTTTCGGTTGGAGGGGTGCCACCTGGCCGCTCCCAACCTGGTGTCCCAAGTACACCACAGAGCCCTGCCCAATCTGGCACTTACTTGCCTTGATTGTGAGGCCTGCCCTCCGCAGTGCCATCAACACTTCCCAGAGGTGGCGCAGATGTTCTTCCCAACTGGCACTGAACACTGCGATGTCATCCAGGTAGGCGGCACTGAAATCCTCCAGTCCAACCAACACCTGGTTGACCAACCTCTGAAAGGTGGCCGGGACATTCTTCATCCCAAAGGGCATCACCCGGAACTGGTAGTGCCCATCTGGTGTGGAGAATGCTGACCTCTCTTTGCCCCATCAGTCAAGGCGATCTGCCAGTACCCAGACGTTAAGTCAAACGTGCTGAGGTACCGCGCAGCCCCTAACCGATCTATGAGCTCATCAGCTCTGGGGATGGGGTGTGCGTCAGTCCTGGTGACGGAATTGAGTCCCCTGTAGTCCACACAGAACCGGAGTTCTGGTGTGGCACCAGGCGCGGCAGCCTTTGGAACCAAGACCACTAGGCTGGCCCAAGGGCTGTTAGAGGACTCAATCACCCCTAGCGCAAACATCTTGGAGACCTCCTCCTTGATGCAGGCTCTTATCCTGTCAGTCACCCTGTAAGCCTTGTGCTTCACAGGAAGACTGTCCCCAGTGTCCACATCATGGACGCACCAATGAGTGACACTGGGAACCAGGGAGAACAGGTCAGGGAACTGTCCCAACAGCTGGCGACAGTCACCCTGCTGCTCAGGTGTCAGGGAGGTAGAGAGGTTTACTCCCTCCACTGATCCATCTTGCTCTCGGGCTGACAGGAGGTCAGGAAGAGGCTCGGTCTCCTCCTCCATCCCATCATCTGTAGCTATGAGCATGCCCACTTGGGACCTCTCCAAGTGGGGCTTCAGGCGGTTCACATGCAGGACCCGCAAGGGGTTCCTGGGAGACTGCAAGTCCACCAAATAGGTAACTGGACTCTTGCGCTCCACCACCGAAAAAGGGCCGGTCCACCTATCCTGGAGCGCACAAGGCTCCACTGGGGCCATGACCCACACTTTCTGACCAGGCTGAAGCTCGACCAGAGTGGCATTCTGGTCGTACCACCGCTTCATCTCCTCCTGGCTGGCTTCCAGATTTGCCTCAGCCAGCTCTCTGAAACGCCTAGTCTGGTTCCTGAAGGCCAGCATGTAACTGTATACATCCTGGGGAGGATTCCTGGGAGATTGCTCCCAGCCTTCCTTGACCAAACTCAGAGGTCCTCGCACCGGGTGTCCATAGAGGAGCTCAAAGGGGCTGAACCCTAGAGACTTCTGTGGCACCTCCCGGTATGCAAACAACAGGCAAGGTAAGAGGACGTCCCATTTACGCCTCATGGGTTCTTCCAGACCCATAATCATGCTCCTTGAGGGTCCGGTTGAATCTCTCAACCAGCCCATTTCCTTGAGGGTGGTAAGGAGTGGTGAACTTGTAAGTTACACCGCACTCCTGCCACAGGGACTTCATGTACTTGGACACGAAGTTGGTACCTCTGTCAGACACCACCCTCTTGAGGGAATCCCACACGTGAGAAAATTCCCATCAGTGCCCGTCCCACCACGGGGGCCGTCACTGTCCTGAGAGGGATGGCTTCAGGGTACCGGGTGGCATGGTCCACCAAGACCAGGATAAACCTGTTGCCCATGGCTGTCTTGGGGTCCAGTGGCCCCACAATGTCAATACCCACCCGTTCAAAGGGGGTGCTGACCACAGGGAATGGTTGGAGAGGAGCCTTCTGCTTCCTCCCACTATTTCCACTTGCCTGGCAAGTCTGACATGTCCTGCAGTGAGTGGCGGCACTCCTGCGCATCTGGGGCCAATAGAAATGGGTGACAAGCCTTTCAAAGGTCTTGTCCTGCCCCAGATGTCCTGCTAACGGTACATCATGAGCCAACCCCAGTAGGAAGGCTCTGAAGCGCTGGGGTACCACCAGCACACGGGCTGACCCAGACTCAGCAACCTTAGGCTCTGAATACAGGAGACCATTCTCCCAGTAAATCCAATGTGACCCAGACTGATCACCTGCTGCCTGGTCTGTGGCCTGTTGCCTCAGACCCACGAGAGAAGGGCATGTGTTCTGCTCCTCGCAGAACTCTTCCCTGGAGGGTCCTCCTTCTTGCTGCCAATGGGTCAGCTCAGGTAGGTCCCCCAGTTCAGCTACCTGTTCCCCTGTAGGTTCCAGGGCATCCCTCTCAGGGTCTGCCTCCTCCTGGACCGTGGGAACTTCGGGGCCGGGTTCCCACGCCCCCTGCCTCCTCTCTCTCCGGCAGGCACCTGGGCCTCCCTCTCAGGCTCCAGATCCTCTTGAACACCTTTAGCTGCCATTGACCGGGTGGTCACACATGCCCAATCAGGCAAGCCCAACATTTCTAAATGCGCACTCCGCTCCACCTTAGCCCAAGGTGAGCTCTCCAAATCGTTCCCTAACAAACAGTCAGCAGGCATGGCTGGCCTCACAGCTACTTGAAGAGTACCCGAGACCCCCCCACTCAAAGGGAACCTGAGCCACCTTGCAGTGACTCTCTGTGTTGTCAGCGGCAACAACCGGATAGAATGCATCAGGGACAACCTGCTCTTTAGACACCAGGTGACACTTGACAGCTGTCACACTGGCTCCTGTGTCTCTCAGAGCCTCCACCCTATGGCCATTGATGGTCACCCACTGCCTGTATTTTTTAGTGTTATCAGGCAGCTGGGTCCTAGGGACCATCTCAGAGTCTCCTAATGAGACAAGGGAAAACACTGTGGGATCCCCCACCTTGGGCACCCCACTCCTCCCCCAGGGCTACACTAGCCAACTGCCGGGCACCAGTGGGTGCTGGTTTTCCATGCAAAGGGCAACGAGGATCGTTTGCCTTGTGGCTAGGGGCGCCACACTTGTAACACACCAGTGGTCCCTGGTGAACAGGGGGGCCTGTCAGGGCCACTGGCTTCTTCTCAGGGGGAGGCTGGGAACCTTTCCCTTGGTTCCCTTGGGGTCTACTTTGGGGTCCTTTATGGAACTCCCTCTGTTTACCTTTGTCCCCCCCACTCTTCTGCTGGGGACCCTGCCCACCCTTGGCGGAGTCTCCCACGTGACCCTTGTGGACCCGGGTACTCACCCAGCAGTCCGCCTCCTCAGCAAGCTGCCTAGAGTTAGTCAGCTTACTATCAATCAGGTGCTGGCGTAGCTCAGGAAAACAATTACTGGATAAGTGCTCCCATGCCATCAAATCAAAGACCGCCTGAAAATCGGTCGCTTTGCTACCCTTTACCCAACCATCCAAGGCTCTGCAAAAAAAGGTCACATATTCAACCCAGGTACTGCCTTCAATCTTCTTACAGTTCCTGAACCTCTGCCTATAAAGCTCGGGTCAAACCATACCTAGTCATTAAAGCATCCTTCATGTGGCTGTATGAATTATAGACTTCAGAGGGCAAATCCAACAAGGTATCCCGCCCTTCACTCAGGAACCGCCCCCACAACCCCGCTCCCCAATCCTTCTCAGGGACCCGGTGGGAAGACATGGCTACCTCATAGGCTTTGAACCACTGCCCAATGTCATCATTTTAAAACAATTCCTTCACCACATCTTTGGGAATATACACCCTAGCTTCAACAGGCACAGGCGGTACACTGCCACCAGAGGGAGTAATCTCTAAGCTTTTGGCCTTCAATTCCAACTCCCTCAAAACCTTCTCATGTTCAAACTGCATTTTCTTTTCTTCTAGGGCTAATTTCCTAGTTTGCATTTCAAATTCTAACTGCCCATTCAGCTTGAGCTTTGTCAGCTCCATTTCGTGTATCCTACTCTCTTTCCTGTCCTCCAACTCTTCTGGAGACAGACCTCTAGCAGAAACACTGCTACCTACTGGGGAAGGTGGTCTTCCAGCCCCTAGACCCAATAGCCCCTCCAGCTGCCCTTCTGCATTCTCAGCCCCTCCACAGGGGCACTCCTTGATTCGACCCAGGCCCTCAGCGCCTTTTGGAGGTCCTCCTTCCTGGAGAGCCCGGTCATGGACACTTTAAACTTTTGCAGAAATTCTTGAGCTGCTTGAGGGTGTAGCATTCTAGCCTCTCCTCTTCCCAATCGCACTCAACAGAGGCTACTGATGCTGGTTTCTCCATGGTGATTAAATTTGGCAGTTGCAAAAGTAGAAAATCCCAGAGAAAATGCTATCAAAGAGTATGTGGTTGCGTTTTGCTCTGCACTCACTAAGTAGTGTTCACCAATTACTGTACATGAGTCACAAATGCAAGTCCAGAATCCTCACCGCTGACCACCAATGTTAGATTTGGGGGTCTCTAGTTGGCAGAGGTAGGTACCTTTGTCCAAATAGGGACCCTTGAGTCTAGTCAGGGAAAGTAGGTACACTCCTGAAATAACCCCTGCTCACCCTCTTGGTAGCTTGGCACGAGCAGACAGGCTTAGTTCAGAGGCAGTGTACAGGCTTAGTTCAGAGGCAGTGTGTAAAGCATTTGTGAACACATACAGTAATCAAGTGACAACACTACAAATGGACACCACACAGGTTATATATTTATAAAAATAGGTATACTTTATATAGATTTATCACAAGACCATAAACGACAAAAATAATCCACAATACTGTCAAGGATGCTTAGTTCTGATCAAAAAGGCTTAATTCAAGGTTCTGTGCGAGTCGGTAGCCTCCTCCAGCTACGGCGATGTCAAGAACAAACAGAGTCTAACAAATCCAGCTGACCGCGTCGAGACGGGCCAACACAGCGTAGACAGACTCGGTCACAGTACCTTTACTTGAAGCGGCAGGCACGAGCGTGCGAGCCGGATGGCTGTACGTAGCGGTCGCGATGCAAAATGGAAGCGTTGCAGGACGCGTTGTCCCTCGATGCGGTGCAGGCAGCGGCTCGTTGACGTCGTCGAGATGGAGTCGGTGAGACCAGGGCCGTGCGTTGCAGGGCGAGACAGTGCTTCGATGCGGTGCTGGCAGGTTGCGGTGCGGCGACGGAGCCGGATTCAGGAGCTGGCGTCGATCAGTCCGGACAGCGGTGCGAGTCGGGCGGTGCGTCGCGAAGCTTGCGAGGCGGTGCCCAACTCCGGTGCGGTCACAGGACTCGAACTCAGCAACAGTGACCGTGTCGGTCGGACCAGATGGATTCGGTGTAGCGAGGCGTTGCAAGGTGCGGTGCTCACAGGTTACGGTGCAGGCAGCGGCTCGTTGACGGAGTCGGTGAGACCAAGGCCGTGCGTTGCAAGATGCAGGCGTTGCTCGATGCGGTGCCAACAGGACACCGAGCTGGTCGGGAGAGTCGGTCACAGCTCCCTACCTCTGTAGCCACTGAAACAGAGTTTCCAGCAGCAATTCACAAAGGGGGTGAAGTCCAATGGTCCTGGGACTTCGATCAGGGGGCAAGCTCTCTTCCAAGCCCTTGGAGATCCTTCACAAGTTGCTGAAAGTCACAGCAAAGCAAAAGTTCCTTTCTCCTTTCTTTGGCAGTCAGGCAAACCACTGCAGGCCAATCCCCCAAGCAGCACTTCAGGCTTAGGGATAGTCTCTCCTCAGTTTCTTCTTGGTTCCGCTCCTCAGCAAAGGTTTCTTCTTGTTCCCAAAAGTGATCTAATTTCTTGGGATCAGGGTCCCAATATTTATACCCCAAAATCCTTTGTCCTCTGAGGGCAGAGGGGCCTTTGCCCAGTCCAAACCAGTTCTGGAGCACTCTGTTTACATGACTCCTTCTTTCCTTTCACAGTGCAGGGCAGAAACATCAGACGCCCCACAGGAGGTGGAGCCAGCATTGTGGAGGGAAAGTCCAGCCCTGGAGCACTTTGTTGACATGATTCCTTCTCTTCTTTCACTGTGCAGGGCAGAGACATCAGACGCACCACAGGGGGTGGAGCCAGCACTGTGGGGGCAGGCACTGTCCTATTCAGGTCCCAGGTGCAACTCCTCCCACCCATCTAGATGCAGATCTCTCTATTCACCACTGGGCTGACTCATTCTGTCTCCTGGAATCCCCAGCCCTGTCACTCAAAAACACCAGACAAGGAATACACAACCTAGCAGAGGCAGGCTTTGGATAGTTAGACAAGAAAATACCTACTTTCTAAAAGTGGTATTTTCAAACACAGAATGTTAAAACCAACTTCACTAAAAGATGTATTTTATCATTCTGAGTTCAGGCATACTAAACTCGAATTTCCACCATGTTCCCTGAGTCAGTTAGGATTATAAAATGTAATAATCTAACTGCCCATTCTGGCCTATGGAGAACAGGTAGCCTTGCAATAGTGAAAAACGAAAATGGCTGTAATTCACTATTAGGACATGCCACACACACCAGGGCATGTCCTACCTTATACTTACAATGCACCCTGCCCTAGGGCCTACTTTAGGGGTGACCAACATGCAGTAAAGGGAAGGTTTAGGGCCTGGTAAGTGGGTGTACTTACCAAGTCGACATGGCAGCCCTAGGCTGCACACAGGCTCTGCAATGGCAGGCCTGAGACACACTTTACAAGCTGCTCCTGTGGGTGGCACAACCAGTGCTGCAAGCCCACCAGCAGCATTGGATTTACAAGCCCTGGGCACACTCAGTGCACTGTACTAGGGACTGACAAGTAAACCAATCATCCAATCATGGAGTCACTAATACACAACACAATTTATCATAGGGAGCACTTGCACTTTGGCACTGATTAGCAGTGGCAAAGTGCCCATGAGCATCTAGTCCAGCAAAAACATATCGACAACAGTGGAGGCATTATGAAAAAAATGGAAGGGAGACCCACGCCAAGGATGCCAGGTCTAACACTTACCTATATATACTTTCTTTCATAGTATTGTGGTTGTCTATATCCTGAATACCTGGATATATTATGATAGAACATCGACCACCCCAAAGTATAAGACCGAGTGACCAACAGCAAAGTTGGGAAAAACGTTATCAGTATAAAAAGCCTCAACATGACTAATGAAATAACAGCCAGAGCAACAGGTGCCCACAGGCACAAAAGAAATAATAAGGTAAGCTCCTTGGTTGTAGCAGAAAGGATCACGCAAGTCAGGTTGAAGATGGAAATTGAGGTTTATTCCATAGTAAGAAGATCCCATCCAGGTCCCAGCCAGTGGATACAAACAGACCCTCCGCTCATTTGAAACATAACATTCTAAACCCTTCATGTACCTAGGATACCACCACTAAGGAGGCATTCCCAGGTTACCATGGCACTGCAGCACACTGAGCTCCAGATGCCTCACACCTCCCCCCTTTCATAAAGAAACAAAGTGAGAGAAAAGGTTGAGAAAATGGAAGAGAAAAAAGAGAAAAGGTGAAGAAAAGAAAAAAAAAAACATCTTAATGGAATATAACAAACCCAAAAGACTTTGCACTAACAAAATATTGTACAAAGCCCTTCACACTATAATTTACGACACATAATCCTTTAAAAAGGACGGCCTCTTGATGACCCTAGAGGACGATCGAGGATGCACCACAGGAACAAGATCAACATTACCACTTACAGAGGAATCAGATAAGCACACAGGCCCTTTGTACAGAGCAACTCTTCCCAAGTTCCAAATACGATGATCCTGAGTCTTAACAGCTTTCTTGAACACTTTAATTACACGAATGGGTTTGGAAAACTTGGTACTAAAACCAGGTTGCTTGATGACCACCATGTCACCAACAGCAACCACAGTATCTTTGGCAGCTTTTCTAGAGTCAAAATAGGATTTCCTTGCTAGAACTTTCCCAACCTCTCTTTTACGCCACTCAGTGCATACATTCTTAGTCATTGTCTCAGTTGTAGACTCCTCCAAATTCCTTACTCATGACGGATCCACCATTGTACAAGGAGAACTGCCTCTAAACAGAACAAAGGGAGACTTCCCAGTGGTACTATGAGGAGTCAATCTATAAATCTCCACTTTCTTCAAAACTTCCTTCTTCCAATTAAGACCACTGCTTTTGGCTAAAGCAATAACCTCTTTCAACACTCTGTTGAACCTCTCCACCATGCCGTTGGTTTCAGGATTATAGAGAGAACACTTCTTGTGCCTGATACCACGCTTCTTTAAGAAAATTTCCATCTCTCGTGAAACCAGCTGAACACCATTGTCTGTTAGGATGGTGTCTGGGTAACATTCTTTATCCATGAGATTTTCCAAAAACACAATCACATTTTTGGTCTCAATTCCACACGTGAAGTGAATTTCAGGCCATCTTGAAAACATGTCTATAACAACTAAGATAAACAACTGTTGCCCTTCAGAATGAATGGGGCCAAGAATATCCAAGGCTATTTCCTTCCATGGTCCACGAGGTAATTCTCTGACTACCATAGGTTGTACTCTCACAACCTTTGTCTTTTCACACAAAGCACATGCTAAGCAATCTCTAACAACCCTTTCTACATGTAAATCCATGCCTGGCCACCAATAAGAGGAGCGAAGTCTCTCTTTGGTCTTGGACATCCCCAAATGAGAACTATGTGCCAAATCAATTAAATTGCTGGGAAGTTTAAGAGGAGGAACCAACCTTGTCCCACGAAGTAAGAAACCATCACAATCACCCAACTCGTCTTTCACACCCCAAAATTTTGCAGCTTCCTCAGAAGCCTGTTTTTTTGAGTGCCACCCTCTATTCACAAGAACCTGAACTTCAGAAAGAACTGGATCAGAGGATAATTCCACACGCCACTGATCTTCTTCAAAAATAATCTCCTCATCAATTATGCAAACATGGACATCACTCTCTTCAAAATCTTCATCAGACACACTCTCATCAATTTTCTCAACTAATCTAGATAACGTGTCTGCTATACCATTTTCTACACCTGGAATGTACTTTATATCAAAATCATATTCCTGCCGGGCAATCACCCATTTGGTTATCTTGCTCGAAACAAGATCTATACCTTTCTTTTTGAAAATCTCACAGAGAGGCTTATGGTCCGTTTTGACCAAAAACTTGGTTCCCCAGAGAAACATTTTAAGTTTTCTGATGGCCCAAAACCCCGCCAAAGCCTCTCGCTCCATGACTGAATAATGACTCAGCATCCTTCAGCCCTCGAGACACAAACATAATGGTTTTCATGCCCTCTTCACCTTCTTGTTAGAGGACGGCCCCCAAACCCTTAAGACTCGCATCTGTTGTGATGATGGAAATCTTTGAGGGGTTAAAGCTTTTAAGTTTGGGTGCACAATTGAGTTTCTCTTTGAGAACAACAAATTCTTTCTCACAGGCATCATTCCAGTTGAACTCAACACTTTTCCTCAAGAGTGTCCTCATGTTGGCACTAAGTTCTGCAAAGTTCTCAACTAATTTGTTGGAGTACTCAATCATACTGAAAAATTTCATAAGCTCTTCTCTACAAGTGGGGGCACACATACGGGAGATAGTGTCTACTAAATTGGATTTTGGCATGATTCCCTCACTGGAGATGGTGTGACCCAAGTAGCTAATGGTGGTGGTTCCAAATTGACACTTTTCAGACTTTATGGTAAGGTTCGCATTGTCAAGTTTTTCAAGAACAATACCAAGACGATACTCATGCTCTTCTTCATCCTTACCAAACACATGAATATCATCTTGGTATACACAGACCCCTTCACAACCTCTGAGAGTTCTTTCCATGGCACGTTGGAAAACGGATGCCGCAGACACTAAGCCGAACGGCATCCTCACAAACCTGAAAGTGCCAAACGGAGTGATGAAGGCCGTGTAATGTCTTGATGAGTCAACCAGTTCTATCTGGTGGTAAGCTGAGGCCAAGTCAATGGTGCTAAAATTTTGGCACCACCCAGTAAAACCAGTAATTCAGATATATTCGGAAGGGGATATAGATCTACGATGACACACTTATTCAACTGTCTTAAGTCCACACACAGACGAAGACTCCCATTGGCTTTACGAGCTGCAACCACCGGAGCTAACCATCCAGTCCCTTCCACCTCCTCAATTATACCACCTTGTTTGAGTTTCTCTAATTCTTTTTTCATCTCATCCCTAACAGCCAAGGGTACATTCCTTACTTTGCAACTTGAGGGTTGAGAACCATCATACCAAACGTATTTCATGCTTAAACCCTTTGAGACATCCAAGCTCTTCTCTGAACACATTGGGAAATCTCTGTTTGACTTGTTCTTCAACACCACTACCAAGGTTCTCTTGAACCATGTTCACTTTATCCTTCAATTTGATAGGTAAAGTGCTACTCGCGTCAAGCATAACGCCTAAATCACCTTGGTGGAACCAACTAATTATGCTGTTACCTTTTTCAGAGACATAAATTTTCCCAGAGGTATATCGTTGTTCATATTCGATAAGACCTACAAAATAACCTCGCAGAGGAATTGGTTCTCCACCGTAGGCTAAGGGGTGTATGTCAGGCTTAAGTAGAGGCGTCTTGTGAGGCAGTTTATTTTGAAAGAACACCCTGGAAATGATAGTAATCTTTGCACCTGAATCAAAAAGGACCTTGGTAGGTTCACCATCCACTAAAATGGTGTCAACAGGACATGATTTGTTCTTAATATCAGTGTCAACTTGAACCACTATCTGCCCACAAACAAAATCCTCTTCAAGATCCTCAGTCTCAACACTCTTTACATTAGTGGAAGTCAATTTGGTCTTACAAACAATGGCAAGATGACCTCTTTTTGCATTTAGAACAAACTGCATTCAAAGCAGGACACTTCTTATCATTTGCCAAATGCCCAGCCTTGTCACACCTATAGCACTTGCGTACGGTGAACTTACTTCTTATTCCACTCCCACCTCCTTCAAACTTAGACACAAGTTTTTTTGTATCTTCTTTCCTTACTTGAACAGTTGCCTGTTTGTCTTTTTTAATGGTGTCCACACACTTCAAAGAGTGTTCAACTCTTTTGGCAACTTGAATTACCTCATCTAAAGAGGGTTCATCCCTCATCCAAAGTTCTTCCCAGATTCTTTCAATGTTACATCCTAACATGAACTGATCTCTAATTCTTTCATCCAATAAATTCGCGAATTTGCAGGATGAGGCAAGTTTCCTTAGTTGAGTGATATATCCTTCAATTGTCTCTCCATCAGTTTGTAACCTTTTAGCAAAATGGTACCTCTCCTAAATTGTGCTAACCTTGGGGAGATAATGTTTGTCTAATCTTTTGATACAAATATCAAATTCATTCAAGTGTGCAGCTTCAGCTTCACTCAGTTCAGGAAGGTGGTCAAAAACATCCTGCCCTTCTGACCCTAGACAGTGAAGTAAAAGTGAAGACCTACGTTCCGCACTTAAACTTAACCCACATACCTTAGCATATCGTTCAAAATCTTTTTTCCATTTCTGCCATTTGATAGGAGGTTCACCGGGAGGCATTGTGAACAAGCATTGGCATAGCCAATAGGTCTCGCCTTTGGGACCTTATAAGTTTAGCGATGCAGCAGATTATCCCCTATTAGCATGCCCACACACTCAAGATTTTTGAACACTCCTGCTGTGATCAGAGGCCAAACAGTCACATAATAAATAGCCTGGATTAGCGCACAGCCAGAACGAACCCCTTTCTAGAGAGCGTTATCAACGTTATAGTGCTGTAAAAATATTCAATGTCAAAGTGAGATGTCACAGGGTAGCAAGCGATTCCTCATTAAAAACAAAGGAAACGCAAGTTTTCTTTTAAGGACGAAAGAAGCCAAGGGACTTAAGCTGAGAGTAAGAGAACAAAACATACTGAGTCTTTGCCCCCAATAGCATGCTCCATTTAAAGCCTGCTTGCTTCCACGTGGTAATAATACAGGTTGAAGGCAGTACACCCACAAGCTTCTGAGCGACGGCCTGTAAATCTAGGCTGGTAACACTGTATTGTACTGGCAAAAGGGCAACAACTGGGTACATTTTGACAATTTATTTTTTTATTAAAAAGGCCAACTCCAAATCTTAAGAATTCGACAACGGTTCTTCTTGCAGACCAGGGTCTTCTTCAATGAAGACATCAATGTTACACAAACCTTCCATGCCCACAAAATGTCCAATCGCCATCTTGAAAAGAGCAAATTACTGAAATACCGTAACCGTCGCCATGACGCATGCTTTAGCCATGGACCCAAAACTGTAATATGATCCCTCAAGTCTCCGAAGCGAAACTGCCAACGTAGCAATATTATTGAAAATATAACTTTAACCAATAACCGATCAATCGGTCATTCAAACTAATCATTAGCAGGAGTGCCACTGTGAATTATTTGCTCTTTAAACGATCTGCATAAGTCACTGAAATGCAATGACAAATCTAAGTTGGAAATAACACTGTGCATGGCCGAGTGTAGTTGAGTGGACGTACTGATTGTTTTTCATTGCACATCGTTTACTGCCAAAAACCAGGCTGCCCAATTTAAACAGCTATTTTCTACTTTGCCCAATAATAAAAGCAAAAGCATACCATTAGAAGTAACAGACCAACCAAATATGGGTTCAATCATTTCCTGCAATTGCTTTAGACACATTATTTAAAACAAGCCCACACAAAACAACAAGCGCGGCCGCTAAAGTGAAAGCGACCGCGCTGTGTTTAATTAGTAACCTGATCCACGGTGAGACGACGAGGAATGCAGCTACCACCCTGCACGCCGCTGCTAGCTCCCGAGAGCAAAACGCCGTGGGAGTGAACCTTTGGAGAAGAGGTGGGACATGCACCCGCCTTTGGCCATGTGCGTGCTTTCATTATTGAAAGACACACACAAAGGCCAATCCAATGTGTGGGAGGAGACTGACCCACGCAGAGAAGTTTGGAGTGCGTTTGGAGTGCTCACAAGAAGCCTCCCATAGAGCAGCGCATGCGCACTGCGCTAGGCTCGACCTAAAAAGGGAGGGGCAGTTACATTCTGCATATTTACGAAAATAGAAAAGAGATTAAACGAATAGAAAGCAACTTTCCAGAGTAACAACCTCTAGTAAAATAAGAAAGCAAACTCTAAGATTGTGTGTGTATCACAGCTGTGGAGCACAATAAATAAGCAAGCACAACACAAAAGCTGTGTTAATCAGCGTTAAAATTATGTGTGTATCACAGATGTGACACACAATGAAGCCTTCAAGCTTTTTTTTTTAAACACTCTTGAACACAAGACAAATTTGAAATTTTCCATCTATTAACTTGTGTGTGTATCACAGAAGTGACACACAGAGATTCCTGTTTTAAAATACGAAGTATCAAGTTGTGTGCGTATCACAGCAGTGACACGCAGGCTTGGGACAAGAGTTGAAAATGACGTTGCCAGAAAACCAGGTTCAGCAACGAGTAGAAAAAGGAAAAATAATACACCCAAGATGGATGCCACGTCGGGTCACGCAAGATGAAATGCGTGACGGCGTCAGCCAAAGGTAACGTAGAGCGAGTCAGTGAATCGATGACATGAAGGAACGCAGCACGAGCAGTAAGCGTGCGGCCGGAGTTTCAAACGAAAACAAACTCCAAGACGCGCTGTGGGCTGAAAAGGAAGTGCGAGCCGGTTGCCGGTAACAGTCTCTCCAACTTTTCTTAAAAGTAATAATGCACGAGGGAATGAAGGCTCACAGCGCAGCAAGGCAGCGCAAGGTCACAAGCTAGGCCAGCATGAATGCACAGTTCCTCACAACACTTCAAAGCGAGCGCCTCAGAATTCTCAAAGTCCAGCAAAGTAGCGCATGGTCACAAGTTTCCCCAGCATAAGTGCACAGTTCCCCGCAAGACTTCAAAGCGAGCGCCTCAGGATTCCCACAAAATAGGAAGGGATACGTTCTCACATGCCACACAATGTCCCTCCAAAAAAACACGGACAAAACGCAGGGAGAGCACTGGATCTTGGCAGAGACCAAGGCAAAATTACAGTAGTTGTGCCGCAATACACGAACAGTTCGCAGAAAGTCTTAAAAAAAAAAAAGTACCTTAGAGAAGTAATTTAAAACGCATAGGAACAGGAGGGTTCCAGTAAGATGCACTCACGACCAGTTGTTGTTGAGGCTTGTTGGGATCTTCTTGCCTTTCTTTACTTCCAGGATTTGAAGCTGCCGACTACGCCAGTGTAAGCTCCTTGGTTGTAGCAGAAAGGATCACGCAAGGCAGGTTGAAGATGGAAATTGAGGTTTATTCCATAGTAAGAAGATCCCATCCAGGTCCCAGCCAGTGGATACAAACAGACCTTCAGCTCATTTGAAACATAACATTATAAACCCTTCATGTACCTAGGATACCACCACTAAGGAGGCATTCCCAGGTTACCATGGCACTGCAGCACACAGCTCCAGATGCCACAAATAACTATAAATCTCCCAAACACACATGAATTATTATTCAAAGAGCAGCTTTAAATTTAAATATGTTTTAGATTTTCATTCATTTTTTTAAAATCAGCATACCACTCTCTCAAATTGCACACATTTCTATCAAATATACCCTTTTCATTTGAAGCAAAAACACTCCAAGAGTATCCTGTGTTTTGCACACACTGTATGACTTGAGAGAGTGGAGCTTGCTAAATCAGAAATCTCCATGTGACTTTGTAAATCGAGAGAGGAGACAGGTGATTCTATTTCAAGTCCTGCAGGTTGTAACAGTGTGCAGTCTGGAGATGTATACTGCTGCCTTCTTCAGTGTGGCTAGCGTAGTAGGAGGCTAGCTACCGATGGTAATGGTGAGCATTTGCAAACATGGTAAAGAAGGAAAGGTTACTCGCCTGTAACACCAGTTTTCTACAGTTAGTATCTTCATTTAATTATTAAACACTGCCCATGAGCAGCATCCTGTTCAAACACAAAACAGTTCCTATCTAAAGTTCCATACTGAGTCTATTGTCGAAATTTATGAAAATTATTAAAACATCTAGCAGACTAACAGTTGTACTTTTTTAAATGAGAAAAAATGAAAGGAACGTATTTGCATAGGCATACAGACTCACAGAGGAAATACTGAACTGTTACTTGAAGGTAGCCCAGGTCCTTTGTAATCCCAGCATGCATCACAATGATGGTTGGGCCCTTATTTAATTTTGACTTGCACTGAGGCCCTACGATCGAAAATCCACTGTACTGTTTCAATGCCTGTGGCTCTATCTGAGAGGAAAGAGGACGATTTATGAATTTAATGTCAAATTATTAAAGAGAGCTGTTGTTCCAGGTCAGTAATCGTTGTTTTTTCTCTGTTATGGGACCTTCATTAATATACTTGAACACAAACTAGAATGGCAAGCTCGAGGAAGCTGAAGAGCCGCAAAAGTACAATACCAACATGAAAAATCTGCAAAACATGTGAACCAAGAAACCCAGGCATTTTGATGCCAGCCTTGTATCCAAGACAGATAAGAAAAATCTGCCTGCTTTTTTTATCCACAATTGACATATTTAATTTACTTATAAGTCCCTAGTAAAGTGTACTACATCTGCCCAGGGCTTGTAAATTAAATGCTACTAGTGGACCTGTAGTACTGATTGTGCCACCCACTTAAGTAGCCCTTTAAACACGTCACAGGCCTTCTATTGCAGAGTCTGTGTATGCAATTTTAAACTGCCACGTCGACCCGGCAAGTTAATGTTAATGAATCTTATAAATCGCCCAATTACCCGCAGGTGTCTTGGTGCTAGTTTAGAGGAGTGGGGGAAATACAGCAATGTGTCTGGGTTAGCCGGTGTTGAAGAGCCAGGATTTCAGCTGTTTCCTAAAGTTCAGCAGATTAGGGGCATTTTTGATCACAGGTGGTAGAGCGTTCCAGGCTTTGGCCGTGCCCAGAAAGAAGCTCCTGCCGCCCCAGGAGACAGTCTGAATCTGGGAACAACAGTAAGTTTAGCAGAAGCCGATCGTAAAGTTCTAACTGGGTTGTACCACTTAAAACTATGCTGCAAATAGGCCGGGCCTAAACCGTGGAGTGCCTTGTAGGCGATGCAGAGTGCCTTGAAAAAGCACTTCTGTCTGATAGGCAGCCAGTGTTAATTTTCAATGGCTGAATAGACCAAATTATATGTTGGTAGTTTTAATAAAAGCCTAGCTGCTGCATTTTGCAAAATTTGCAGCCTATCAAGAGTAAATTGGGGGCAGTGAGAAATAGACCCTTGCAGTATTCTTATTTAGATGTGACAAGTGATGCAATTAGAATTTTTGCAGATGAGACGGGATAAAAGGGAAGATCTTTTTAACATCCTTAGAGTATAAAACATCGAGGAAGAGAGAGCATAAACATGATTGTTATAAGTTAGTTTGTGGTCAATCAGAACTCCAAATTCCGAGCTTTAGTGGCGGGAGTGGGCAGATTGCCCATTTCTGCTGGCCAACATTAGGGCGTCCAAAAGGAGGTCTGTGCTCCAAAGAGTATGATTTCGGTTTTATCGACATTCAGTTTAAGACAGTTCCTACTCATCCATATGGAAAGAGCTTGCATACAATCCTGGAATCTGTTACTGACTCCTTGATTTTTTTTGGCCAGAGATACGACAATCTGAGTGTCGTCTGCATAAGATGTTAAAGACTAACCGAAACTCTTGATTACATTGGCAAGAGGTGTGAAATAAATGTTAAATAAGGTAGGGCTGAGTGAAGAGCCCCGAGGAACTCCACAAGAAAAGGAGAACGATTGAGAAGTATACTCGCCAACCTTGACGGATTGTTCTCTTTCAATGAGAAAAGATTTTAGAAGGGTCCATGCACTACCGCTAACATTGATTTCCAATACGCGGTTCAGCAGTAATCTGTGGTCTACCGTATCAAAGGCAGCCGAGAGATCAAGCAGTATCCGTGCTGCACCTTGGTTTTGATCGAGTGACTGCCTGATCTCTTCGGTTGCCTTGATTAAGGCCGTTTCAGTGCTAAATCCGCTACGGAAACCAAACTGCGTGGCATCCAGATGATTGTTGAATTCAATATGGTCCATGAGTTGTATATTCATAATTTTCTCAACGACCTTGGATGGGAGAGGGAGGCGAGATATGGGCCGGTAGCTACTTGGATTTTTTGTGTCCAGGTTTGCTTTTTCAAGAGGGGAAGGATAGATGCTTTCTTCCAGATGGAAGGAAATTGGCCGATCTGGAACATGTTCGATAAAATAGCCGAGAGTGGAAGAGCAATAGATTCCGCCACTAAGCCTACTATTTTAGGTGGACAAGGATTGTAAGGAGAGCCGAATGAGGTTGCTCTCCCTAGATTAGTAACCTGTTCTAAGGTGGGTGGTGTAAAATTGCTGAGACTTGATCCATTTCTACATGTCAGAGTGGGGTCAGTGATGACGACCGACGTAGAGGTCAAAGAAGAAAAAAGATTGTAAACTCCTTCTACCTTTCCCAGGAAAAAATCTGCTAAGCTGTTACAAAAGGATTGAGAGTATAGCCTAGGTGTGTCAGATACCTCTGTGATTAGTTTTTTACTGTCTGAAAAAGCTCTTTTGAAGAGTTTTCTGCTTCCTTTATTTTTTTGTAAAATAGGATGCTTTTTCTTTGAGGATGAGAGCTTTAAAGGATGCTAGACAGAGCTTGTAATTAGTTTTCTCCGTCTCCTTATAGTTACATCTCCAGATCTTTTCCTGCCTGCGGCATTCTTGTTTCTGTGCCTTTAGTTCTTCTCTGAACCAAGGAGCTGATATAGTCCTTCGTTTGGCTTTGCTTAACTTAGGAGGTGCTAGCAGCTGTGTGGCTTTATCAAGCCATGTTATGTATTGAATTGCCGCAGTGTCAATGTTAGTGGAGAGATCGGGAGAAAAATTATTAAGTTCATCCAGCATCCTATCGGGCTGTATAGTATGCCGGGCCCGAGAAATACAAGCACCCGATTTAATTGAGGGCCTGTTAAGAGAGACATTATATGTCCAATTAAAGAGAATCGCGTTGTGGTCTGACCAACCAAGTGGATGGGTATTGACAAAATTAAGAGCTACATTACTTGTGAATATTCCATCCAATGTATGTCCTGCGGAGTGAGTAGGGCCATTCACCAATTGAGAAAGACCAAAGCTGGATAAAGAATGAAGATGATTTGCTGTTTCTGGGTCTTGGGGGGCCTCTAAGTAGAAATTAAAATCACCTAAAACAGTGAGGTTTGTGGAAAGAATGTATTCTTTCAAAAGACTAGAGATTTCCTGTGCTAAAGGGGCTCTAGGGCCGGGTGGACGGTATAAGAGTATTCCTGTGAAGGAGGAGGTGTTAGAGTGATTTTAAAAGTAAGCGCTTCACAGTGTGTGGATGGAATAGCTTTACATTGGATTTTCTGATCTGATCTATGCCCTATGGCTAGTCCCGGCCCCCACCCGTTTTAGTGGTCTATCATGCCTGAAAATAGAGTAGCCCTGGGGTATGGCAGTTAATAAATCTGGGGCGCTTGAAAGGTCAGCCCAAGTTTCTGTTATAAATGCTATAGATGGGCTTTGTGTTTCCATGAATAAGTTAAATTCTATACTATGCTTGATTAAGGACCTCGCATTAAAAAGAGCGCAGAACAGCTTTCTATCTGATGGAGTCGAGTTGTTACTAGGGATTAAAGGATTCTTATATATTGGGGCAAGTGAATTGCATATGTCTAATCTGGTGCCAAAGCCAGGACAGCTATAAGAAGAATTGGCTGAGGCTGCGGAGCAATCAAACCCTGCGCAAGCCTGGTTCTTACCTGGATGAAGGGTCAATAGCTCCTCACGGGAGTACCTTGTGGCTGTCTATTCTGGCGTACGAGGCCATAGTGTCTGGCGCTGGGCGCAGTCCAGGCGTGGACGAGCGCAGACGGTCTTGCCTTTGGCGCACCCGCTGCGTGGACGCGCTTTGCTAGTGTTTAAATAGCCCGTCGTGGTGAGGGGCGTAATGGGGGCGTGGCTATCGCGCTGAACAGCGCTTGCTAGAATAGACTGAAAACAGTTGGGCAGTTTTAAAAACATAAACCAGGGTCCAGCAACTCCTGTGATTGGCTGGATGCTTCCCTACAGCCAGTCACTACTGGTAAAGTAAGATTAAGCAAAGTAATAATGAGAATATAAAAGCATAAAAATAAAATAACGAAGGGACCACCCTTCCAATATGGTGTCACCTTTTCTAAGAGCCAGGCAGCTCCCCACATACAAGGAAATAGAAGTGAGTAAGTTCCTCCATACTCCAAGCTTAACACACTTGCCAGGTACAAACCTTACTTTTTAATACAGACAAGTCTCCTCTAAGGTAGGCCCTGGAAAGCCCAAGGGTAGGGGGCCTTGTATTTAAAAAGTGGGACATATACTTTTAAGTTTTACATGTCCTAGTAGTGAAATAATTTTTTTTTCACTACTGCAAGGCCTATCTCAACCATAGGATAACATTGGGATTACCTTATTAAATTTTATAAGTGTAATTTCCAATTAGGAAGAGATCGGACCCCCAAGTTTGGTGTCTCTGGAATCACAATTTAAAATCGCAACTTATGGTAAAGTTGGATTTTGAATTATAATTCTGAAAACGGCACTTATAGAATGTTGGCATTTTCTTACTTTAGCCATTTGGTACCTTCTGCTTGTCTATAAATACACGTCTGAGGTGGGTGACAGTTGGGCTTTGTGTATTCCCAGTTCTTTGCATCATTGGGCGACACATAGGGGGACTGATTTTTACTGTAAAGTCTTGACTCTTTGGAACATGCTGCTGCCTGATTTCAAAACCGATTCTAATCACTCTTTATTCATAAGCTCTAAAAACATGTTTCTTCAGCAGTAAAGCTGCACTTATTGATGTGCTCAAGTGGCGTTAGGCTGTCCAAAACATCAACTAACCGTATAACCTAATGACCAAAAACGAAAAAACATATGTAGCTCATGCCACATTGTTAAATGTCATTCTGTATTCCTCGCTGGAAGAAACTAGGAAATGCCTGCATCTGATGAGGCGTAAAATATTTGCATGCAGTATGTTGCAAACAAAATAAAACAACTTTGATGTAGATGAATTTCAAAGTGTTTTCGTTATAGGAGATCCTTCCTAAAGGTAGGGGAAATTTTAAAAAGCTCTTGATAATGTGTACATTAAAGCTATTAAAGTTAACTAAATCTATCTGTGCCTTCCTCACTGTTTGTACAATGATCAGTCCTTCTGTACTTGCAGCTGAAATGTGCCGAAGCTCTGAAGAAGCCAGAACGGGAGCGGGCTGTGATCCATGTCTCGCTGGCCTTTACCTTTGGGGATTTGAAGGACTACAAGCAAGCATTGCATCACTACCAAGCTGAACTGGAGCTTCGGCGAGGCAACCCCTTAGAGGTGAGAGAGTTAAAAGAAGTGATTGTGTCATCTTTACTAGTACATTTTGCATGTGTGTATCACACAAATCAAAGAAATTACACTTCTGTTCATGTTTGTCAATCAGGCTTAAGGCACGCAGGCATATATTGTGACTTTTTTCAAGCCTAAATTTATTTTACACCAGGAAGAGCTTTGTAGATCACACCAGATTGTTTTCTATGAGAGTTGTAGTATCTCAGAGCACACATTTAATAGCAATGAACTCAGCTGAGGGTTCTGTTGGCAGAAACATGTTGACCATGAGATAAGAGGCAGGGTCAATCGACTTCTGCCCTGTTCATTCACCTTTCTAATCCTGACCCAGACAGACAAGAATAAAGCTTAACGTCTGTTTTGGAGTCAGTTTTAACCACGTTGCTTACACCATTTTTGTTTGCACCATAGCACCTTTTACACTCTGCTAGCCTCACTACCTGCCTGACTCCATAGGGATTATTACCACACACTAAAACATCTGAAGAGCTCCTCCCGATTAGAGAGGTAGTTGTAGCCCGCACTGTAATTTGCTATTACCGTGTGAGGAGAATCCCTGTGCTGAAGCATGCCACCTTTGGTGGATGAGGTATTTCACCCTATTAAAGGAATACTCCTTTAAAATTCTAGGTTCCTAGTTATCCACTATGAAGGAATCTGGCAGTGCTCGGGGTGGCGTTTGTGAGCTGGGAATGCTTTTCTGTGAAAGTGCCACAATCTGTGGCTACACCTTGGTGGCACTGTTTGTTGGGGTGAAATTTTATGTGCTTGGAAAGGCTGTCATTGTCACTCAACACACACGCAGGTTGACAATTTATCTTTATTTCAATGTTCTAGGAGTGCAAGACATGGTTGAGTATTGCGCTGGTGAAGGAGGATGCAGGGAAGGAATACGAGGAGTTGGAAAGCTGCTTCACCAACGCATTGCGCTGTGCAGAACAGGCTGGGAAACTTAAACTGCAAGTAAGTGTGATGCAGAGGCAAGGTGCGCGCTTCGAGTGGATCACTTCAATGGAACGTGAGCGCCTCACTTATGTTTTGAGGAGGGTATCTGCTTTTAATTGACACGAGCAAAAGAAATGCTGCCAAAATGTTTGTTAGCTGTGCAAAATAAAGGATCTCTTGCGCAGAAAATGTTCTGAATGCACTTATCATGAACCTGTTGGGAGTAGGGTGACCAACTTGCATGGGTGCAAATTCAGGACGGTCAGTGTAAAAATTCAGGACAAAGGGTCAAAATTCAGGGCAAAAATTCAGGACAGAAGGTCAAAATTCAGGACAAAAATTTGGGACAAAACATACGTTTTACAGACATATCAGAGGAGGTCGCACAATAGTATATAAGTAAATAGACAACTAAAATAAGTACAAGTCAAAATAAGTTTATATAAGGTTGAGACAATCGTGCACTTCACAGTTTTTAGTGTGTGCGCAGCTTTGCAAAGGGACATCAGGCCCTTTCTGCAATCAATATTTGTGCAGGAAAAGGCACACCACATGCTGTCACTATAATAGGGCCCATTGTCATTCTATCTATGCTAATCGTCTGCAGTCTCAGGATGACAATGGGCCAGTCCACAGTCTGTGCGAGGTTCGGGAGGGGCTGCTGCAGGCAGCCTCAGTCTACAGATTAAAAGATAAGTGCGAGAGGCCCCGAGTGGAAACTTTTAAACTCATGGGGCCTCTCGCAGGGGAACAGCATTCCTTCCTGAAATTCCCCAATTTGATTTTAGTATGATGTCTGTATGGTGTCCGTAATTTGGAGACCCCAAATTACGGACGCCTTACAGATAGCATACTAAACAAGCATTGGCATAACCAATAGGTCTCGCTTTTGGGACCTTATAAGTGTTTAGCTATGCAACACTTGATGTTGTTTAATCAAGGATATTGTGCTGGATAACTAAACACTTATAATGTCCTAAAGGCGAGACCTATCGGCTATGCATTGGGGGGGCCTTATAAGTGTTTAGGTAGAGCTATTGACTTTGCCAATGTTTCTAAGCTGTGCAGTAGAGAAGTGTGGCTGCTGTGCAGCATGCTGAGAAGTTGTAATTAAAAAGTGTAAGAAGCACTCGGTGATGCTGTGCTGGCTTTGAGTGATGCTGTGGTGGTCCTGTGTGATGCTGTGGTGGTGCTGACTGATGTTGTGGTGATGATGAGGCGCTGCAGTGATGCTGTGGTAGCATATAGTGATGCTGTGGTGGTACTGAGTGATGCTGTGGTGTTCCTGAGTGATGCTGTGGTGGCGCTGAGTGATGCTGTGGTGGCGTTGAGTGATGCTGTGGTGGCGTTGAGTGATGCTGTGGTGGTGCTGAGTGACGCTGTGGTGCCGCTGAGTGACGCTGTGGTGCCGCTGAGTGATGCTGTGGTGGTGCTGAGTGACGCTGTGGTGGTGCTGACTGATGCTGTGGTGCCGCTGAGTGATATGGTTGGGTCCCTGAGTGATGCTGTGGTGGTGCTGAGTGATGCTGTAGTGGTGCTGAGTGATGCTGTGGTGGTGCTGAGTGATGCTGTGGTTGTGCTGAGTGATGCTGTGGTGGTGCTGACTGATCCTGTGGTGTTGTTGAGTGATGCAGTGTTGGCCCTGAGTGATAATGTGGTGTCGCTGAGTGATGCTGTGGCGGTGCTGAGTAATGCTGTGGTGGTGCCGAGTGTTGCTGTGGTGGCGTAGAGCGATGCTGTGTTGGCGCTGACTCCGCAGAATAATTCTAACTTTTCTGTGATTGGGGGGCTGGCGAGAAAGCAGGTCTGGCAGTAAAAGGGCTTTGTTACAGAGACCATGCTGGCCAAGCTATGTAATTGAATCAATACACTGATGAGTTGATGAAACAAGGTTAGAAATACCCAACTGCCCCTTTCGTGGGAATAATAAAATCATTTTGTAAAACGCAGACCTGGGATGCTTTCAAATCAAATGTATGTTTAGACTGCTTATACTGGAACAACGTTCTTGGTTCTAAAAAACGGACTATCCATGCACTGAGCCGCTGCAGTAGCGAAACCAGCATCTAGAAATCTAAGACTAATTTCGATTCAATAAAATGCTGCTACAATTGCAATAGCGCCATGAGGTATAGCTTTTGGTCTGCACTGGTGGGCTCCAGAGGCGCCGTCTGATGCGACTTGTTTGCCTCCTTTAAGAGAGCACTCTAGCAGGGGCGAAAGGGAGCCAGCAGTGGCCGCCGACGAAGACGAGTCCGGGAAGGTAACATTTATTTACTTGTTGGAACACAGGAGACACGAGCATGTAACAGTATGACGCCCACAGTCATTTGTAACTTGTCACTTTATGGAGTGGGCAGCAGTGTTGGCAAGAGTCGGCCCTTCAGGACAGCGGCTGGCTCTGCAGCACGGGGGCGAGCGGGTTTAACTTCAGTGCACACGAGGGGGACGGGAGATGCACAGAGAGGCGGAGCGAGGCGCGCGCACTTGGGAGAGCGAGAGGAAAGCCAGATGGCGCCTCTGCTCGTGCCTGTGCGCGTAACCGCACGCTCTATGCCACCCAAAAAGCTGTGGTCGGCTTTTTAAAGCCCCACTCACTAAATGTCTCGCCAGAGCAACGCATGCGCTGGCTCAGGCGAGACCTAAAAACGGACGGTCCGTGAAATTTACGGACGGTTGGTCACCCTAGTCGGGAGTAATAATGATATACTCCCCTCAACTTCAGTGGGGCACAATACCCCTGCCACTATATCGAGGTAACGAGTACAGATCTGCACTGTATAGATTAATGTAAGTAATACTGTTTAGTGAAGGGTAAAGGTTAATTTTAATATTATTAAGTTAAGGCAATTTAATTGTACAATAAAATTATGTAAATTAGCGGTTGGTGGTAGGTTAATTTTAGAGTTTTGTGTTTCCTTTGGTTCAGTATTAATTAAGGATTCACTTAATGATTATTAAATATAATGAAACATAAATTAAGAATATAAAAATTCCTAGCTATTGTGAAGGAAAGTTTCAATTCCACTAAGGACATGGAGGCGAGGATTCTGCTCATCTCTTACATTTTATTCAATCAACTAACTTTACCAATAACACTTAAATTCAACAACTACATATCCCATGAGTCCTTGCTGTAAACTCAGTACAACAGCAACCTTAGAGCAAGTCCCATATATTCAGCATCAAGGAAAAGCACTTCCTCTTTCTTCGCTGCTCAGCAGCCAGATAAGTGCTTTTCTTTTATGCTTACTAACTGTGCTCATATGCTTTGTGAAAATACTGCTGATTAAGTATATATATTAGTTTAAACTGAGCGCTTTCAAATACTTGTATGCGCATAATTCTCTCTGGCCTTTTTACCAACGTGTGCTCATCCCTCGATGAGGGATTCCTCTTCGATCATGCGCCGCGGTACAGTGAGCCCACCACGTGGGGCGCAGGCGACTGCTAGGCCTCTTTACCGCCAGATCGAGGACCCGCGGTGTGCAGCTGGGCCCACTAGGAGGCGTGGAGGTGGTGTCTCCTCATCAGAGGGCGCCTTCCTCATTCTTGGCATTCTTGACGCGTCGCTTGCTGCTGCTAGACGCGCGGTGTGCGACCGGGCCCTCTAGGGGATGTGGAAGGGCACGCATCCTTAACAATGAAGAGGATGCACCCCTCCCACACTCCTCACATTCTTGGGCACTTGCCTTAGCGCGGTTCGTTGTCTTCTCCTTCCGTACGTTGGTGAAGGAAAGACATTGTCAACGAGCGCGCAAGGCTATCTAACAGGGTTAGTACCTTTTTTCTTGGCTCCAGGCTATAGTGCTGTCTTCACTGTTCTTCATTATTATTATTATATATATATATATATATATATATGAGAGAGAGAGATATGAGATAGATATATAGAGACAGATATAGATCTATATATATATCTATAGATATATATCTATATAGATAGATATCTATATCTATATATAGAGAGAGAGATATATTTATCTATCTC
This sequence comes from Calotriton arnoldi, assembly GCA_963921515.1. Taxonomy (NCBI): domain Eukaryota; kingdom Metazoa; phylum Chordata; class Amphibia; order Caudata; family Salamandridae; genus Calotriton; species Calotriton arnoldi. Next base: position 1,514,475 of record CAWUFW010004392.1, on the reverse strand, counting down.
TAAATATATATAAATATATATATAAATATAAATATATATATATATATATATATATCTATCTATCCTGAACAGCCTTGGCAGGGGTGTATGAAGAATACTGTGAGGGAGAGCAGACGCTCATTCCCATCCATAAAGAGCTGGGAGATAACATTGATGCATCCCTGGAAGGGGCGGTTTCTTCTGACCTGGAACCCCTGAGTAAAACAATCATTGAGCTTACTGCACGTTGCAGTATTTTACCCCCGGATGAGAAAGGTTTGAGTCTGGCGCCTCCTCTTGACAAAATCTGAGCACCCAGTCATGATATAGAATTAGTTTTTCTGTTGGGTGTTGCGTCACAACTTGAGCTATTCTGGCGGTGCGCTCAGGGTGCACACCTTTATGTACTGTAGAGTCTTTTCTATAATGCCATGTTTTTCCACACTTCATGTCTTTTGTCTTTTTGATAGTGTACACCCTGAGCCCATTGCCAGGGTGTTTCGAGTTGTGATGCAACACCCGACTTTTGCGGGTAAGGCTGCATTTTTTCTAATGGATGTCACTACTGGATTCTAGTTGGACACCATACTGTTTGAATTTGTTTTCCACAATTGGGTTGTTGGTGGCACTATGATCTGATAGGTGTTACTAACACTCTGTCCTTGACCTAGATGTCTACTTGACCATGTTTATATCTTCCTACAGGTCGTTGGAAAGTGGATCCGACGATACATTATTAGTACCCACTTTCTCATGCTTTTGTATTTTCTTTTCCATTCTATACACTACTTGGTTTTGTCACATTTAAGCAGAAGTGAATTTTTTCAAGTTCCTGATGAATGCCCTTACACTTCAGCTAAGGGTTATGTTGGCAGAGACATGTTGACCATGAGATAAGAGGCATGGTCAGTCGGCTACTGCCCTGTTCATTCACCTTTTTAATCCTGACCCAGACAGGCAAGAATAAAGATTAACGTCTGTTTTGGCGTTAGTTTTAACCACGTTGCTTACACCATTTTTGTTTGCACCATATCAGTTTTTACACTCTGCTAGCCTCACCACCTGACTGACTCCATAGGGATTATTACCACACACTAAAACATCTGAAGAGCCCCTCCCGATTAGAGAGGTAGTTGTAGCCCGTACTGTAATTTGCGATTGCGGTGTGGGAGAATCCCTATGATGAAGCATGCCACCTTTGGTGGATGAGGTATTTCATCCTATTAAAGGAATACTAATTAGACATTCTAGGTTCCTATTTTCTTTTCTGTTTTAGACTTCTTTTGTTATGTGTAGAACTCATTAGTCATCCTGCAACCATGCCCCTCTTAAAAGAAATTAAATAAATAAAACTGACTTCCTTAAAATGTAGTATTGCCGACACCTACATCGTACCTCTCATTTAAACTTCCAATAAAACCCCAAACACCTGCATGTAGAGGAATATTATGAGTATGCTGAGCGGACTTCCTTTGCAAGTTCTGAAAATGCTCAAATTAATACTTGGCCCAAGTGGCGTCTTTTTTGTTAATGCAACCAGGAGTAAAATATACTATGCCTAATTTTTTGACATAATTAAGACATGGAAATTTAAGACACCCGTCCAATCTAAAACAATCCGTGATCAGGTCACTATTCAAACTAGTAGGAGGATTGACCCACACCGATGACCACAATATTAAAGGAGATCATTTAATGGCATCCTACAAACAACTCAGTCCCAGCTCTTCAAGGGATGGCATGTGGGGACTATTAGGAGGAATCCCCAAGAGCTGATGACCAAATCTGTTTACTTAAATTTGTAAATACTCTGGTTAGCATATCCCCAAATTCCACCCCCATAACACAACGGACAGACATTTACTTTTGTGCATCTCTAACATATAATTTATAGACATCCTACTCGGCACCTGGTCCAAGCCCTGAACAGGGGCTCCTGTGAATAGGACGATTGCACACCGCCATCGCCCCGCCCCAGGGGACCCCAACTTCCTCATCCAGCACCCCGCCCCTCAGAGCTTGGTGGTCCAAGCCTTCACTTGCGAACTAAATCCTGCTGCATTCCATACCACTCTACCGGACAGGGAATCCAAGAGAATGGATAAATTGGGAAAGATTGTTTCATCTGCCAGCATGACACTGCGGTCGGTGAACACCGTGTGCCTTTTGGGCTGATACTCCCTCATGCTCTGGGACTCAGTTGGGCAGGTGCTGCCTATCGTCTCGGAGAAGGCCCGAGCCACACTCTTCTAAGCTATTGCTGGCGGAAGGTGTGCAGCTGAGTTCGGCATACGCTGTGGGCTGGATATGACCGACTCACTAGGCAGAGCGGTTCCATCGCCGAGAGCCCTTAGGCACCACCCCTGGTTGCAAACCAATGGCTTTTCAGGGAATGTTCGGCCCTCACTCATGAGAATGCCCATTGATGACTCCCATCTCTTCGGAGACAAGGTGGACTCTGCACTAGAGCGCTTAAGAACAGCAGAGCTATGGTCATGTACTTGGGGGGGTTTCCATGGCCCCTCGCCAACCCCAGTCCAATTTTCGCTCCTTTCATGGCCACGGAAGGGCTTCCAGCCATGTCTCTACCTGCCCTGCCACCACTGCACACAAGCTTCCCAGCCGGCAGGATATGCCATCACCAGTACCACTGGAGGTCGATAACATACAACTGCTGGGTTCTGCAGATTGCCCAAAGGGGCTACTACCTCCACTTTGTTCTCTTCCAGGTGATCCTCATCAATAGTCATAAGCACTGAATATTCCCGCCCATGTGCGGGGACCCCGGAATACATTAAAAAAAAAATATAAAAACATATATAGCAGATATATATATATATATCTTGGCTTAATACAAGAAAGGGATTCGTCAAATGTGCCTCCTGTAAGGCCTGCAGACATGGCTTAAGTAAAACATCTTATAGAGTTCCCTTCCATGATACACCGGTTGCCATTAACAAATTCTTAACATGCAGGACCGAGTTTGCGGTCTATGTGCTGGAGTGTCCCTGTGGCCTGCAATATGTTGGGAGTACCAAGTTGCAGGTTCACAAGCGGATACTCCAGCACATAAGAGCGATTCGCATTAGCGATGCTACCTACCCAGTGGCACGCCATTTCAAAGAGTCTCACAGTAATGACCCAGAGCTAATGAAATTTTTCGTGATTGACTCAATATTGCCCCTCAGAAGAGGAGGTAATCGTGAAGCTTTTCTTCAAGCATTAGAAACCAAATACATCTTGGAGCTCGATACAAAGATGCCCAATGGGCTGAATGCTAGTGAAGACTTTTATACATGCCTGTAAGTCAGCCATTTTATGGCATTCCAGTACTGTATTAGACTATTTTGCACATTTGCAGCCCTTCTGACTAAGTTTTTAACTTTTATATATTATTAACTTTTTCTACTTTTTAGCTTGCTATTTTGCACAGGCACATTGTATTGCACTTTATAGGATTTTTGCACTTTAACATATTTACATAGAGGTTTGAATGGTGGCCCACTTGGGCGGAATTGTCTTGCATTAATTCTTTTTATACCATGATTTTTAACTTGCATTTAAGCCTGAATATCTGTTTGTGTCAGCAATTTTTATCAATGAGGGACTTAATTTATGTTTTTAAAAAACTACCATTGATATTTTTATTGCTTTTGACATGTATTGAGCTGTCAGGTAATTGTGATAATTTTGAATATTCATGAAATGGAGCATGATAGGACTTAGTGTTCTGCCGTCTTATTTTATGTATGTTTTTCAAGGAGTCGCTACCCACTGGGGTCTTGATATTGTTCAAAAAATTGACATCTGAGGGAATCATGTTTGGAATCTTTGGTATCAAGAACAATACTGTTGATATCATTGTGTATTTTAAAACACTGTTCTTTATAATTAAGTTTGGTGTTTTTAAGCGCTCCTTTGCAATTATGGTATTAATTGTCAAATGTTGAAAAAGGCACTTGCTTTTTTAACTTTGCACATGTTTCCTCTGTCTATTGTTAGGTGCTTGTTGCCTATTGGTGTTTTTTCTGCATTTGTCACTTTAAATATCCCACACTCCTCTCCCAGCGTCATGTGATCAAGGCCTTAACGCGTCATGGCGGACTCTATGGGCGTCTGAAAATAAAATCTGTCGTACTTACAACTGGGTCTGTTTTCGTCTGTTGGTGAACTGCAGGATTTTGCGGTGGCGAAGTTCTTTGCATATATCTATATATATATATATATTACCTACTGGCGGTCACCAGTAGGTAGTTATAGTTAGGACCTAGTTTCCATAGGAAAAGCGTTTTTTGTTTTCCCAATAACTTTGGCGTCGGATGACGAATCTTCGCGAAATTTTCAAAACTCGTGGGGCGCTCCGGTCAGCTCCTATCCTGAAAGTTTCGGGGTGATTCGGTAAGCGGGGCCGAGAAAAAAGGGGGGTCCCAAAACGTGTTTTCTCCATGTTATTTTCCATAGGAAACTTTAGACACGGCTACAGCCCGAACTGCTGAACGGAATTACACCAAATTTGGCAAAAGGTAGCCCTTGTTTCAGAAAGAACTCTTTTTGTTAAATGGTGTAAATCCGTTCAGTAGTTCCTGAGAAATTAAAAAAAAGAGGCGAAAAATGAATTTCCCATAGGAAACTCTAGACACGGCTACAGCTCGAACTGCTGAACGGAATTACACCAAATTTGGCAAAAGGTAGTGCTTGGTTCAGAAAGCGCCCTTTTTTAAAATGGTGTAAATCCGTTCAGTAGTTGCTGAGAAAATCAAAAAATAAAAGTTTCGATATATAGAGGCGCGGTGGATCCGCGGACCCTCCCGACCACGAGCTTTATTCTAATTGGCTGTCAACACTCCAAACCAGGAAGTTTTGGCAGCCATCTTGTGACCGAGTCACAAGAAAAGAGAAAAAGAAACGCGGAAAACAAGAAAAGGGGGCAGGGTAGAAACACCCTGACCCCCTAGGCCTGCTCAGGGGGTCCCACAAGGACCCCCAGGGCCAAAAACAGCATTTTTTTTTAAAAACAAAAATCGGCGAGATTCGCGCACCCAGCGTGAATTTCGGCCAAAAGTAAAAAGAAAACCGAAGTGCGGTCTCCCGCGCTTTGTTATTATTTAGCCCCCGGGTGGGCCAAGTCCCGGGGGCATGCAATAATGTAATTGCGGGGGCCCAGGGAGGCCCCCGCAGCCCGAGGACCGCCACCCCTGGGGCTTTCCATAAATATTTGCGGGGGCACACGGCCCCCGCAGCCCGAGGACCGCCACCCCCGGGGCTTCTTATTTAATGTGTGGGGGCCTGGAGGCCCCCCCGGGGCCCCAAGGACCGCCACCCCCTGGGGCTTTTGTTTTTTTTAAAAATACACCTGTGTGGGGGGGCTCGAGCTCCCCCACATGCCCCGGGGACCCCCACCTCCCCGGGGCACTAATATTCAAATGCGGGGGTTCGTTACGGACCCCCGAGCCCCCCGGGGCTGTGCAATAGGTGGGAGGGGGGCCGTGCGGCCCCCCTCCTGGAGCCCTTGATGGCCCTGGGGACCGCCACCCCCAGGGCCGGCTCCTGCAGTGTCCCGGGAGCCCACCCCGGGACACTGCTGTTTGCAATGACAGGGCGGGAGCCGCGCGGCTCCCGCCCTGTCATTGCAAACTGCTTTGCTTCATTGAAGCGAGAGCAGGAAACCTGCTCTCGCTTCAATGAAGCAAAGCAGATTGCTTTTCCACACGGGGAGCTGCATGTCAGCAGCTCCCCATGTGGAAAAGCAATGCCAGCTCCTGCAGGACGAGGGGAGCCGGCGGGACCGTGGGGGCATTGGGGCTCCCCCCACGGTCCCCAACGGATAGGGCCTGCCCCGGCGGATGGGGTCCCCGGGGCTAGAAGTGGCCCGGGAGGGGGGCCACGCGGCCCCCCTCCCAAAATAAATAAATAAATAAAGGCCGGCCCCGGGGATGGGGTCCCGGGGCCAATAGAGGCCTCAGGAGGGGCCACGCAGCCCCCTCCATAAAAAATATATATGTGGCCATGCCCGGGGATGGGGTTCCCGGGGTGGGATTGGCCACGGGAGAGAGCCACGCGGCCCCCTTCCCGTTCATATATATATATTTTTTTAAATAGGGGTCAGGCCCTGGGGGATGGGGTCCCCAGGGCCCAAAATAAGTAATAAGAAGGGGGGGCCACACGCCCCTTTTTACACCTCTCTGCAATGCAGCTCTGTGGCGCTTACTGGAGGTACCTGGTGGGCTAGTTGGACCCTAGCGACCCTCAGGATTCAAGGGGACTTAATCCCCCAACTTAAAACGCGCCACAGGACACGTTTGCACAGTGGTAAAGGGAGGGGGCCGGGCCTGAGGTGACATGTGTGCAAACACGCCCTGTGGCGCGTTTTAAGTTGGGGAATTAATTCCCCTTCAATCCTGAAAGCCCCTGGGGGCCAACTAGCCCACCAGGTACCTCCAGTAAGCGCCACAGACCTGCGTTGCAGAGAGGTGGTCCAGGCCACACCCCTTTTTATACCTCTCTGCAACGCAACTCTGTGGCGCTTACTGGAGGTACCTGGTGGGCTAGTTGGACCCCAGGGACCCTCAGGATTCAAGGGGACTTAATCCCCCAACTTAAAACGCGCCACGGGGCGTGTTTGCACAGTGGTGAAGGGAGGGGGCGGGCCTGAGGTGACATGTGTGCAAACACGCCCTGTGGCGCGTTTTAAGTTGGGGAATTAATTCCCCTTCAATCCTGAGGGCCCATGGGGGCCAACTAGCCCACCAGGTACCTCCAGTAAGTGCCACAGGCCTGCGTTGAGAGAGGTGGTCCAGGCCACGCCCCTTTTTACACCTCTCTGCAACGCAGCTCTGTGGCGCTTACTGGAGGTACCTGGTGGGCAAGTTGGACCCCAGGGACCCTCAGGATTCAAGGGGACTCAATCCCCCAACCTACAACGCGCCAGAGGCGCGTTTGCAGAGTGGTGGAAAAAGGGGCATGGCCTTTGTCTACCTCTCACCAATCCCACTGCGTGGGGCTTACTGGAGGTAAAGGTAGGCTAGTTGGCCCCTAAAGGACACCCAGCAGTGAAGGGGACTTCAATCCCCATCCAAGAGCGTGCCAGGGAGCGCGTTTGTAGAGTGGCGGGCAAAGTGGGCGTGGCCTGGTGCAGTACTTACCAATGCTGCTGTGTGGGACTGACTGGAGGTAATAGTTTGGGAAGTTGGCCCCCAAGGATGTCCTCGGGGGCCAACTACCCTCTTGTTACCTCCAGTAAGTCCTACACAGTGGGATTGCTAAGACGTCTTCGGAGGCCATGGCCCCTTTCTCTACCACTCTGCAAGCGTGCCTCGTGGCAGACTACGGGATGGGGGATGAAGTCCAATTTAGTCCTGAGGGAGCTTGGGGGCCAAGAGTCCCTCCTGGTACCTCCTGTAAGTCCTACGCAGCGGAATTCCTGAGCGTTGGTTGGACGCCCAGCACCCTTTCTCCACCACTCTGCAAACGCGACTACTGGTTAAAGGAGCATATTTCTGCACCTCTGACTTGGAGGTAGTTTCAATCCCCCTGCCCTATTATGTACTAGGGCCTTACAGAGGAGGTCATGCTAATCACAGGGGTACCCCAACGCATAGTGTTCCCTAGTGTATGTAGGTGTTTTCACTGTATTCTAAGTGTCTTTTAGCATAGCACTGGCTCTAGGCCTGGTTAGTCAGTCAGTTACCACCAGTACCCGTCTGAAAAAGTTGTGGGCACAGGATGATTTTGCAACAAGGCCTCTTTCTGCTCCTCTGTTGGTTCTTTCTGCACATGTCTTGCTTCTTCCTGCACTTTTCTTCGTCTTTGTGGACTTCTGTTGCTTCTTTCTGCATTTCTTTTGCTTCTTTCTGTGCTTTTTTCTTCTTTCTTCACATGTCCTACCTCTGTAGGCATAGTTAGAAACTAGCATTTAAAAACCTTAGAAATTCACTTAAAAACCATAGGTTTCAGGCACGTTATAGTTAGAAATTAGCATTTAAAAACCTTTGAAATTCACTGAAAAAACCATAGGTTTCAGGCACGTTATAGTTAGAAATTAGCATTTAAAAAACCTTAGAAAATTCACTGAAAAAACCATAGGTTTCAGGGGCGTTATAGTTATTTGGACATTTCACTCGTACAAAACCATAGAAATTCCCCGTTATAGTTAGTTCAGCTAACTATAACTCGCGTCCCATGATGCACTGCTGATGACGTCACATATTACATCACTCATGACATGGTCAGTGACATCACTGATGACATCTCCAAATGACATCACTCATGACATCATCCATGTGATAATTTCATGCATCTTCTCTCACCCTAATATAAATTTTGATACACCCACTCTAAATTACAGACTGCCATTCTCAAAATCATAGACACTCCAACACCAATAACTACATACCCACTCACTGATTCTTAGGACTACACACACATCCACTCACTCACCCGTATAGTCACTCATACTTACGGTCACTCAGTACAGGACTATCATATGCACTCATACACCTATATAGACACACAGCCACTCATCCATAGAGGTACTCACACACCTAGTCAGTCATGCAAATAATTAATCACACTGCCATTTACTCACCTATACAGTTATACACACACCAGCTCACTTACTCATACAAATACTAGTACATTCTTACTCTCTTATACAATCACTGATACAAGCACACACTCATCCATACAGCCACTCTCACAATCACACACTCTCACTTATAGCTATTTATATACTCCAACACACATATATACTGCCTTTCACATATGTAGTTACTCACACATGTACCACTGAGATATACATTCACTCACTAACACACCCATACACACACTCACCCACCCATACAGTCCATCACAGATGCACTCTTGAAACAATGCACCCAGTGAATCACCCACTCACACATCTATGCACAGAGTCACACACACCCCACCCACACAAACACTCAGGCACCCATACAGATACTCAGACAACCAATCAATAACTCATATAGACACTCATCTAGCTATTCACAAACCCATGCAGCTGCTTACACACCAACAGACAGACGGATACAGACATTCACACAGTTTAGTCACTAACCCATGCATTCAGTAAAGATACGTTTAATCACTCACTTATAGACTCGGTCACGCACCTACTAAATCATCCATTCAGACACTTATACACCCACTCATTCTTCAATACGCCTTTCCCTATATATATTAAACATATTTAAACTTTACAGAAACACACAGTCACTGGATGATGTCATCAGTGATGTCATCAGTGATGTCATTTGAGATGTCATCAGTGATGTCATCAGTGATGTCACTGACCATGTCATGAGTGATGTAATATGTGACGTCATCAGCAGTGCATTGCGGGCGCGAGTTATAGTTAGCTGAACTAACTATAACGGGGAATTTCTATGGTTTTGTACGAGTGAAATGTCCAACTAACTATAATGCCCTGAAACCTATGGTTTTTCAGTGAATTTCTAAGGTTTTAAATGCTAATTTCTAACTATAACGTGCCTGAAACCTATGGTTTTTCAGTATATAATATATTCACTGAAAACCATAGGTTTCAGACACGTTATAGTTAGAAATTAGCATTTAAAACCTTTGAAATTCACTGAAAAACCATAGGTTTTAGGGACAGTTATAGTTAGTTGGACATTTCACTCGTACAAAACCCGTGAAATTCCCCGTTATAGTTAGTTCAGCTAACTATAACTCGCGCCCCCGCAATGCACTGCTGATGACGTCACATATTACATCACTCATGACATGGTCAGTGACATCACTGATGACATCACTGATGACATCTCAAATGACATCACTGATGACATCATGCAGTGACTGTGTGTTTCTGTAAAGTTTAAATATTTTTAATATATATAGGAAAAGACGTATTGAAGAATGAGTGGGTGTATAAGTGTCTGTATGGATGATTTAGTAGGTGCGTGACTGACTCTATAAGTGAGTGATTAAACGTATCTTACTGAATGCATGGGTTAGTGACTAAACTGGGTGAATGTCTGTATCCGTCTGTCTGTTGCTGTGTAAGTGGCTGCATGTGTTTGTGAATAGCTACATGAGTGTCTATATGAGTTATTGAATGCTTGTGTGAGTATCTGTATGGAGTGCCTGAGTGTTTGTGTGGGAGGGTGTGTGCGACTCTGTGCATAGATGTGTGAGTGGGTGATTCACTGGGTGGATGGTTTCAAGAGTGCATCTGTGATAGACTATATGGGTGGGTAAGTGTGTGTAAGAGTGTGTTAGTGAGTGAATGTATGTCCCAGTGGTACATGTGTGAGTAACTACATATGTGAAAGGCAGTATATATGTGTGTTGGAGTATATAAATAGCTATAGCGAGAGTGAGTGATTGTGATAGTGGCTGTATGGATGAGTGTGTGCTTGTATCAGTGATTGTATAAGAGCATAACAATGTGCTAGTATTTGTATGATTAAGTGAGCTGGTGTGTCTATAACTGTATAGGTGAGTAAATGGCAGTGTGTTTAATTATTTACATGACTGACTAGGTGTGTGAGTACCTCTATGGATGAGTGGCGGTGTTTGAGTGTCTATATAGGAGTAAGAGTGCATATGATAGTCCTGTACTGAGTGACCATAAGTATGAGTGACTGTACGGGTGAGTGAGTGGATGTGTGTGTGTAGACCTAAGAATCAGTGAGTGGGTATGTAGTTATTGGTGTTGGAGTGTCTATGGTTTTGCGAATGGCAGTCTGTAATTTAGAGTGGGTGTATCAAAGGTTATATTAGGGTGTGAGGAGGTGCATCAGATTATCACGTGGATGATGTCATCAGTGATGTCATCAGTGATGTCACTGACCATGTCATGAGTGATGTAATATGTGACGTCATCAGCAGTGCATTGCGGGGCGCGAGTTATAGGTAGCTGAACTAACTATAACGGGGAATTTCACGGGTTTTGTACGAGTGAAATGTCCAACTAACTATAACTGTCCCTAAAACCTATGGTTTTTTCAGTGAATTTCAAAGGTTTTTTAAATGCTAATTTCTAACTATAACGTGTCTGAAACCTATGGTTTTTCAGTGAATTTCAAAGGTTTTTAAATGCTAATTTCTAACTATAACGCCCCTAAAACCTATGGTTTTTCAGTGAATTTCACAGGTTTTGTAAATGACAATTTTTAAATGTATTAATTGTTACATTTATTTTTTCATACTGATTTACTACATTTTTAGAAACAATTTTTTTTTACATATTTTATTTTTAAATTACATTGTAATTACATTACAAAAAATACTTTCTCAGAATGAATTACTTTAGTTTAAATAGTTTGCAAATAGGCAATAGAGTTTTAAGTACAGTAGTTACAGTTGTTGCAATGGGCAAGACAATTTCAAACACAATGCAACATTGAGCTCAATGTGAATTTCTATTTAAATGCAATTAGTTACTTTATGGATTACTTTTCTAACCACAGGACTGGATCCTAGATTCAGTCCTGGGACATCTCCTGTAAACAGTTAAGTAAAAGCGTTTTGGTTACAGTACTGATTTTTAAGGAATATTATTGTATTTTAAAATTTGACACTTAGAAACTTTTTCACATAGAATCACCAATGTTATCCTATGGCAGGAAATGCACTTAGCAGGTAAGTAGTGTTATCGTTACTTTTTCTTACTCAGTGGTGGATCCTGGATCCAGCACTGGTGCATCTCCTGTAAACAGTTGAAAGAATGCGTTTAAGTCATACAGGCGATTTTTAAGGAATATTTGTAGTTTGTGAAAATCGACACTTTGAAACTTTTCTGCTGAAAACCAGACAATGGATTCCTATGGAAGGAAATACAAGTTACTGGTAAGTACGGTTAGAATTACTTTTCAGGATCAGTGCTGGGCTAAAAGATGCAGCACTGGGTTCTCTCCTGATAACAGGTGAGTAAATCGGAATTCGTATTTCGGCTGATTTTAGAGGAATATTTTAAAGTTCCAAAACTCCACACTTAGAAGAATTTCCAAGTGAAACCAGTCAATGTTAGCCTATGGAAGGAAATTCAAGTTACTGGTAAGTAGGGTTAGAATTACTTTTCAGGATCAGTGCTGGGCTAAAAGATGCAGCACTGGGTTCTCTCCTGATAACAGGTGAGTAAATCGGAATTCGTATTTCAGCAGATTTTAGAGGAATATTTGCACAATGGTGAAGGGAGGGGCGGGGCCTGAGGTGACATCTGTGCAAACGCGCCCCGTGGCGCGTTTTAAGTTGGGGGATTAAGTCCCCTTGAATCATGAGGGTCCCTAGGGGCCAACTAGCCCACCAGGAACCTCCAGTATGCGCCAGGGGCTGCGTTGCAGAGACGTGTAGAGAGGCCACACCCCTTTTTCACCTCTCTGCAACACAGCTCTGTGGCGCTTTCTGGATGTACCTGTTGGGCTAGTTGGCCCCCAGGGACCCTCAGGATTGAAGGGGATTTAATTCCCCATCTTAAAACGCGCCACGGGGCCTGTTTGCACACATGTCACCTGAAGCCCCGCCCCTCCCTTCACCACTGTGCAAACGCGCCCGTGGCGCGTTTTAAGTTGGGGGATTAAGTCCCCTTGAATCCTGAGGGTCCCTGGAGTCCAACTAGCCCACCATGTACTTCCAAAGCGCCACAGAGCTGCATTGCAGAGAGGTGTAAAAAGGGGCGTGGCCTCTGTACACCTCTCTGCAAGGCAGCCCCTGGCGCATACTGGAAGGTTCCTGGTGGGCTAGTTGGCCCCAGGGACCCCAGTATTCAAGGGAAATCGTTCCCCATCTGCAAACGCGCCAGGGGCGCGTTTGCAGACTGCTGCAGGGTGGGGCGGGGCCTCCGGCACGATGCCGGTCTTTTTTTTTTTTTTCTTTTGTATGGGAGGGGGCTGCGTGGCCCCTTCCCTTGGCCTCTTTGGCCCGGGGACCCCATCCCGGGGCATGTGGATTTTAATTTTTTTAAAAATTTAAATAAAACGGGAAGGGGCCTCGTGGCCCCCTTCCCTGAGCCTATATTGGCCCTGGGGACCCCTCCCCCAGGGCATGCCCTCTTTTTAAATGTATTAAATATTTGGAGGGGGCTGCGTGGCCCCCTCCTCAGGCCATTTAAGGCCCCGGGGACCCCATCCCCGGGGCCGGCCTTTCCGTTTAAAAAAAAATTTTTTTATTTTTGGGAGGGGGCCGCGTGGCCCCCTCCCGAGCCACTACTTGCCCGGGGACCCCATCCCCCGGGGCTGGCCCCTCTCCGTTGGGGACTGTGGGGGTCCCCAATCCCCCCACAGTCCCACCGGCTCCCCGCGTCCCTTGGGAGCCGGCATTGCTTTTCCACATGGGGAGCTGCTAAGATGCAGCTCCCCATGTGGAAAAGCTAATGTGCTGGATATTGGAAGAGAGAGCAGGTTTCCTGCTCTCTCTTCCAATATCCAAGCAGTTTGCTATGGCAGGACGGGAGCCGCGAGGCTCCCGTCCTGCCATAGCAACTACAGTGTCCCGGGGTAGGCACCCCGGGACACTGCAGGAGCCGGCCCTGGGGGTGGCGGTCCCCAGGGCCATCAAGGGCTCCAAGAGGGGGCTGCGCGGCCCCCTCCCTTAAATTGCACAGCCCGGGGAGGTGGTGGTCCCCGGGGCTCTGGGGGTCCGTAATGGACCCCCACATTTATTTTGTAAGTGCCCCGGGGAGGTGGTGGTCCCGGGGCGTGTGGGGCTGGAGCCCCCACACCTATTTAATTTTAAAAAAAGAAGCCCCGGGGGGTGGCGGTCCCCGGGGCTGCGGGAGGGCAGGAGAGCCCTCCCGCACCATTTCTTTATAAAGCCCCGGGGGTGGCGGTCCCGGGGCTTAGGGGCCTTAGAGGCCCCCATATAAACAATATACCCACCCCGCATGCCCCCGGGACTTGGGCCACCCGGGGGCAAATGTTTTTTTTTTTTCGGCAGGATCCGCGCACCCTGAGCGCATCCTGCCGATTTAAAAAAAAAAAAAAAAAATGCTTTTTTCTGCCCAGGGGGTCCTTATGGGACCCCAGGAGCAGACCTAGGGGGTCAGGGTGTTTCTACCCTGCCCCCTTTGTGCGCTTTGCGCACTTGTTTCTGTCCCTCGGTTCTACCGAGGGACAAAATGGCTGCCAACATTTCCTGAATCGGAATGTTGACAGCCAGCTGACAGCCAATTAACATGCAGCTCGTGATCGGGACGGTGCGCGCAGGGTGCGCTCAGGGTGCGCGAATCCTCCGTGCCCATAGATATATATGTACTTTTACTTTTGATTTTCTCAGCAACTACTGAACGGATTTACACCATTTAACAAAAGGGTTCTTTCTGAACCAAGAACTACCTCTTTGCCAAATTTGGTGTAATTCCGTTCAGCAGTTCGGGCTGTAGCCGTGTCTAAAGTTTCCTATGAAAAAATGAATGGGGAAAACGCGTTTTGGGACCCCCTTTTTCTCGGCCCCCGCTGCGAATCCCCGAGACTTTCAGGGTAGGAGCGGACCGGAGCGCCCACAAAGTTTGAAAATTTTGCGAAGATACGTCAACCGGCAAGAGAGTTATTTCAAATAGAATGTCGCGGATTTCCTATGGAAAATAGGTTCTAACTATAACTATCTACTGGCGACCGCCAGTAGATTATATATATATATATATATATATATATATATATAATCTACTGGCGGTCGCCAGTAGATAGTTATAGTTAGGACCTTTATCCATAGGAAATCCGCAACATTCTATTTGAAATAACTCTTGCGCCGGTGGCGGATCTTCGCGAAAGCTTCCAACTTGTTAGGGCGCTCGTCCGCTCCTACCGTGAAAGTCTCGGGTTGATTCGTCAGGCGAGGCAGAAAAAGGGGGTCCCAAAGCAGCGTTTCTCCATGTTAATTCCCATAGGAAATTTTAGCCACAGCTACAGCCCGAACTGCTGAACGGAATTACACCAAATTTAGCAAAAGGTAGTGCTTAGTTCAGAAAGCACCCTTTAAAAATGGTGTAAATCCGTTCAGTAGTTGCTGAGAAAATCCAAAATAAAAGTTTCGATATTTAGAGGCACGGAGGATCCGCGCACCCTCCCGACCACGAGCTGCATGCTAATTGGCTGTCAACACTCCAAACCAGGAAGTGTTGGCAGCCATCTTGTTCCTCGGTAGAACCGAGGAACAAGAAAGCAGTAAAAGTGCGCAAAACGCAAGAGGTGTTCTGAGGCCACGCCCTCTTTACACCTCTCTGCAACGCAGCTCTGTGGCGCATAATGGAGGGAGCTGGTGGGCTAGTTGCACCCCAGGGACCCTCCGAATTGAAGGAGTTAATCCCCCGACTTAAAACGCGCCACGGGCGCGTTTGCAAAGTGGTGAAGGGAGGGGCGGGGCTTGAGATGACATGTGTGCAAACAGGCCCCGTGGCGTGTTTTAAGATGGGGAATTAAATCCCCTTCAATCCTGAGGGTCCCTGGGGGACAACTAGCCCACCAGGTACGTCCAGAAAGCACCACAGAGCTGCGTTGCAGAGAGGTGCAAAAGGGCGTGGCCTCTGAACACCTCTCTGCAACGCAGCTCTCTGGCGCATACTGGAGGTATCTGGTGGGCTAGTTGGCCCCTAGGGACCCTCGGGATTGAGGAGGAATTAATTCTCCAACTTAAAACGCGCCACAGGGCGTGTTTGCAGACATGTCACCTCAGGCCCCACCCCCTTCCTTCACCGTTGTGCAAATATTCCTCTAAAATCAGCCGAACTACGAATTCCGATTTACTCACCTGTTATCAGGAGAGAACCCAGTGCTGCATCTTTTAGCCCAGCACTGACCCTGAAAAGTAATTCTAACCCTACTTACCAGTAACTTGAATTTCCTTCCATAGGCTAACATTGACTGGTTTCACTTGGAAATTCTTCTAAGTGTGGAGTTTTGGAACTTTAAAATATTCCTCTAAAATCAGCCGAACTACGAATTCCGATTTACTCACCTGTTATCAGGAGAGAACCCAGTGCTGCATCTTTTAGCCCAGCACTGACCCTGAAAAGTAATTCTAACTGTACTTACCAGTAACTTGTATTTCCTTCCACAGGAATCCATTGTCTGGTTTTCAGCATAAAAGTTTCAAAGTGTCGATTTTCACAAACTACAAATATTCCTTAAAAATCGCCTGTATGACTTAAACGCATTCTTTCAACTGTTTACAGGAGATGCACCAGTGCTGGATCCAGGATCCACCACTGAGTAAGAAAAAGTAACGATAACACTACTTACCTGCTAAGTGAATTTCCTCCCATAGGATAACATTGGTGATTCTATGTGAAAAAGTTTGTCAACTTTTAAAATACAATAATATTCCTTAAAACTCACTACTGTAACCAAAACGCTTTTACTCAACTATTTACAGGAGATGTCCCAGGACTGAATCTAGGATCCAGTCCTGTGGTTAGAAAAGTAATCCATAAAGTAACTAATTGCATTTAACTAGAAATTCACATTGAGCTCAATGTTGCATTGTGTTTGAAATTGTGTTGCCCATTGCAACAACTGTAACTACTGTACTTAAAAGTCTATTGCCTATTTGCAAAGAATTTAAACTAAAGTGATTCATTCTGAGAAAGTATATTTTGTAATGTAATGTATAATGTAATTACAATGTAATTTAAAAAAATAAATAGTTTAAAAAATGTAGTAAATCAGTATCAAAAAAATAAAGATAACAATTAATACATTTAAAAATTGTCATTTACAAAACCTTGGAAATTCACTAAAAAAAACCATAGGTTTCAGACATGTTATAGTTAGGAATTAGCATTTAAAAAACCTTTGAAATTCACTGAAAAAACCATAGGTTTCAGGCACGTTATAGTTAGAAATTAGCATTTAAAAAACCTTTGAAATTCACTGAAAAACCATAGGTTTCAGGCACATTATAGTTAGAAATTAGCATTTAAAAACCTTTGAAATTCACTGAAAAAACCATAGGTTTCAGACACGTTATAGTTAGAAATTTGCATTTAAAAAACCTTTGAAATTCACTGAAAAAACCATAGGTTTTAGGGACAGTTATAGTTAGTTGGACATTGCACTCGTACAAAACCTGTGAAATTCCCCGTTATAGTTAGTTCAGCTAACTATAACTCGCGCCCCGCAATGCACTGCTGATGACGTCACATATTACATCACTCATGACATGGTCAGTGTCATCACTGATGACATCTCAAATGACATCACTGATGACATCACTGATGACATCATCCATGTGATAATTTCATGCATCTTCTCACACCCTAATATAACTTTTGATACACCCACTGTAAATTACAGACTGCCATTCTCAAAACCATAGACACTCCAACACCAATAACTACATACCCACTCACTGATTCTTAGGTCTACACACACATCCACTCACTCACCCGTACAGTCACTCATACTTACGGTCATTCAGTACAGGACTATCATATGCACTCATACACCTACATAGACATTCACACACCGCCACCCCGGGACACTGCAGGAGCCGGCCCTGGGGGTGGCGGTCCCCAGGGCCATCAAGGGCTCCAAGAGGGGGCTGCGCGGCCCCCTCCCTTAAATTGCACAGCCCCGGGAGGTGGTGGTCCCGGGGCTCTGGGGGTCCGTAATGGACCCCCACATTTATTTTGTAAGTGCCCCGGGGAGGTGGTGGTCCCGGGGCGTGTGGGGGCTGGAGCCCCCCCCCACACCTTATTTAATTTTAAAAAAAAGAAGCCCCGGGGGGTGGCGGTCCCCGGGGCTGCGGGAGGGCAGGAGAGCCCTCCCGCACCATTTTCTTTATAAAGCCCCGGGGGGTGGCGGTCCCCGGGGGCTTGGGGGGCCTTAGAGGCCCCCCATATAAACAATATACCCACCCCGCATGCCCCCGGGACTTGGGCCACCCGAGGCAAATGTTTTTTTTCGGCAGGATCCACGCACCCTGAGCGCATCCTGCCGATTTAAAAAAATAAAAAAAAAAATGCTTTTTTCTGCCCAGGGGTCCTTATGGGACCCCAGGAGCAGACCTAGGGGTCAGGGTGTTTCTACCCTGCCCCCTTTGTGCGCTTTGCGCACTTGTTTCTGTCCCTCGGTTCTACCGAGGGACAAAATGGCTGCCAACATTTCCTGAATCGGAATGTTGACAGCCAGCTGACAGCCAATTAACATGCAGCTCGTGATCGGGACGGTGCGCGCAGGGTGCGCTCAGGGTGCGCGAATCCTCCGTGCCCATAGATATATATGTACTTTTACTTTTGATTTTCTCAGCAACTACTGAACGGATTTACACCATTTAACAAAAAGGGTTCTTTCTGAACCAAGAACTACCTCTTTGCCAAATTTGGTGTAATTCCGTTCAGCAGTTCGAGCTGTAGCCGTGTCTAAAGTTTCCTATGGAAAAATGAATGGGAAAACGCGTTTTGGGACCCCCTTTTTCTCGGCCCCACGCTGACGAATCCCCCGAGACTTTCAGGGTAGGAGCGGACCGGAGCGCCCCACAAAGTTTGAAAATTTTGCGAAGATACGTCAACCGGCAAGAGAGTTATTTCAAATAGAATGTCGCGGATTTCCTATGGAAAATAGGTTCTAACTATAACTATCTACTGGCGACCGCCAGTAGATTATATATATATATATATATATATATATATATATATATATATATATATATATATATATAATCTACTGGCGGTCGCCAGTAGATAGTTATAGTTAGGACCTTTATCCATAGGAAATCCGCAACATTCTATTTGAAATAACTCTTGCGCCGGTTGACGGATCTTCGCGAAAGCTTCCAACTTGTTGGGGCGCTCCGCTCCGCTCCTACCGTGAAAGTCTCGGGTTGATTCGTCAAGCGGGGCCGAGAAAAGGGGGTCCCAAACGCGTTTTCCATGTTAATTCCCATAGGAAATTTTAGCCACAGCTACAGCCCGAACTGCTGAACGGAATTACACCAAATTTAGCAAAAGGTAGTGCTTGGTTCAGAAAGCACCCTTTTAAAAATGGTGTAAATCCGTTCAGTAGTTGCTGAGAAAATCCAAAATAAAAGTTTCGATATTAGAGGCACGGAGGATCCGCGCACCCTCCCGACCACGAGCTGCATGCTAATTGGCTGTCAGCACTCCAAACCAGGAAGTGTTGGCAGCCATCTTGTTCCTCGGTAGAACCGAGGAACAAGAAAGCAGTAAAAAAAGTGCGCAAAACGCAAGAGGTGTTCTGAGGCCACGCCCCTTTTTACACCTCTCTGCAACGCAGCTCTGTGGCGCATAATGGAGGGAGCTGGTGGGCTAGTTGCACCCCAGGGACCCTCCGAATTGAAGGGGAGTTAATCCCCCGACTTAAAACGCGCCACGGGGCGCGTTTGCAAAGTGGTGAAGGGAGGGGCGGGGCTTGAGATGACATGTGTGCAAACAGGCCCCGTGGCGTGTTTTAAGATGGGGAATTAAATCCCCTTCAATCCTGAGGGTCCCTGGGGGACAACTAGCCCACCAGGTACGTCCGAAAGCACCACAGAGCTGCGTTGCAGAGAGGTGCAAAAAGGGCGTGGCCTCTGAACACCTCTCTGCAACGCAGCTCTCTGGCGCATACTGGAGGTATCTGGTGGGCTAGTTGGCCCCTAGGGACCCTCGGGATTGAGGAGGAATTAATTCTCCAACTTAAAACGCGCCACAGGGCGTGTTTGCAGACATGTCACCTCAGGCCCCACCCCTTCCTTCACCGTTGTGCAAATATTCCTCTAAAATCAGCCGAACTACGAATTCCGATTTACTCACCTGTTATCAGGAGAGAACCCAGTGCTGCATCTTTTAGCCCAGCACTGACCCTGAAAAGTAATTCTAACCCTACTTACCAGTAACTTGAATTTCCTTCCATAGGCTAACATTGACTGGTTTCACTTGGAAATTCTTCTAAGTGTGGAGTTTTGGAACTTTAAAATATTCCTCTAAAATCAGCCGAACTACGAATTCCGATTTACTCACCTGTTATCAGGAGAGAACCCAGTGCTGCATCTTTTAGCCCAGCACTGACCCTGAAAAGTAATTCTAACTGTACTTACCAGTAACTTGTATTTCCTTCCACAGGAATCCATTGTCTGGTTTTCAGCATAAAAGTTTCAAAGTGTCGATTTTCACAAACTACAAATATTCCTTAAAAATCGCCTGTATGACTTAAACGCATTCTTTCAACTGTTTACAGGAGATGCACCAGTGCTGGATCCAGGATCCACCACTGAGTAAGAAAAAGTAACGATAACACTACTTACCTGCTAAGTGAATTTCCTCCCATAGGATAACATTGGTGATTCTATGTGAAAAAGTTTGTCAACTTTTAAAATACAATAATATTCCTTAAAAATCACTACTGTAACCAAAACGCTTTTACTCAACTATTTACAGGAGATGTCCCAGGACTGAATCTAGGATCCAGTCCTGTGGTTAGAAAAGTAATCCATAAAGTAACTAATTGCATTTAACTAGAAATTCACATTGAGCTCAATGTTGCATTGTGTTTGAAATTGTGTTGCCCATTGCAACAACTGTAACTACTGTACTTAAAAGTCTATTGCCTATTTGCAAAGAATTTAAACTAAAGTGATTCATTCTGAGAAAGTATATTTTGTAATGTAATGTATAATGTAATTACAATGTAATTTAAAAAAATAAATAGTTTAAAAAATGTAGTAAATCAGTATCAAAAAATAAAGATAACAATTAATACATTTAAAAATTGTCATTTACAAAACCTTGAAATTCACTAAAAAAAACCATAGGTTTCAGACATGTTATAGTTAGGAATTAGCATTTAAAAAACCTTTGAAATTCACTGAAAAAACCATAGGTTTCAGGCACGTTATAGTTAGAAATTAGCATTTAAAAAACCTTTGAAATTCACTGAAAAACCATAGGTTTCAGGCACATTATAGTTAGAAATTAGCATTTAAAAACCTTTGAAATTCACTGAAAAAACCATAGGTTTCAGACACGTTATAGTTAGAAATTTGCATTTAAAAAACCTTTGAAATTCACTGAAAAAACCATAGGTTTTAGGGACAGTTATAGTTAGTTGGACATTGCACTCGTACAAAACCTGTGAAATTCCCCGTTATAGTTAGTTCAGCTAACTATAACTCGCGCCCGCAATGCACTGCTGATGACGTCACATATTACATCACTCATGACATGGTCAGTGTCATCACTGATGACATCTCAAATGACATCACTGATGACATCACTGATGACATCATCCATGTGATAATTTCATGCATCTTCTCACACCCTAATATAACTTTTGATACACCCACTGTAAATTACAGACTGCCATTCTCAAAACCATAGACACTCCAACACCAATAACTACATACCCACTCACTGATTCTTAGGTCTACACACACATCCACTCACTCACCCGTACAGTCACTCATACTTACGGTCATTCAGTACAGGACTATCATATGCACTCATACACCTACATAGACATTCACACACCGCCACCCCGGGACACTGCAGGAGCCGGCCCTGGGGGGTGGCGGTCCCCAGGGCCATCAAGGGCTCCAAGAGGGGGGCTGCGCGGCCCCCTCCCTTAAATTGCACAGCCCCGGGGAGGTGGTGGTCCCCGGGGCTCTGGGGGTCCGTACTGGACCCCACATTTATTTTGTAAGTGCCCCGGGAGGTGGTGGTCCCGGGCGTGTGGGGAGCTGGAGCCCCCCCACACCTTATTTAATTTAAAAAGAAGCCCCGGGGGTGGCGGTCCCCGGGGCTGCGGGAGGGCAGGAGAGCCCTCCCGCACCATTTCTTTATAAAGCCCCGGGGGTGGCGGTCCCCGGGGGCTTGGGGGCCTTAGAGGCCCCCCATATAAACAATATACCCACCCCCGCATGCCCCCGGGACTTGGGCCACCCGAGGCAAATGTTTTTCGGCAGGATCCGCGCACCCTGAGCGCATCCTGCCGATTTAAAAAAAAAAAAAAAAATGCTTTTTCTGCCCAGGGGTCCTTATGGGACCCCAGGAGCAGACCTAGGAGGTCAGGGTGTTTCTACCCTGCCCCCTTTGTGCGCTTTGCGCACTTGTTTCTGTCCCTCGGTTCTACCGAGGGACAAAATGGCTGCCAACATTTCCTGAATCGGAATGTTGACAGCCAGCTGACAGCCAATTAACATGCAGCTCGTGATCGGGACGGTGCGCGCAGGGTGCGCTCAGGGTGCGTGAATCCTCCGTGCCCATAGATATATATGTACTTTTACTTTTGATTTTCTCAGCAACTACTGAACGGATTTACACCATTTAACAAAAGGGTTCTTTCTGAACCAAGAACTACCTCTTTGCCAAATTTGGTGTAATTCCGTTCAGCAGTTCGAGCTGTAGCCGTGTCTAAAGTTTCCTATGGAAAAATGAATGGGAAAACGCGCTTTGGGACCCCCTTTTTCTCGGCCCCGCTGACGAATCCCCGAGACTTTCAGGGTAGGAGCGGACCGGAGCGCCCCACAAAGTTTGAAAATTTTGCGAAGATACGTCAACCGGCAAGAGAGTTATTTTAAATAGAATGTCACGGATTTCCTATGGAAAATAGGTTCTAACTATAACTATCTACTGGCGACCGCCAGTAGATTATATATATATATATATATATATATATATATATATATATATATATATATATATATATATATATAATCTACTGGCGGTCGCCAGTAGATAGTTATAGTTAGGACCTTTATCCATAGGAAATCCGTAACATTCTATTTGAAATAACTCTTGCGCCGGTTGACGGATCTTCGCAAAGCTTCCAACTTGTTAAGGGCGCTCGCTCCGCTCCTACCGTGAAAGTCTCGAGTTGATTCGTCAAGCGGGGGCCGAGAAAAAAGGGGGTCCCAAAACGCGTTTTCTCCATGTTAATTCCCATAGGAAATTTTAGCCACGGCTACAGCTCGAACTGCTGAACGGAATTACACCAAATTTAGCAAAAGGTAGTGCTTGGTTCAGAAAGCACCCTTTTAAAAATGGTGTAAATCCGTTCAGTAGTTGCTGAGAAAATCCAAAATAAAAGTTTCGATATTTAGAGGCACGGAGGATCCGCGCACCCTCCCGACCACGAGCTGCATGCTAATTGGCTGTCAACACTCCAAACCAGGAAGTGTTGGCAGCCATCTTGTTCCTCGGTAGAACCGAGGAACAAGAAAGCAGTAAAAAAAGTGCGCAAAACGCAAGAGGTGTTCTGAGGCCACGCCCCTTTTTACACCTCTCTGCAACGCAGCTCTGTGGCGCATAATGGAGGGAGCTGGTGGGCTAGTTGCACCCCAGGGACCCTCCGAATTGAAGGGGAGTTAATCCCCGACTTAAAACGCGCCACGGGGCGCGTTTGCACAGTGGTGAAGGGAGGGCGGGGCTTGAGATGACATGTGTGCAAACAGGCCCCGTGGCGTGTTTTAAGATGGGGAATTAAATCCCTTCAATCCTGAGGGTCCCTGGGAGACAACTAGCCCACCAGGTACGTCCAGAAAGCACCACAGAGCTGCGTTGCAGAGAGGTGCAAAAGGGGCGTGGCCTCTGAACACCTCTCTGCAACGCAGCTCTCTGGCGCATACTGGAGGTATCTGGTGGGCTAGTTGGCCCCTAGGGACCCTCGGGATTGAGGAGGAATTAATTCTCCAACTTAAAACGCGCCACAGGGCGTGTTTGCAGACATGTCACCTCAGGCCCCACCCCCTTCCTTCACCGTTGTGCAAATATTCCTCTAAAATCAGCCGAACTACGAATTCCGATTTACTCACCTGTTATCAGGAGAGAACCCAGTGCTGCATCTTTTAGCCCAGCACTGACCCTGAAAAGTAATTCTAACCCTACTTACCAGTAACTTGAATTTCCTTCCATAGGCTAACATTGACTGGTTTCACTTGGAAATTCTTCTAAGTGTGGAGTTTT
Organism: Calotriton arnoldi; assembly: GCA_963921515.1. NCBI lineage: Eukaryota > Metazoa > Chordata > Amphibia > Caudata > Salamandridae > Calotriton > Calotriton arnoldi. The sequence continues at coordinate 1,490,624 of CAWUFW010004392.1, read as the reverse complement.
GGAACTTTAAAATATTCCTCTAAAATCAGCCGAACTACGAATTCCGATTTACTCACCTGTTATCAGGAGAGAACCCAGTGCTGCATCTTTTAGCCCAGCACTGACCCTGAAAAGTAATTCTAACTGTACTTACCAGTAACTTGTATTTCCTTCCACAGGAATCCATTGTCTGGTTTTCAGCATAAAAGTTTCAAAGTGTCGATTTTCACAAACTACAAATATTCCTTAAAAATCGCCTGTATGACTTAAACGCATTCTTTCAACTGTTTACAGGAGATGCACCAGTGCTGGATCCAGGATCCACCACTGAGTTAGAAAAAGTAACGATAACACTACTTACCTGCTAAGTGAATTTCCTCCCATAGGATAACATTGGTGATTCTATGTGAAAAAGTTTCTGTCAACTTTTAAAATACAATAATATTCCTTAAAAATCACTACTGTAACCAAAACGCTTTTACTCAACTATTTACAGGAGATGTCCCAGGACTGAATCTAGGATCCAGTCCTGTGGTTAGAAAAGTAATCCATAAAGTAACTAATTGCATTTAACTAGAAATTCACATTGAGCTCAATGTTGCATTGTGTTTGAAATTGTGTTGCCCATTGCAACAACTGTAACTACTGTACTTAAAAGTCTATTGCCTATTTGCAAAGAATTTAAACTAAAGTGATTCATTCTGAGAAAGTATATTTTGTAATGTAATGTATAATGTAATTACAATGTAATTTAAAAAAATAAATAGTTTAAAAAAATGTAGTAAATCAGTATCAAAAAAATAAAGATAACAATTAATACATTTAAAAATTGTCATTTACAAAACCTTGGAAATTCACTAAAAAAAACCATAGGTTTCAGACATGTTATAGTTAGGAATTAGCATTTAAAAAACCTTTGAAATTCACTGAAAAAACCATAGGTTTCAGGCACGTTATAGTTAGAAATTAGCATTTAAAAAACCTTTGAAATTCACTGAAAAACCATAGGTTTCAGGCACATTATAGTTAGAAATTAGCATTTAAAAAACCTTTGAAATTCACTGAAAAAACCATAGGTTTCAGACACGTTATAGTTAGAAATTTGCATTTAAAAAACCTTTGAAATTCACTGAAAAAACCATAGGTTTTAGGGACAGTTATAGTTAGTTGGACATTGCACTCGTACAAAACCTGTGAAATTCCCCCGTTATAGTTAGTTCAGCTAACTATAACTCGCGCCCCCGCAATGCACTGCTGATGACGTCACATATTACATCACTCATGACATGGTCAGTGTCATCACTGATGACATCTCAAATGACATCACTGATGACATCACTGATGACATCATCCATGTGATAATTTCATGCATCTTCTCACACCCTAATATAACTTTTGATACACCCACTGTAAATTACAGACTGCCATTCTCAAAACCATAGACACTCCAACACCAATAACTACATACCCACTCACTGATTCTTAGGTCTACACACACATCCACTCACTCACCCGTACAGTCACTCATACTTACGGTCATTCAGTACTAGGACTATCATATGCACTCATACACCTACATAGACATTCACACACCGCCACTCATCCATAGAGGTACTCACACACCTAGTCAGTCATGCAAATAATTAATCACACTGCCATTTACTCACCTATACAGTTATACACACACCAGCTCACTTACTCATACAAAAACTAGCACATTCTTACGCTCTTATACAATCACTGATACAAGCACACACTCATCCATACAGTCACTCTCACTCTCACAATCACACACTCTCGCTTATAGCTATTTATATACTCCAACACACATATATACTGCCTTTCACATATGTAGTTACTCACACATGTACCACTGAGATATACATTCACTCACTAACACACCCATACACACACTCACCCACCCATACAGTCCATCACAGATGCACTCTTGAAACCATGCACCCAGTGAATCACCCACTGATACATCTATGTGCAGTCACACACACCCCATCCACACAAACACTCAGGCACCCATACAGATACTCAGACAACCAATCAATAACTCATAGACACTCATGTAGCTATTTACAAACCCATGCAGCCACTTACACACCAACAGAAAGACGGATAAAGACATTCACACAGTTTAGTCGCTAACCCATGCATTTAGTAAGATACGTTTAATCACTCACTTATAGAGTCAGTCACGCACCTACTAAATCATCCATCCAGACACTTATACACCCACTCATTATTCAATACACCTTGGCATATATATTAAACATATTTAAACTTTATAGAAACTCACAGTCACTGCATGATGTCATCAGTGATGTCATTTGAGATGTCATCAGTGATGTCATCAGTGATGTCACTGACCATGTCATGAGTGATGTAATATGTGACGTCATCAGCAGTGCATTGCGGGGCGCGAGTTATAGTTAGCTGAACTAACTATAACGGGGGAATTTCACGGGTTTTGTACGAGTGCAATGTCCAACTAACTATAACTGTCCCTAAAACCTATGGTTTTTTCAGTGAATTTCAAAGGTTTTTAAATGCAAATTTCTAACTATAACGTGTCTGAAACCTATGGTTTTTTCAGTGAATATATATATATATATATATATATATATATTTATATATATTTATATATATATTTATATATATTTATATATATTTATATATATTTTTCCGGCAATCCCCAGCTCCTCTCCATACGGGGTCGGTGCGAGATCCGGGTGTCGGAGCCCGGCTGTAAATTAGCGAAATCCCGTGAGCACTTTCGACCGGAACGCGTCGCCAATAACACTTTTGTGTTTACACGGACCCTGGTGTGCGAGTCTTCTTCTTGTTGAGGGAAAGTGCTCACGGGATTTCGCTAATATATATATATATCTTACCAACTTTGCCCTGAAATTGAGGGCGCACTCCACGCTGGGTGATTAATCCAAATCTTTTATTTCAAACAATCAGCATGAACACACCAAGTTAAAATCTGCCTGACGCGTTTCGGGACATCTCTTCCCTTCCTCATAGGCCGTGCTGCTCAGTCTTAGTGATACTAGCCCCCGTTTTCAGCTGCATGTGTGATGACGTTTTCCCCTCTAGTGGAGCTCTCACGTGAGTACTAATATCAAAGCATTATGGGGCTAGTAGTACACATTGTACAATGATTTCCTTCAGTGGAAACTGTGGCTTTGCAGTTGGATTCACGATTTATTTTAATCGTGTCAGCAGCACGGAAAATTGTCTCATTCAAAACCGGACTGTACCTCTGAGGCCCACCGGAGGGCTATTTACATTGCCCAGTAAATTGAATGAAGATCGTCTGGCAATTACACGGACCCCACCGGAGGGGAAAATTGACACTACAACTCCCGGCATGCCACTCACCTGAGAGTGCATGTCATAAGCGGAAATGCACGTGGAGTGTTTCCGTGCTTGCCAGTTCTTCCCTATGAAGAAGGAGCAGCCGCTCCGAAACGCGTCAGGGACAGATATCATTTGGAATACTTGTGCCAGTTTTTCAAATAAAGATTAAGCAGAATCATTTTCCGTGGAGTTGCGTCCTTAAATCTGGGGCACCTTTGGATACATGTTTACACACAGCGGTTCCGGCTGTGAAGGATTGCACCACCTGTCGAAATGGAACACAGGACTGCAGGGCTCAAACTGGTTGGTAGCCTGTCAGCAGCACGGAAAATTGCTTCATTCAAAACCGGACTGTACCTCTGAGGCCCACCGGAGGGCTATTAACATTGCCCAGTAAATTGAATGAAGATCGTCTGGCAATTACACGGACCCCACCGGAGGGGAAAATTGACACTGTAACTCCCGGCATGCCATTCACCTGAGAGTGCATGTCATAAGCGGAAATGCACGTGGAGTGTTTCCGTGCTTGCCAGTTTTTCCCTATGAAGAAGGAGCAGCCACTCCGAAACGCGTCAGGGACAGATATCATTTGGAATACTTGTGCCGGTTTTTAGGTCTCGCCTAGCGTTGCAGCGCTCATGCGCTGCTCGCGTAGCGAGATTTATTGGAGGAAAAGTATTTTTGGAGAAGGACTTCTGATCCCGCCCATGCTTTCAATTGGTCAATGTCCATATTTATTTAAAACCCTGCATTTCGATTGCTCTGTAGGCTTTTTGGTTACCGCCCTGTGACTTTTCTGTGCACGCCCTTGGGACACTGAGTCTAAAGCTTCCTTCAGTTTTATGGCTTTTCTCTTATCTGATGGGGTGTGTTAAGGGAAGGTTCAGGGAGAGTTCAGCAAGCTGAAGCTCCGTCATGCTGCCTTCATGCCTGCAGCACGCGCCACTCCGGCTCTCTGATTGGGCCTGTAGTGACGGATCACGCACCTGGAATAGCTCACAGAGGGGGTGAATGGGTGCCACAGAGAGTTCCTGTCTGTCTGTGTGAGATGCACCCTCTGTTGTTCCTGTCTGTGTGAGATGCACCCTCTGTTGTTCCTGTCTGTCTGTGTGAGATGCACCCTCTGTTGTTCCTGTCTGTGTGAGATGCACCCTCTGTTGTTCCTGTCTGTCTGTGTGAGAAGCGCCCTCTGTTGTTCCGGTCTGTGTGAGAAGCGCCCTCTGTTGTTCCTGTCTGTGTGAGATGCACCCTCTGTTGTTCCTGTCTGTCTGTGTGAGAAGCGCCCTCTGTTGTTCCTGTCTGTGTGAGAAGCGCCCTCTGTTGTTCCTGTCTGTGTGAGATGCACCCTCTGTTGTTCCTGTCTGTGTGAGATGCACCCTCTGTTGTTCCTGTCTGTCTGTGTGAGATGCACCCTCTGTTGTTCCTGTCTGTGTGAGATGCACCCTCTGTTGTTCCTGTCTGTCTGTGTGAGATGCACCCTCTGTTGTTCCTGTCTGTGTGAGATGCACCCTCTGTTGTTCCTGTCTGTGTGAGAAGCGCCCTCTGTTGTTCCTGTCTGTGTGAGATGCACCCTCTGTTGTTCCTGTCTGTGTGAGAAGCGCCCTCTGTTGTTCCTGTCTGTGTGAGATGCACCCTCTGTTGTTTCTGTCTGTGTGAGAAGCGCCCTCTGTTGTTCCTGTCTGTGTGAGATGCACCCTCTGTTGTTCCTGTCTGTGTGAGAAGCGCCCTCTGTTGTTCCTGTCTGTGTGAGAAGCGCCCTCTGTTGTTCCTGTCTGTGTGAGATGCACCCTCTGTTGTTCCTGTCTGTGTGAGTTGCACCCTCTGTTGTTCCTGTCTGTGTGAGAAGCGCCCTCTGTTGTTCCTGTCTGTGTGAGATGCACCCTCTGTTGTTCCTGTCTGTGTGTGATGCACACTCTGTTGTTCCTGTCTGTGTGAGATGCACCCTCTGTTGTTCCTGTCTGTGTGAGAAGTGTTTCATTGATGAAAGTAAAGTAAATGGTCTGATTTAACCACACGCAGGAAGTGTGTGATGGGGGGCCTGGCATCTAGGGGTCGTGGGGAAAGCGGGCCTTCCGTTCCGTAGAGGCCCCCGGAGTCCGCAGTGAGTGGCCATTTCGTTAGGGAGACGGAAACGACCAAAGAGCAAAATATGATTTTGCCTGGTGCTCCAAAATTCATTCTTCTGGCTTTAGTTCAGGAGCAATGCAAACAAAGGATGACTGGGGAAGGGTACCGAACGCGGGTCTGCGATGGAAAATACAGAACCATCTGGAAAGCCACCACTGGACTACAGCTACAATATACACAATAATGAACAATTTAGGTGGTCAGACGTGGTGTTGAGTACAGTGGTTTACGTGACCTCTGTGTTCTACCAGGACTGGGGTATACAAACTGTGAACACTGCCAGGGCGATACCAAGTACTGTATACACTAGTAAGGTGTGGGGGGTGGGGCGACTTCCAGGTGAACAGAGGGGGGGTTATTGACAGGGCTAGTCCTAAATGAGGCCCAATGCACTCAGCTGCTTTATTGTGTCACCACAAAAGGCCGCATGAAGGCGCCATGTTAAAATAATCACATCACAGTGGCTATTTCGTTAGGGAGACGGAAACGACCAAAGAGCAAAATATCATTTTGCCTGGTGCTCCAAAATTCATTCTTCTGGCTCTAGTTGAGGAGCAATGCAAACAAAGGATGACTGGTAACCATCTGGAAAGCCACCACTGGACTACTATCAGCGCTGCGATGCCACACACACGGCAAACTGTGCGCTACAGATTTCGCAATAACGCCCCTCCTATATTACAAACCCGAAACAGCATAACTATGGTAGAGGTCTTTAACGATTGATATAGCCCCCAACAGCAGGCTACAATATACACAGTAATGAACAATTTACGTGGTCAGACGTGGTCCACAAAAGGCCGCATGAAGGCGCCATGTTAAAATAATCACATCACGGTGGCCAGGGGTCTTTAACGATTGATATAGCCCCCACCAGCAGGCTACAATATACACAATAATGAACAATTTAGGTGGTCAGACGTGGTCCACAAAAGGCCGCATGAAGGCGCCATGTTAAAATAATCACATCACAGTGGCCATTTCGTTAGGGAGACGGAAACGACCAAAGAGCAAAATATCATTTTGCCTGGTGCTCCAAAATTCATTCTTCTGGCTTTAGTTCAGGAGCAATGCAAACAAAGGATGACTGGGGAAGGGTACCCAACGCGGGTCTGCGATGGAAAATACAGAACCATCTGGAAAGCCACCACTGGACTACTATCAGCGCTGCGATGCCACACACACAGCAAACAGTGAGTTACATGAGGACCAATGCATTCAGCTGCTTTATTGTGTCACCACAAAAGGCCGCATGAAGGTGCCATGTTAAAATAATCACATCACAGTGGCCATTTCGTTAGGGAGACGGAAACCACCAAAGAGCAAAATATAATTTTGCCTGGTGCTCCAAAATTCATTCTTCTGTCTTTAGTTCAGGAGCAATGCAAACAAAGGATGACTGGGGAAGGGTACCGAACGCGGCCCATCACCTTTCGTTTTGGGGGGGGGGGCTATGTTGCAAAGTCATCCTGTGCCCTGGGCACCCCCAACTTTTTGCTGACTGATACTGGTGGTAACTAATTTTGACTGACCCAGGGTTCTGCCTAACCAGGCCAAGGGCCAGTGCTAAGCTGAAAGAGACACATTAGAATACAGTTAAAACACTTAACATACACTAGGGTACACTATGGTATAGTGGGGTACCCCTGTAATTGGCATGACCTACCCCATAAGCCTGTAGTATATAATAGGGCAGGGGATTGAAACTGCCCAGAAGTCCCCAGTACCCTGGGGCATGGCAGTTTAGAGGCAAGCAGCTTTTTCTGCACTTGCATGTGTGCACTGCTGAAGCCTGAGGTCAGATTAAAGACAGCCCTGGGTGCCAGGACTGCTTTTAAAAAGTAAATTGTGCCCAAACTCGACTTTGGTGGTAGGGGCACTTAAAAATGGATAACCTACAATGCTTTGGCATATTAGGGACCCCCAGGGTCTTCCCTAGGTATCCCAGGGGTGGGGGGTCAGTTATCTATAAGGTACACCCTTATAAAATGAGTTTTTATATGCCTGGGTAAAGTGAAATTTAACATTTCCCTCCCCACATTGTGGTAAAGTGCTGCTCAAATTCGACTTTGATGCTAGGAGCACTGTGGAATGAGGATCTGCAATATTTCTGCAGATTCAGAGCCCCTAAAGTCTCCCCTAGTTGCACATGGGGTGGGGTTCCTGTAGATATAAGGCAAGTACTTATAAAATATGTTTTTACAAGTCCTGGTGCTGGAAAAATGGCCCAAGTCATTTTTCCCATTGCAAATCCCCTGTTACTTAGGTGAACATGGTAGGAAGTTATTGATTAATAACTATTGATAGGAGAGGACTAGACTGGCCATTCAAAGACTTCCCAGAATGGTAGTAGTAAATCCAACATCATCATATTGTTGAATTTCTCCTAAAGTGTACATACAAGAAGTTATAAGACTTTCTTGTTTGTAAGTCCAAATTAAGTCTTCCAGTGGTCTGCCCTGATTGGTCAGAGTTAAGTGGATTAGCCAGGCTGCCTTGAAGAGGTGATAAAGAGTCCCTCTGCTGGGAGGGCAGTGTGCTGTTCCATAGGAATGCCAGGCCAGGGGGAGGAGTCGTAAACCATGGTTTTCAAAGGCAGAGGGGAGGCCACAGTGTCAGTTTCCACTTTACACTTTTGACCCCCACCAGACCTAGGATTAGGGAAGGTATGTGCAGATGGTAGGGGGAGAGTCTATATGCTTGCTGCTGCGCTTAAGTGAAGAACAACCCAGACTGTTAGCCCTGAAGATGTAAGGGTGCATACTGTATGGACAATATCAATCAATCACAGAATTTGTAGAGCGCACTACTTACCCGCGAGGGTCTCAAGGCGCTGGGGAGAGGGAAGGGGGGGGGGTGCTGCTACTGGTCGAACAGCCAGGTCTTGAGTAGCCTCCTGAAGGTCAGCAGGTCTTGGGTCTGTCGTAGGCTTAGTGGAAGGGTGTTCCAGGTCTTGGCGGCGAGGTGTGAGAAGGATCTGCCGCCGGTGGTTGTTCTTCGAATGCGAGGGACGGTGGCGAGGGAGAGGTCGGCGGAGCGGAGCTGGCGGTTGGGGACGTAGAAGAAGAGTCGTCTGTTGAGGTAGGCTGGGCCAGTTTTGTGGAGTGCCTTGTGTGCGTGGATGAGGAGTTTGAAGGTGATCCTCCTGTCGACGGGGAGCCAGTGCAGGTTCCTCAAGTGGGGGTGATGTGGCTGTGGCGTGGTACGTCGAGGATCAGGCGTGCGGAGGCGTTTTGTATGCGTTGCAGTCGCTTGATGAGCTTGGCCGGGGCTCCCGCGTAGAGGGCGTTCCCATAGTCAAGTCTGCTACTGACGAGGGCCTGGGTGACTGTTCTTCTTGTGTCTGTCGGGATCCACCTGTAGATCTTGCGAAGCATGCGGAGGGTGTTGAAGCAGGAGGAGGAGACTGCGTTGACTTGCTTGGCCATGGAGAGCGTTGAGTCGAGGATGACTCCCAGGTTGCGTGCGTGGTCGGTGGGTGTCGGGGCTGCTCCCAGCGTCGTTGGCCACCAGGAGTCGTCCCAGGCTGAGGGGTTGGAGCCGAGGATGAGGACCTCCGTCTTGTCCGTGTTCAGCTTTAGTCGGCTGATCTTCATCCAATCGGCGACGGCCTTCATTCCTTCATGGAGATTGGCTTTGGCGGCGAGGGGGTCCTTGGTGAGGGAGAGGATCAGTTGAGTGTCGTCGGCGTAGGAGATAATGTTGAGGTCGTGCTGTCTGGCGATGCGTGCGAGCGGGGCCATGTAGATGTTGAATATATGAGATGCTCAGTCAGGGTTATGTGTCACCAGGGCCGGTGTACCTATTTTTAATGCTCGTTGAGATAATGGGGTGGGTCGCCACTGGGATGGTGCCAGTGCGCAGGGCCCTCGCTCCAGGTTATGTTCAACTACCTGCATTGGGGGCAAGATGATGTGCATACATGGGAGTGGTGGTACTAGAACCCACCCCCCCTGCGGGAGGGGTGGAGATGTTATGCAATGTCACAAAGTAATTCCAACAGCTTATGTATATTTGTAAATTGGTGCTTAGTATTGAGTAGTGTGTTTGCTTTATAAATGTTCGGGCGTGAGTAAGGGCATGGACTGGCGGTCCACCGTTGGGAAGAGTAGCCCCTCCCAACATTGGTAAGCACCGATTGGCGACGGCCACGGTGTAATTTGGCTAATCAGGCGGGCAGGCGGCGGAGGGGCTTGCCTGCCCTTGGATCGCCTGTAAGATAACCCACCTTTAGTTCAGGAGCAATGCAAACAAAGGATGACTGGGGAAGGGTACTTGTAAATTGCATTTATATAGCGCTTGACGAGGCGTCGATGCGCTTTTTACACGGTGGCTCGCCCACATCTTTTTGAAGCTGTCACACTTACTGTACCCACAGGAACATACGCACTCACACTACTGGTAACGTGCCTTCACAAGTGAACCCAACGCAGGTCTGCGATGGAAAATACAGAACCATCTGGAAAGCCACCACTGGACTACTATCAGCGCTGCGATGCCACACACACAGCAAACAGTGCGCTACATGAGGCCCAATGCATTCAGCTGCTTTATTGTGTCACCACAAAAGGCCGCATGAAGGTGCCATGTTAAAATAATCACATCACAGTGGCCATTTCGTTAGGGAGACGGAAACCACCAAAGAGCAAAATATTATTTTGCCTGCTGCTCCAAAATTTATTCTTCTGGCTCTAGTTGAGGAGCAATGCAAACAAAGGATGACTGGGAAGGGTACTTGTAAATTGCATTTATATAGCGCTTGCTACCTATGACGAGGCGTCGATGTGCTTTTTACACGGTGACTCGCCCACATCTTTCTGAAGCTGTCACACTCACCGTACCCACAGGAACATACGCGCTCTCACTACTGGTAACCTGCCTTCACAAGTGAACCCAACGCGGGTCTGCGATGGAAAATACAGAACCATCTAGAAAGCCACCACTGGACTACAGCTACAATATACACGATAATGAACAATTTAGGTTGTCAGACGTGGTGTTGAGTATGTTTCTGTGTGTGTGTCTGTAAGCACATGCTTGTATTTTTCCGTGTGCCTCCGCGTCCGTGTGTGTAAGCGTTTGTCCGTTTCCTGGTGTGTCTCTGCATTTATCCCACCCACTACCCCCCCGAGCTGTTATCTTTCAGAGTTGTTAGCTGATCAGCAGTGTTGGCTACTGTCTCCGACAATCAAGAGCAAAAATCACCGAGAAATGTTAGGCGTATTCACACAATCAGAGAGAAAAAAAATCACATGACGTCAAATAAATAATCAAGAAACATCCATATAAAAATCTCACGGGGCAGAGATAAACACACAATCAGAAAAAATATCTTATGAACAGAGAAACAAACGCAAAACAATGAAATAATAAGAGACGGTTAAGAGAAACAGGCACAAACAGAATCCAATGTAAAATCAGAGAAACCGTCACAAAGGAATCCAATAGAAAAGCACCGAAAGAGTCACATAAAAGTACGCAGACCAGCTTATAAACACTTTCTAAATCAGGCACAATTCGGATACATCATATTTAACCCAGTCACTTCCGCCAACCTGTCCCTGAAAGCGGGTCATCCGATGCCTAGCTTTACAACTGCGGACAGCTAGGCTGCCGCAGCAGGCGCAGTAACCCGCTGAGCTATTTCACCTCCCAAGAAAAGAGATGCACCGGGGTTATGGCAGATAAAAAGCACTGTGAGTAAACTAGTGTAAATGCAATAGGTTTCGCATTTAAACTTTTTTTAGCACTTGCCATATTAAATTACAATGCATTTTATTTGTTTTACAAAAGAAAAACAAAAAACAAAAAACAATGTCATTTACAATGTCAATAGCTCAAAATAATGTCAGTGCGAGACCTATTGCATTGTAAATGCTTGTTTAAATAAAGATTCAGCAGAATCATTTTCCGTGGAGTTAATAGGAGGACAAGGAGACACTTGAACTCTCTTAAATGAACAGCAGAAAATTGTCATGTCACACAGCAGGCATTGTTAGCCCATAGGCTGCATTGGAATCTCAACAGCTTAGAAAATGAAAGCAATTGTAAGAGCAAAACTGGCACCGTACCTTTAAGGCAGCCATGACCCCCAGCTTCCCATCATGCCTCAGGGGTGACTGTTAGGTCAGTTGTTCTTTCCGGCTCCTTCAGTCAGGACCCTGGATTTTCAGCTCTGTATTTTTTGGGCTTTTTGTCAAAAAAGATTCCTTTATTACTCAGTAACTTCTGTTCATTCGACGTCTTTCACCTGTTGAAGTAAGAAGTTACCTTTTTCTGGCAGAAATTTTAATGTTTTCTGTCACAATTATGCCTTCTCTTTTTGACCCTTGCCCCTCCTGTGGCAAAAAGAAGGCTAAGACAGACACACATTCTGTCAGCATTCTCTGTCTTCCTGAGTCTCACACTGCTGAGACCTGTCAACACTGCAAGAATCTTTCTAGACGCACTCTCAAGGAGAGATAAAGGATTTGTCTCTATGGCCCCTTAGAAAAGAAGAAATCTACCACTTCTAGAGGCACATCCCCAGTGAGACACAAGAAGAAGAGACCCAGGTCAACTTCCAGAAGTAAGGTACCTATCTTTTCTTCGGCATCGAGCTCGGCGTCAAAAGTATCTCCAACGGGGAAGAAAACGACTTCGAAAACACCGCTCGTCGTAGAAGGCTTCTCAGGAAAAGAGAGGTACGTCTTCTCATAGACATCCTCTGACGTCTGTTCAAATGCCTCCGTTGCCGTCAACTCAGCGACGGTCAACCTTGAGGAGCAGATCTCCGTTGGCGCATTCACAACGCTCCGCATCGAGACATCGCTCTCCGTTGACGCAGTCTCGTAGGTGCTCAACGTCGAGGCGAAGTCCTCCGTTACCGTCAACCCGGCGACGGTTAACGTCGAGGCCTCTATCAACGTTGACGCACTCCCGAAGAGGCTCAACATCAAGAAGACATTCGCCGTAGTCTCCCCGTACGACGTCGAAACATTGGTCTCCGTTGGCCAGTGCATTCCCAATGTCGAGGCACCAGTCTCCGTCGATGGGTCATCGGTCGAAGCCGAAATCGCACTCAGCGTCAAGACTTCATTCTCCAGTGACAGGACATCGCTCGACGTCGAAGCCGAAAAACTCTACGCCAAGGCTACAGTCTCCGTCGGTGACTCGTGTTCCGACGTCGAGAACGCGATCTCCGTCAGTGTCTTCTCAGCCAGGGTTCTTGGTGGCACATAGCCGTTCGACGTCGAGGCACTCTCATCACTCAGCGTTGACACACACATCTGAAAGACGTTCTCAGGCTTCCCGCTCAGGGTCAAAGGGACGATCAGTGTCGTCAATCTCGCATTCTCCACAGGTGCCCCTCTTGACGTCGAGGAGCTCCATTTCTCAGTCTCCGGAAGGGCGAGCACAGAAAGACACACCACAGGTGGGTGTTCCTACTGCTCAACAAGAAAAAGGGCAGAGATCACCTTCCGTTCACCTATCTCCCAGATGGCTCCTTCCAGTACACCCCTGGCAGATATCTTCCACTATGCAAACTCAGCAACCTCTGGACTATTCTAGTCCTCTGCATAGATCTCCTCTGGCTTGCCTGGTGCAGGCAGTGGATTCCTCTCCTACCACTGCCCCCAGAGGTCGCCAACGTGACCGAACTCCATTTCCATCACCACGACGGAGGTCTCCTACACGTGGCCAGCACAGGAGACATAGGTCTCCGTCATGGTCCTCTTCTTCTACACGTTCCTCCAAGAGGAACTATTCTCGAACCTTAACGGACAGTCCACCCTCTAGAATATCTCCAGTGGATGACATTAATACCTTTCACGAAGTGCTTGTGAGGGGAGCACATAAGTTGAATATTGAGATGCCCACTCCTCAAACATCATCTTCGGTCATCTTTGAGACTTTGCTCAAAATCATCGGTAGTAAGGCCTCTGCTACCTTTGGTACTGGGACTCTTGCAACCAGTCATGGATACCTTCTTCACTCCAGCATCTCTCAAAACAGCTCCAGCGAGGATCTTGAAGTATAGACCTCCAGAGCAAGACCCTCTATTCCTGAGAGCGGATCCTCCTCCTGATTCTGTCATCATTGCTGCTGCAAAGAAGACTTGCGCAGTAGCCTCTTCTTCAACGGTGCCTCCGGACAAGGAGTGTAGAGCACAAGACTCTTATGGCACCTCAGCTTCATCCCTAAAGGTATCCAGCGCTTCAGCACTGCTAGGGCTCTATGATAGGGCACTGTGGGACTCCTTAGTACGCTTCAAAGACAAGCTAACCGAGAAAGATCGCCAAGATTTCGAAGAAATTCTTCAGAAGGGGGGTCTGTTGGCTAATCAGTTGATTAGTGCGTCGGCAGATGGGGCATCTCTAAATGCACACTCTTACTAGCACGGCATCTGTGTGAGAAGGTCATCTTGGTTACGTCTCACCGTGTTGAAACCGGAAGCTCAACAATGCATTCTAAATCTTTCTTCTGGGAACTCTCTCTTTGGCTCTCACATGGATGAAGAGATGGCCAGGATGAAAACAGAACTGGACACTCTAAAAGCGGTAGGTCTGGAGAAGAAAAAGGAATTCTGTCAAAGATACAAACCTTACGACCGCAGGCCTTTTCATCAGAGGGTTCAAACCCCTCAATGGTCTCAGAGGCAGCAACACCAGACCAAAACGCACTACCAGGGGCGTCGCCCCTCCTGTGGGAGAGCCACCCCTCGCCAATCCTCTTCCACTGCCAAGAATGAAACCAAACAATGAGCAGCTGCTTCCCCCTGTCGCCGTCACCCACTCCAGTGGGGGGGAAGTATCACCTACCATATGCAAGAGTGGCGCAGCATCACAAAGGATCAATGGGTACTGAATATACTGCAAAATGGATACTCTGTTTCCGTCATTCACCCCAGGCAATTCCTCCAGTAAAAGCAAGGTGTCACCAGCTGTCACTGCTACAGCAAGAAGTAGCCACTCTCTTTCAAAAATCTGCAATAGAAGAAGTCTCCCCCCTTCCCAAAGAGGGAAAAAGGTCTACTCAAGGTACTTCCTAGTATGAAAAAAAGGCTGCAAAGCAGAATTCAGACCTATATTAGACCTTCGTATTCTAAACAAATCCATTCAAAGAGAAAAATTTCGTATGCTGACTATCCATCAAATATATCCTCATCTCCAGCAAGGAGACTGGATGTGTTCGATAGATCTTCAGGATGCTTTTTTTCATGTACCAGTCACAGTACGCCACCGGACATTTCTGCTTTTCATGGTAGGGACCCAACACTACCACTACAAAGTTCTTCCGTTCAGTTTGAAGTCGGCCCCACAAGTGTTTACCAAATGCATGGCCATAGTAGGGGCTGCTCTACGTCGCCAGGGACTTTTCATTTATCCGTACCTTGACGACTGGCTCCTAAAGAGTTCATATCCTCAGGGTGTGAGAGATCACTATCAGATCTGCCTAGTATTGTTACAACGTCTGGGCCTTCAGGTCAATTTAGAGAAATCAGTTCACCAACTTATTCAAAGAATACACTATCTGGGTGCTCCTCTAGACTCCAGCACAGGAAGAGTGTATCCTTCGGAGGAGAGACTATCATCTATCACTCTGCAGTGCACTCAACTTCTTCACTCTCCTCATCCCTCGGTCCGACAGGTCGCCTCACTTCTGGGGTCGATGGCATCTTGCCTCTTCCTAGTCCTCCATGCCAGACTGAGGATGCAACCCCTGCAGCAGGATTTGGAGGACAAGTGGGATCAGAAAACCGCTCGATGGGACGACAGGATTCCACTCTCCCAAGCTGCGAAATAATCCATCCCATGGTGGACTGATCAGAGAAATGTTCTGGTGGGGATTCCCTTCCATCAAACCCCACCTTCAGGGTTGGGGGGCTCACATGGGCTCTCTCCAGACTCCAGGTTTGTGGTCGATCAAGGAACAAGCTTACCACATCAATATGCTGAAGCTACGGGCAGTGCATCTAGCCCTCAAGACCTTCTATCCCTCCATCCAGACCAGCTCCATATTGGTCCAGACAGATAACACGACCACTATGTACTACCTGAACAAGCAGGGAGGGACACACTCCTGCCCTCTCTCCTTGGAGGCTCAGGCGATCTGGCATTGGCTTCTGGCCAGGCAATTGCCAATCACGGAAGTACATCTGCCAGGAGACCAAAACGCTCGGGCAGATTCTATAAGTCGCCACTTCGAAGATCAACAAGACTGGGTTCTGCATGACGAGGTGGCGGCGGACATCTTCCAAGAATGGGGTCATCCAAACATTGACATCTTCGCGAACAACACAAACAAAAAATGCCAAGAATTCGCGCCAAGGTATTACCGGCCAGGGTCGAAAGGGAATGCCCTTTTGATCAATTGGTCAGGGGACTTTTTGTACGCTTTTCCTCCTCTTCCTCTCATCCCAAGGGTCCTAACCAAACTTTCTCACTCCAGAGCGAGGATGATTCTGATAGCACCAGACTGGCCACAACAGTGGTGGTACCCAGACCTTCTACATCTCTTGAAGCGTCCACACAGGAGGCTTCCATACAGGAAGGACCTGCTTTCCATGCTGAACGGGAGAATCCATCATCCCAACCTTCCCTCGCTGAACTTAGCTGCATGGCTCCTGAGGTCCTCCAGTTCGGCCATTTTGGACTTCCTCAGGACTGCATGAACATTTTGAAAGAATCTAGAAGGCCTTCCACAAGGCGTTCTTATGCATTTAAATGGAAAAGATTCTACATGTGGTGTGTGCAAAAGGGTTTCCAGCCGACCCAAGGGCAGGATGAGGTAAGCCTTCCATACCTCCGACACTTGGCTAAGTCAGGTTTAAAATTTGCCTCCATTGAGGTACATCTTGCTGCCATTACGGCATACAGGAAGTCACCTTCCCAACCATCTTTCGTCTAACTTCAGGTGGTTAAAGATTTTTTATAAGGGCTAAAGAAAGTTTTTCCTCCGATTGGACCTTCTCCCTGGGAACTCAATCTGGTTCTCTTCAAACTCATGGGTCCTCCCTTTGAACCAATTAAACAAGGCGACCCTGCAACACCTCACATGGAAAACTGCCTTCCTGGTGGCAATCACTTCAGCTCGTAGGCGGAGCGAGATTCAGGCCCTTTGCTCAAAAGAACCATACACAGTTTTCCACAACAACAGAGTAGTGATGAGGACCCACCCATCCTTCTTACTGAAGGTGGTGTCCGATTTTCATGTTAACCAGTCCATTTCACTTCCCACTTTCTTTCCCAATCCCTCCACCCCAGCTGAAAGATGTCTACTCTCTTTAGACTTGAAAAGAGTCTTGAAGTTCTACCTAGACAAGTCCAAGGCTATTAGGAAGTCTGAGCACTTGTTTGTAAATTACGGTTCCATCAGAACAGGTTTCCCAGCCTCGAAACGTTCCATCTCCAGATGTATAGTGTCATGTATCAAACTGGCTTACCAGTTGTCAAATAAACCTCTAATGGCTACTCCCAAAGCTCATGGGGAAGGCAGCTACTATAGCTTTTTTACACAATGTACCCATTGCTGAGATCTGCAAAGCAGCCACATGGAGGTCGGTACATACATTTACGAGACACTGTTGTCTCGATTCGGATACAAGAGCAGACACTCAAGTAGGCCAGGCCTCCTTGAGAAATTTGTTCCAATGCTGAGCTCAGCTGGTATTGATTTTTCTCATTTGCCCGCAGGTGTAGAGGATGGGCTTGCTATTCGATTTAGTGCTTATGACTATTGATGAGGATCCCCTGGAAGAGAAGGATAAGTTACTTACCTGTAATCCTAGTTCTCCTCCAGGGGTATCCTCATCAAAGTCATAAGCAACCCACCCTCCGCCATGGGCAAATGATCAATTATTTGATTAATTTCTTTGTGCCCTGACATTCGGGTCTCCGCAAAGAACAACTGACCTACCTGTCACCCCTGAGGCATGATGGGAAGCTGGGGGTCATGGCTGCCTTAAAGGCACGGTGCCCGTTTTGCTCTTACAATTGCTTTAATTTTCTATGCTGTTGAGATTCCAATGCAGCCTATGGGCTAACAATGCCTGCTGTGTGACATGACAATTTTCTGCTGTTCATAAAAGAGAGTTGAAGTGTCTCCTTGTCCTCCTATTTTGTTTTGTCTTTTGCTGCTAAAGCAGTTTATCAGATCATTGATTAGCCTTACTTTATTGGATGCTGCATTGGTTTGTGAAAAAATACTATATATGTATATATATACAGAGCTGTTATATGTTTTTATATATATTTTTAATGTATTCCGGGGTCTCTGTGCATTGGCAGGAATATTCGGTGCTTATGACTTTGATGAGGATACCCCTGGAAGAGAACTAGGATTACAGGTAAGTAACTTATCCTTACTACTGCCCCATGCCATCTACTTGCGGCAGGCTGACAGAGGACCGCATCTCATGGCCAAGGGTGCCATAGAGAGGGTGCCATCATCAGAAGTAGGTTGTGGTTGTTATTGCCACTACTTTCTGGTGTCCAAGAAGGGCGGAGGCCTTTGTCCTACCCTAGACCTACACCCTCTCAAGCTCTTCCTGAAAAAGGAGAAATTCAGAATGCTCCAGTCCTGTCTGACCTGGACCTGGGGGACTAGATGGCTTTGTTAGACTTGCCTGCCCACAAACGTTACCTGCGGGTCATGGTAGGCCATGAGTATTTTCAGTGCACCGTAAGCTTACATATGTCCCTTGGGTGTTCACCAAGGTAATAGCGGTGATTGCAGATCATCTGCTGAGATCAGGGGTGCCTCTATCTCGACGACTGGCTTTTGAAGTCGGGCTTGTCCCAGGCAGTTGTCTCCCACCTCTAGACTACAGTGGACATCCTGTACTTGCTGGGGTTCACTTTCAGCGTGCCGAAGTCATACCTGACCCCTTCTCAGACCCTCTCTTTTACTGGAGCTGTTCTGGACACTGTGCAGTGTTGGGCTTATCCTCCCGAACAGCGAGTCCAGGATATTCAGGCTATGATACTGATGTTGCCGTCTCTATACTGGATTTCGGTGAGACTGACTCTGATGCTGCTGGGCCTCATGGCCTCCTGCATCCTGCTTTCGATGCATGGCTCCTGGCATATGCGGGCTCTGCAGTGGAACCTGAAGTTCCATTGGGCACAGCATCAGGGGTATCCCTCAAACATGGTCCAGATCTCGAAGGGCACCGCAAAAGAACTGCAGTGGTGGTGGTGAACAAACTGCGATTGGGTCAGTGGCAGACCCCTCTCCCTTGGCCAACCAGAGCTGACTGTAGTGACAGATGCGTCACTCCTAGGCTGGAGCAGCCATCTGGCAGAGGTGGAGATCAAAGGCCTCTGGTCTCTGGCAAAATCTGGCCTCCACATCAACCTGTTGGAGCTCTGAGCGATCCGACAGCATTGAAAGCCTTTCTATCCTCCATCAAGGAAAGGCTAGCACATGTGTTCACGGACAACATCACTGCCATATGGTAATGCAACAAACAGGCGG
The DNA here is from genome assembly GCA_963921515.1 of Calotriton arnoldi. Lineage (NCBI taxonomy): Eukaryota > Metazoa > Chordata > Amphibia > Caudata > Salamandridae > Calotriton > Calotriton arnoldi. The sequence continues at coordinate 1,471,685 of CAWUFW010004392.1, read as the reverse complement.
GATAGGGTCATGGACAAGAGGCTGCGTCTCTGGACATGGCTGGAACAGCAGGGCATTTCTCTGGTGGTTCAACAGCTGGCAGGATCTCTGAATGCCAGAGCGGACAAACTCAGCCAAAGATGCCTAGCGGATAATGAATGGCGTCTCCATCTGGAGGTGGTGCACAGTCTTTTTCAGCAGTGGGGAGAACCTTGGTTAGATCTGTACGCCACCGCTAAGAACGCAGAATGTCCGTAGTTCTGCACGCTGAAGTTTTCAAGGTGGCTCTCGCTCTGAGACGCTTTTTGTCTCGAGTGGAGCAGAGACTTCCTGTACGCCTTTCCACCCATACCACTGCTGCCCAGAATTCTCAAGAAGATCAGGAACGACCTGGCCGAAGTGAACCTTGTGGCTCCGGACTGGGCTTGGAGAGTCTGGTATTCCGAGCTGTTGATCATGGCCTTCGTCCTCTGATCAGGTTGCCCCTCTGGGAGGATTCTCTGTCACAGCAGTAGGGGAGGGTTCTCCACCCGAACCTGTCAACGCTCCGTCTCATTGTGTGGAGATTGAGTGGCGACAGTTGACAGCTTTCGACCTTCCGCCCGAAGTCTGTAATGGCATCCTGGCAGCCAGGCGCCCCTCCACTAAGATGGTATACGTTTGCCGTTGGAGCAACTTTGTGGCATGGTGTGCATGTAGGGAACTTGGCTTGTGTTGCAGTGACCCCCCCCACACACACACTTTTTGCCCCCTTTTTAGCTACTAGATGCTGATTTTTGACTGACAGTGTACTGAGGCCTGCTAACCAGACCTCAGTGCCAATGTTCCTTCCCTAAAACAAGGTAAAGTCTAATTGTGCTACACTTGGCTAAGTACTTTAGCACCCCTGTAAGTCCCTTGTAAATGGTACTCTAGTTATCCAGGGGAAGGGGTACTAAAGCGGGTCCCTAAGGGCTGCAGCATATCTGATGCCAGCCTAAGAGACCCGCACACAAATTCCACACAGACTGCCAGGCTGTGTGACCTGGTACAAACCATGAGTGAAAACACGGGAGGTGACGGTGCCAACGGGCTGCCCAAACCCGCAAGGGCTAAGCCCATTCTTGGGTTTGCCCAGACTGGACTTCCAGTCACTGCCTGCAGCCTCCTTCTGCAGGCCCCCTCCAACCGTGAGAAACTCCAGCACCGAATCTGACACCAACAGACACCACTGCACCTGATCCCCACAGCTCAAGGAGAAGTGGACCAACTGTGTCCCCGTGTGCCCAAGGATCTCAAGGATCGAGCCCCCGTGTGGGTTACCCGGGACTGGTCCCCCAGTCGCAGCTTGCAGCCTCTTTGCAACCAGACCGTTTTCGCATTGAAGTGAATGGGACACCCGGTGCCGTGACACACAGCTGCACCCGGACCCCGCTGATCCCCCTGAGGTGACCTTTTGGTGTGGCCTTGGACCTTGTCCCATACTCCCCTTAAGTTCTGAAGAACAGTCCTGTAAATCTACGTGTGGGACAAGACTTGAAGCATCTTATCATGGATATTGGACGGTAACTTGTTTACCCTTATTGTGGGGTTTCTTCGTCAAAGACGATACGTGCAGAATAGATATCTTTTCGTGCCTTACACTTAAGGATTTTGGACGTACTTTATTAACTCCTAACTGAGAGACCGTTGACCTTGATCGTGGAATTATTGTTTCCTTTGCTAACAATTGAGCCCTGATGAAGTTCCCCCAGTGGAACGAAACACGTTGGCTGATGTCCATTTATTACTACCAACTACAATAAAGTGATAATTTGAATATATTTGGAGAAAATCGACTCTATTCTTGGTGCACCTTCCACTCTCTACAAAGTGCCTGAATGCAGTACATGTTTTTCCTCCATAGAATAATATTACAGATCCAGCAATTGTACTGTGTGCATTTTTGAAAGCTGTAAAAATTCATGCCTCGATAAGTACTTACCCGATTCCAATGATATTAGTATCTAAATTTATATAAAATTGCATGTTATTTTTATAAATTGGTGTCGGATTGCTTTATTGAGTGTGGTCTCACTTACTGCCTTTCTGTGTGTAATAAATGCTTAGCACTATCCTCTGATACGTCTACCTGCTCGCTCACACTACCACAAAAGAGAGCATTTGGGTGTCACACACATAGTATTTTGGGGAGAGACCCACCAAGCCTCCCTCACTTATTTAAATAAATAAGTATATTTTGTTATTGGAGGAACCATCCCAACCTCCCTTTACTAATTACCCTTGCCAGCCTACCCACCCATAAACCCTGAAAAATACATTTACCACCCTATGCCCCAACCTACCACAAACCCCTAAAAATAACTGTATCACCCAATACCCTTACCCACCCCTAAACCCTAAAAACACCCTTACCGCCCCATGCCGCTACCCACCCCTAAACCCTAAAAAATCCCTTATTACCCTGTGCCCTTACCTACCCCTAAACCCTAAAATACCCCTACCAACCTATATCCCTATCAACCCCGAAACCCTAAAAACACCCTTACAACCCAATACCCTTACCCACCCCTAAACCCTAAAAATCCCTTTACCATCCCATGCCCCTACCCACCCCAACCCTTAAAAATAACCTTCCCACTGTATACCCCTAACCATCCCTAAATGTTAAAATATCCCTTACTACCCTATGCCCTTATGTACCCTTAAACCCTAAATTACCCTTACCATCCTATACCCATAACCACCCCATAATCCTAAAAATACCCTTGCAACCCATTACCCTTACCTACCCTTAAACCCCAAAAAACTCTTATCACCCTATACCCTTACCCACCCCTAAACTCTAAAACAATCCTTATCACCCTGAACTACCCTATACCCATACCCACTCCAAATCTATCTATCTATCTATATGTATATACATATACACACTACACACACACATATACTTACCTTAAGTATACTTACCATGCGTGGTAAAGGCATATGCGTGGTAAAAATTTGTGTGGTAAAGGCATTGTGTGGTAATGCCTGCATTGTAAAGGCTGTTTCCCGTATGCTCATTCCACCAGAGCCAATGCTGCGACCACTGCATTGGCACGCGGAGTTCTGGTCCTGGACATCTGCCAGGCAGCAACGTGGGCATCTCTGCACACGTTTACCAAACACTACTGCCTGGACAGTTCGGTCCGTATGGACGGGCACTTCGCCCGCTCGATCCTTCAGGACTCAATAGTGTGAAATTGTTTCCCAGACCCTCCTCCGGGGATGTATTGCTTTGGTATCTATTCTAAGGTAAGGAATCTGTGGCTAGAAGTCGCTGTCAGATGAACAAGTTACTTACCTTCAGTAACGCCTTATCTGGTAAGACTCTGTCTAGCTGCAGATTCCTTACCGACCCACCCATCCTCCCCGCTCTGCGATCGTATTTATAGACTTAGGGCTTGTTCCCCCTTTTATGGTCCTAATTTTCGCACACCAGTGGTCAGTACTCCTCGTGGCTCCGCCCTTCTGGTGTGGAAAGTTATGAAAAGAAACTGACGTCAGTATGCTGGGCTGGTGCCTATATAGGCACCACACACGTCACTTTCAGCTCCGACACCACGCAGAGACGAACAACGCCATCTACTGGCACGCAGGGGTACTGCTCGCAAAAAAAATTCCAGATCCAGTCTGACGCCTGGGGAGAATTCTAAGGTAAGGAATCTGCGGTTAGATTGAGTCTCTACCAGATAAGGCATTACCAAAGGTAAGCAACTTATTCTTCACTCACCTCTTCGATCTTAAAAACCAATGGTTGATTAGTGGGAAAGGAAGATAACGGATTAGCTAGAAGAGTGTAATTCTGCGAGAAAACATGAAATGTCCAAAAATTTGAAACTTATGAGTCAGGCTAAAGTTGAAAAAAGGTAACCAATGAGTGCGCGAAAAAGGGCATTTTACCATCTTCCGAAAGGATGGACATTCCTCTTCTGGCTAGCCAAATGCAAGTTGTCCCATGCCTTTTTCACAATTATCATTTTCCTATACTTCAAGATGCTTTTATAAACTGCTCTACATTGTCTCATATTGATGGGATCTTGAGGGGTTCTTTTTAGGGCTCTATGGAGTTTAAGATTATTTTAATTAAAGTTATCGTTATAAAAATTTAATAATTAAAATAAATGGCCATGTTTACCTTTAGCAGTTGGACATTGTAAGTCAGGGCAACCTAAGGATATTCCATTTATGTCCGAGACCAGTGAAACAGTGAACCCCTCTAAGGCCTCATTTGCCGCCCTGAGGGAGGCGTGGGAGGAATTCCATAGTTGGTAAAACCATTGATAAAAATAATAGAGGTAACCCAGGTTTCCTGAAGATTATATCATACTACATAATAAAAGAAATCCAACTTCATTCTCCAATTAGGAAGACAGCCCTGCATTATTCCAGGAAAGGAACTCAAGATGACCACTACTTGGGGAAATTACACAGGGACTACTTCCTGAGGTGCTGCTGTGCGTATAGCGTGGAAATTGGTATTCTTTCTACTAGAGTTGTCGAGGCCAAATGGGAAGTGAGAGGCATCAGAGCTGCTATGTTTTCATAAAAGTGGAGAAGCTCTTGGGATATTTTCTTTCGCATGTAAAGAAGAACATATTTAAAAAACAATGGCTTAAAGAACTACCCTAAGGGCACTGCGTTAATCATACCACAATCACCATGCTCACATTTAGATGAAGGACTGACCCATAAGGTATGCCATACCATGATGATTTCTCTAAAAAAACATGTTTCACAATTGTTTTTTAAATAAAGCCAAATGCATTTGGTCATGGCTTTCTCCTTTGTTTATGGCTAAAGTCAGAACCTTAGTTAAGACCATTAAAAATGGCATACCATCAGGCGGAAGATGAAGTATTTGGGTACATTGTGCGTTGTAGACAGAGGGCCAGACATTAGAGGCACATTGATTCTTGTGGGACATTCTTCGATAATGTATTGACAGAGTAGGCAAAGACAATAATTCAAGAGCTGTGGATCACTAGAGGGGGATTAAATATTATTAACTTGTTGCCAAGTGATTAAGGGCAATCCATTACCTTATAGCAATTTGTTCCAAAGGAAACCTTCAAATTTGAGATTGCAGAACAAGGGCCAGAAATGTATTTTTTGAGTAGAGGTAATCAATTGGATTTATGTTTTAAAAAATTTCTCAACAAGAGTTTACAATTTAACCAAAACACAATCCAGTTTAGAGTCCCAAGAGATCGAGCAAGTCTCCTCGGGAAGGCCTTTTGAAAGAACTCCCAACATTGGTGGTCCCCGTGATGAAGAGGTGACAGAACGGGAGTCTGATGAGATACAAATTGGCTCCTGTATATCAGCCTCAATAGGCTATCATTGCTCACACAGGGATTAGCCACAGTTTTACGATTAATACAAGTGGAGGGAAATGTCCAAATGCTCACAATTAATTACGTCATATAAAAAAACAGATGCAGGTTTCTTTTCCTGAGCAATGTCTTTATCAATAACCCCCACTGCATGTTATACCAAATTATCAATGGTGGAAGCAGGTGGGCGATCCTTACTTATGCCAGGGTTATGGGAGGCCTTTCTCTTCTTGATCCTGCAAAAAGGGCAGAAAAACGTGAAAAGTTATAATCCAAAGAAATAAAAATGGGCCAAGTAAGTGGCCCAGGCCGGGCTCTTTCAGTCACTGTTGGGCAATGGCCAGCGCCAACAGCAGGACCATCCGCAGGAATGATTAATGCGTATATAGCACTCTGCAAACATTGCTTCTTCTAATGCATCCTGGGAGCTGTAGTCTCTACAAACCTAGACCACAAACAAACTGTCAGTTTGTACTCAAAAATCCCTCTATTTCCTATGTAACCCATCCCATATGGTGAGAAAAAGAAATAGACCCAGCTTTGAAGAAAAGCAAGCGAAAGAGACATGTTCAACCATTCTTTGATTGCTGTATCCAACATGCTGCCCTCAATCAATCTTTTAAATCCGAGAGCGGGGCTCCTTGTAGTGTCAGTGTCCCCAGTACTAGAAGGGCCAAGACCGCCTCGCAAACAAAAGATCTAAGACTTATACTTTCAAGGAGGAATAAGGGGTCTGGAAACACCATTGGAATGATGACTCTAAGACTATGATCGTGAAAAGGAAACTTGTTTAAAATATTGTATCAATGTGAGCAAATCTTAAACCATCTGACTGCACCAAAGAAATTGAAAAACAAAGTCAGGGAATTTAAGTGATATTGAAATCTAGACTAAATCCCCGATTGGAGATAAAATACCAAAGTACAGAAACTATACAAACTAAACCACTCATAAAACCCTTCCCAAAAATCCCAGAACCTTTAGGTCTGTGGTTGGAAGCTAGTTCCACGAGCAGGGATTGGAAACATTCCTCATCAGAGTTGTGCAACCACCACTGCTTTTTAGACCAGAGATGGACCATAACTAATTTTTAAGCTTTAAAAACTGTTCCTGTCCACAAGGGGTTGATCCTATTTAGAGATTCTTTCTACCATAAATCCCGCCTGTCTTTGGCATGTGAAGCTGTTAAAAGTATCTTAAAAATCTCAGTCTGGTTCCAGATTTCATTCTGTTAAAAGACAAATTCTCCTCTCCGCATCCAGCATTTCCATTTAGTACTGCAGGTTCTGCACAGTTGTTTAATGTCATGGACATTTCAGTAAGATTTCTATATTTAGCTTTTCCTACCATTTACCTAATATCGGTGGCCACGAACCCGCTGACACCGTAGCAACTTTTGCACTTTACTGTCACTGTTTGTTCTTTTTGTAAAGTCAATTCTAGATCATTTGTATGTTGTTGGTGGTATATTATGGTCCCCGGTTGTTAGATTTCACCCTGTCAGCATATATCTGAATATAATTTACTTATAACAGTATTTATGAAGAGCTTACCTCACACTTTTACTGGTCAGACTGTTTCAGCTTGTATATTTTATGAAGGTACATTCTGAACCCTCATTGTGTTTGACACTTTATGGCAGAATTAAGATAGATTGTGTTTTCTTTAAGTGTTCTGAGGGATCGTGATTATTTTTTTCCTATGAGATATTGGTGACTGCCTCTTGCTTTCCTCTTGCCATTTTTAAATTGCTTCACCGTGTTTCTGAAGTATGATTTGAGATGGCAGTCCTTTCGTTATTCCCACTGTTCTGTAGGTGCATTAGTAAGGCGAGCTATCACCTGCCAGTGTATCCTGGCACTGAGCAGGTGTACCGGTCTTGTCTCGAGGGGGGGTGATGAAGGTGGTACTCAAAGACCCCGATCTTCAGCTCCTAGCAGACCTCAAGTAGAGGGGAGGCGGCTCTGATGTGAAGTGGGAGGTCGCTCCACGCTTTAGGAGCGACCTATGAGAAGGTTTGACCTCCGGCTCTGTTTGTAGTGTGCAACGCAACAAAGGTTCTCGACATGTAAAAGAAAATGATGTATATTTGCTTGCTTTATAGTGTTGCGGTTCGTGGTTTAACTGAGTGTACCATAGTTCAGGGCTCTAGATTGACATTGCAGGTTGCAATAATTTGGCAGCTTGCGTGTTGTGGAAACTCAGGTAATTTGTTGCCAGCAATCTGTTGCTTTTGGTTCTGTTACTTCTAGCTCTTCGCTGTACTGATTCTTTGCTAACCTACACTGCAATGGAGTTCTCCAGTTCCTCTCTCCTTGCTCCCAAAGACCTGAAGTGACTTTGGATTATCGAGTGCTCTGCCACCTGCTCTGTGTCCGGCAGAGAAGAGTTCCCTATACTGTGTCACCAAAGCTCAGGAGACGGTGGGCAGAGGAGCACAATGATGTAACTGTGCTCTCAGCTGTGGGATGGATTACTGGGTGAAAGGAATAGGAGATTCACTCTGTGAACATAAATTCTTCCCTTATGTATCCCTCCTTTTACTCATCCAAAGCATCTTTTATTACTGTGATCTCCCTAATCCATTTCTAGGTATTCTTCCCTCCTCCATCTCTCCTTCTACTCATCCTAAACCTCAACTTACTACTATTATTTCCCAAAAAACACTTTCTAGACGCTTTCCTCTTCTGTTCCTCCATTATTCTACTCAACCAGCCAACAGACTCATGTCCTCCGCTCAAATTACCTCATATTGCCCCATGCCAATTCACCATCAATCCTTTTTGGGTTCCGGAGTAGCGCTATATAAATACAATTACAATATAACACAGTACAATTGACATTCTTCTCTTCGTTCTGTCCACAGCGACGCGTGCTGAAGCAGCTCCACTCGCTGCAGCAAAAAGTGGGCTCTCCGAAGGCGCATCACACGCAGGATCGTCTGCAGGAGTTCTGCCTGCAGCAGGGCTGGAGCTCGGATGCCGAGAGCGGGGACAGCGGCGGGGAGGAGGAGCTGGAGAACAGTGAACCTGTGGAGGAGAGTGACCTAGAGCTGTCTGAGACCGGTGAGTTAAGCTGGAGAAAGCATGTGGCTATGTAGAAGGGAATTGTCTCTCTAATCACAGATCAAGTCTTGAGACCTTTCAATAGGTTCTCAAATGAGTGTGGTTCATTCTTGAGGTCATATCTTTGGATCCTTGGACAGTATCCATACAGGGTACTGCCCTTTACTATCTGGGCTACAAATCTTGGCACTTGACTGCTCAGGGGTAGAGAAGTTGGGCAGTCCAGACTTACTCTAAGACCCCGTGACACCATAACATGTGACATAGCAGACGAATTGAATGTCAGTCACAGCTATGTCTTACTTTAACATTGCCCACTGTTAACCAATGAGGAAGCTTTTTGCTGTTCTAAGCAGTGTTTGGTGCTCCTTAGGCGCACTATACATCGTACATGTGCAGCCAGTCCATGAAGCAGAGATGTCCGTTAGTTGTATCGAAAGTGCAGCCACTCTACCTTAGTTTCGGGCAGTTTTGCGTACAAGTTAGGACGCTTTGGTGGACTTTAAGCTCTTCTTCCAGAGCATTTAAGAAAACGTTACCAAAACTTATAACCCTAAAAAAGGAATAGTGTAGGAAGCTGGCTCTGTATATACTATACCAAAGTTAGGTACAGTGTGCACTGAGTCCAGGGGATCCCCACCGGTATAACAGAGGATAAAGTAGACAATACCTTACTCAAGTTAGTGGTAGCTGGGCTGAGCAGTTAGGCTTATCAGAGGGTAGGGTTAAGCATTTGTTGTACACACTCAGGCAAGAAATGATGACACACACTCAAAGACTGAATCCAGAACAATTGTTTGTACAAAAAGTTGTTACTTTGTTATTTTTATTACTAGAACCAAGAATCACTTAATGCAGGTAAGTTATACTTCTCAAGAATGCAATATGACTTTGTAAATGCGGTAAATGCTGTACAGGTTTAAAAGCTTTCTGTAAATGTCAATCAGTTACAGTTTCTAGAGTTTTGCAATGTTAGAGACAGACAATGCAATGTAATGTTTCAGTTCAATGTATTCCTATGGAGGAAAACAAGGTTAGTGACATACAGGTAAGTACTCGGTTTTGTAGTTCAGTCTCGGGCTGGTAGCACTTACACAGGGCAGAGGTCCGGTAGATAAAGAGAGTGCACCCTCAGCGGCACAGGGGCGGCCGGGTGCAGAGGTCAAAGGAGAGGTTGCGTCCAATCTAGTGCTATGAAGGCGGGGTACTCGGAAGAGCGCCGGTCACAGGTAGGTACCTGCAGGTTCTGGGTTAGGGCCCATGGATCAAAGGTAAGCACAATGAGGGCCAAAAGTAGACACCAAAAGCGCACCTCCAGCGGCACTCTGGCGGCAGGGTGCAGGGTGCAAAGTAGGCCTCGGGCTCCCAATGTAAACCAATGGAGGACGTTGGTCGGGAAGAAATGCTGCAGGCTTGGACCAGGAGACTGGACGAAGGCGACCAACGGCTGGACAGGTAAGTTGGATAGCTGGGGGACACCGCAGCACCGACAGCTGGGCTCCCCAAAGTCGGGGCGGAGGATGTAGGGGTGCCTTTTGGTGTCGGGTTTCCTTAGCTGGGTCCGGTCGTGGTCGGGGGACCCTTCGAACAGAGGCTGCAAGCGTCGAGAAGGGGTCTTGGGGAGGTCAGCCACTGGTGCTGACGAGGTCAGGATCTCCGGGGAGACGTCTCAGGGTAAGTGGTTCACTCGAACTCGGGTGTAGAGTGGTGCAGTTTCACGGATCCGCCTGGATCCGGAGACTGTTGTTAGTTTCTTTGTTGGACAAATCCGGTGTCCACGGGAGATTGCAATCTTTGTCGACAACAGTACAGGTCTTCTGGGGTTCTTGAGGTTGCTGGCTGCGGGTCATGCCGATTTCTGGAAGCAGGGTTGCTGGAAGAGGAGACAGGCCAGTAGGGCTGGGGCCAAGTCAATCGCCGTTGTCTTCTCCACTGCTGCATGGCTCTTCTTAGGTTGTTGAATCTGAAGAGGCAAGGTTCAGGGGTGCCCCTAAATACGAGGTTTAGGGGTGTTACAAGGGTGTGCAGGTTGGGACCAATTGGTCCCTTCCCTGGGGTGTCTACACCCTCTATAATGCCACCCTCCAGTGGGAGGGGGGGCATAGGCCTCCTCCTATTTGGTTGAGTCCCCTCATCTTCAAGATGGAGGGGACTGAGATGTGTGCATTCACTTCACCTCCCCCTGCTGAGGGGTGGGGTTAATGTTAATGTTAAATTGGACTTGTAGAGCGCTTATTACCAGCAGGTCTCTAAGCGCTTCAAGAAGAACAACGTCAGTTCCAAGGAGAATACTGTCAGATCCAGAAGTGTCAAGCCCATGCTTCCGTAAATAAAAGGGTTTTGAGTTCTTTTCTGAATGGAAGGAGACATCTTTCTGCCCGAAGCTGGACCGGCAACCTGTTCCAGAGTGGTGGTAATAGGACAGAAAATGCCCGGCCACCTTTGGTAGTGTAATTGAATCGCGGGCATTTTAAGAGGCCTTCCGTGGAGGACCTTAGTGAGAGGCCGGGGACGTATTTCTCCAGGCGTTCCTTGATGTAAATGGGTGCCTGACCGAATAGGGCCTTATGTGTGATGCAGAGGCCTTTAAATTTAGCCCTCTGCTTAATTGGCAGCCAATGAAGTTGTTGCAATAGGGGTGATGCCCGCATGCGCCTCGATAGTTTGAAAATTAACCTGGCAGCATCGTTCATCACCACCTGAAGTTTGCTCACCAGTGAGTCTGGTAGACCGATATAGAGCGCATTTCCGTAGTCCAGCCGAGTCAGGATCAAAGCGGACACGACCGTCTTCATGGATGAGAAGGAGAGAATAGGGGCGAGTCTCCTCAGCTGCCTTAGTAGGCCAACACAAGTTCCAAACACGGTGGAAACTTGATTGGCCAGTGAAAGTTTGGCATCAATTTTGATTCCCAGACTTTTTACCACCGGAACTGGGGCTGGATTGTCACCCAGTTCGTGCGGCCAGAACAGGGAATTCCAAGGGTTACTCTCAGTGGTGATGGCCAAAACCTCAGTCTTGTCCGGGTTAATCTTGAGTGAGTTGGCCGTCATCCACTTAACCGTGAATCGCAATATGTCTTGCGCCCGGGAGTGGGCCTGCGGCGTGTTTTCTATTTGAAATATGATTTGCGTGTCATCCGCATAATTGAATACCTGGCAGTCCATCAAAGCCAGGTTGGCAAAGGAGGGCACACCTCCCTTCCTGGCTAGGTTTTTCTGCCAATTCTTCTGCCCAAAGTGGGGATCAGAACCGGTGGGGACCAGTTGCTGATAGCAGCAAAAGGCTGGTTACAGCTAACAAAGGTGGCAGGCCTTTGAAGCTTCCCCTTTGTGGACCCTCCCCATCCTGGGGGAGGAGGCATGACACCTCTGCCCAGGATGGACTTTGTTGCAGGACCCAGAGAGCAGAGGCACTCGATCCATTGGTCCAGAAACATGTCTGTGGTGGCAGATGGCTGGTAGCCAGTCGGGACCCACACCAGGGCTGGTCGTTTTTCAGGGGGCATCTACATTACATCCCACACTGGCATCAGTGTGGGTTTAATGTGGTGAGAAGTTTGGTACCAAACTTACCAGTTTTCTGTAGGGCCGACATGGAGCTGTGGAGTTCGTTATGAGAAACTCCCATCGCCTAAATGGCTTCACTGCACTTACAAGGCCTGTGAATGGCACAGACACTGTAGGGGCATATTGCTGATGCAGCTATGCCCTCACTGGTGGTATGGTACACCCTGCCTTTAGGGCTGTAAGGCCTGCTAGAGGGGTGCGTTACCCATGCCACACACAGGCATTGCTGGTGGGCATGGCACTCGGGGATGGGTGCCATGTCGACTCTTCAGTTTAGTTTGCACCAGAACATGCAGCCTGCAGTGGCAGGGTGTGGGTGTTAAGGTGAGGGGTCCCTGATTGTGGCATAATACATGCTGCATCCCTCGGAGGCCCTCTCTGGTCACAATGCCCTTGGTACCCTGGGTACCTTTTACAAGGGACTTGCATGTGGCCCAGAGGTGTGCCAATTGTGGAGACAAAGGTACAGTTTTGGTAAAGAACACAGGCCCGGGAACCTGATTGACAGGGACCCAGGGCACACTCAGTCAAGTTGGCATCAGGCAAAAAGTTAGGGGGTAGCCATGTAGAAAGGGTCACTTTCCTACAAATAGGGTCCCACACAAGTTCAACAGTACAGAGTCAAAGACTAGAATGTAAGATAGCTTTGGTGTCCAAGATAATAGGTGCCACCAAGCATCTGGTCTACTATGCAGCCACACAAGGACGAACCAGAATTTGCATTCTCTAAAGTGACCTCAAAATACACTGAAGGTAGGGGCCTGGTTCCCAAATGTGTCACCGTTGACTGGGACACCCATGGGCCTGGGGTCACTCACTGGACACACAGGTACCACCAGATGGAACTGTGAACTGGTGTTTATAAGAGGGTTGCATTTGTGGACTTGCCCTTTCACGGTCTTTGAACCAGTCCAGTCTCGGAAGAGGGAAGGATGGTGCGGTATGGGGGATGTTTTACTTAGGGGATGCTGTACTTGGCATGGCATTTATCAGCTATTGACTTACCCATGTGGGATTGAAGTCGGATTTAGGTCTTGAGTGTATTGCAGTGTGGATTTGGGTTTTGTGATGCTCAGTTTACTCCAGGGCAGCCGTGGCAGTGTCTGCTGTTCTCCAGTATTGGGGTATCTTTCATAGATTCACATGCTTGAATCATTCCCCGTCGTCGGAGTGGGAGTCCCACGGTACATAAAAATAGCAATATATATATATATATATATACCATATCCTAGGTAAATTAGAACCAGGAAGTAACGTAGCTAGAAATTAAAGGAAAAAATTCCTTCACCTTCATGACTCGTCCAAGTCATTATATATAGTCCAAAGTCCAGCCAATCAGGCGACAGCACCACCCAGAATGTTCTCCTCAGAGGCTCAGGCTCGCAGATTTTCTACCGCACGTCGTGTGAAGGGAGTCTCCCTGAGCTCTGCTCAGTTTTCTTCTCAGTTCTTTGAATTTATTATTCTTAGGATGTCTTCTTCAAAGAAGTCTCTTTTTCGCCCTTGTGAGTCTTGTGGGAAGCTCCGGCTGTTTTCAGAAGATCCCCACAAGAAGTGCATTTACTGCTTATATCCTGAACATCAGGTGAGAGACTGCAAGATCTGCAGAACTTTTCCTCAAAAAACTCTGAGGGACAGAGAGGGGCGTCTACTTCTGTGGCTACAGAAGATAAAAGACCAGGACAATCCCTTATCTGAGGTGGGGAGCATTGCCTCTGTTCAGTCTACGTCCTCCAGAAAGAGGTTTTCTGACACAAATTTGTCTTCTCCTGGGGCTAAGGTGTTGAAGAAGCAACCCTCCAGCAGTACTGAAGTGCCTTCTACTTCAAAAAGACTCTTCCACCTTCTAAGCCTAGATCTATAGCTTCTACGCCCCGAGAAAGTCAAAAAGTCTCTCTCTTCTACACAAGTGTCTGACAAAGATTTGCCTCAGAAACGGATTTCCTCGTCGACGGGCTCGTCGGCGACTCCTTCGTCGACGAGCTCTTATACTGCAACTACTACGTCGACGGCAACATTCTCATCGCCGAAGACACAAATGATCATGTCGTCGGCGTCTTCGCCGTCGACGCTGGTATCCGTCTCAGTCAGACCAGTTCCGTCGACGAAGGTGTTAGTATCTACCGTCGATGCTCCGACGACGAAGACTAAAGGAGTGTCGTCGCCGACTGTCTCGTCGACGAAGGTCCCGTCGACGAAGTCCGTCCCGTCGACGAAGTTCCCGTCGACGAAGTCCGTCCCGTCGACGAAGTCCGTCCCGTCGACTAAGTCCGTCCCGTCGACGAAGTCCGTTCCGTCGACGAAGTCCGTTCCGTCGACGATGCTTCCGTCGACGCCTACACCGTCGACGACTACTTCGTCAACGGTTTCCTTGTCGACGTTACCACTAGCATCATGCACGGCTCTGCAGGTCTGGTCGTCGTCGACGCCTGCAGTGGAGATTACGCCGTCTACATTGCCTCCGGTGACAACGGCGTCTTCTTTATTACAAAGACGTGCATCTTCTTTAAATGTACGCTCTCCGCTCACAATTTCTCCTCCTAAGGTTCACCTCAGACTGCCGGACCAGTTGCTAACCTCTGATGATGACGATGACCATTCGGAAGAGGGTGATATGTTCCGTACCGCCAGGAGCCCTTCGGAGCTCCTCATTAAATATCAAGATGAGGATCCAGAGGATGACGTCTGTCAGGAAACGGTTCCTTTACCTTCAGATACACTGCCTACGGCCCAAATGCCTCTGGCTCTTTTGAACAATCTGCAATACATGCTAGATGATTACTATCGCCGTTTCCCTCCATCAGAATCGGCTTCCTCTATGCCGCCCACACCTATGCCTCAAACTTCTTCAACTTTAAGATCACCCAGGCCTCATTCTCCTGTACTGTCGCATCACTCTCAGGACGCCCACACCTCTGACGACGATAGGGAGGAAGGAGAATTAGATGACAGATCTTTACTTTCAGAATGGGATGAGTATCAGATACAAACTCCGTCGCCTTTAACTCCTGCTCCTGTCGACTCCCCTCCTGCTGACGTTGGAGGTTTTCACCTGCTTATGGAGAGAGCTACTAAGCGTTTTCTGCTTTCTATGGAAACGAAGCAGGATGATTGCTTCCTCTATGATTTTAAGGATCAACCAAGAAGACAAATACGATCCATTCCCATTATTGACTTCATTTGGCAAGAGGGATTGAAAGTTATGAAAGCTCCTGCCTCTATTCCTGCGGTCATGCCCCGCCTTGATAAAAAGTACAAGGCTCCGGACAACTCGCCTGCATGTTTGATCGGTCAACCAAAGGCAGATTCGGTTATAGCGCAGGCAGCGCAGCGACGATCGCGGAATCCCTCCTCTCCATTATCCGCCCCTCCAGATCGGGACGGTAGACGTTTGGACGCTATTGGGAAGAAGGTGTCCACTATGGCAGCGACAACAGTTCGGGCAGCTAATTCACTGGCTATCTTAGGACGCTATGATAGGCAAATGTGGTCGGACATTGCTCCCTACATTAATATGTTGACTGAGCCTTCTAAATCAGAGGCGCTTAAGATCCTTCAAGAAGGGGAACGAATCTCGGCTGAGATTATAGACTCATCGGTGGATGTTGCCTCTACAGGTTTTCGACAAATGGCAGGTGCTGCGGTCTTGCGGAGGCAAGGCTGGTTAAAATCAACTTCTTTTCGCCAGGAAGTTCAGACTAAGATATTGGACATGCCTTTCGATGGCGAGTCTCTTTTTGGGAACCATGTGGATGAGGCCCTACAGACCATTAAAAAGGATACTGAGACAGCAAGTTCTCTCGGAACACTTCAGTTTCGTAAACCGCCCTTTCGGGGTGCGAGGGGCGTGGATCCTTCTCTACTAGAGGAGGATACAATCAACAGAGACAATATCAGCCCTATCACAGCAATCAGCGCTTCTCTTCCCAGCGCCAACAACAATTCAGGCAACAACCAGCGACCTCTTACTCGCAAAATAGAAGGAAGTCTACTTTCCGAGGACGTGATAACCCTAAAAAACAGTGACAACTGCCACCTGCCACCTGCTCGACCACTTACCCCTGTACAAGTTGGAGGAAGAATCTCCCGTTATTACTCAAACTGGTCGAAAATAACAACAGACAAATGGGTATTGGACATTGTGGCCAGAGGCCACGTTCTAGAATTCGTAAAATTTCCTCCAAATTTTCCCCCCAAGGGCCCACCTCCAGCTCGCCTCTCAGAGCTATTTGCCCAAATAAAGTTGATGCTGCGAAAGGGAGCCATCGAAGTAGTCCCTCGACTGCAAAGAGGAACGGGGTTCTATTCCAGGTTTTTTCTCATAAAAAAGAAATCGGGAGAATGGCGTCCCATTTTAGATCTTCGCTCCCTCAACAAATATCTCAAGAAATTGTCATTCCGGATGCTAACTCTGCAAGAAATTCTTCCTCTCCTTACTGCAGGGGATTACATGACCACCCTCGACCTCCAAGATGCTTATTTTCATGTGCCAATTCTACCCAGACACAGAAGGTTCTTGAGGTTCAGAGTGGCCGGCAGGGACTTTCAGTTCAAAGTCCTCCCTTTCGGACTACGGTCCGCACCCCGGGTCTTTACCAAGGTCTTAGCACCGGTGGCTGCACACCTTCGACTGGAGGGAATCCAGATTTTTCCCTATTTGGACGACTGCCTTATCAAGGCGAGTTCATTCAACAGCGCAAACGTCCATACTCAGAGATGTCTATCCCTGTTCCAATCTCTGGGTCTCTCCATCAATTTCAACAAATCGCACCTCCTCCCATCGCAGGAGAGAACCTTCTTGGGAGCCACATTAAACACGTTGAGAACAAAAGTCTGCGTCTCAACCGAAAGACAAACGAAACTTTGCAATCTTGCACAGCTCATAAGATCAAAAGAGTACGTTTCAGTTCGACGGTTCAAGTCGCTTCTGGGGATGCTGTCATCTTGCATTCCTATGGTCCCCAATTGCCGTTTCAGAATGAGACCCTTGCAAGAGGAACTCAACAAACAGTGGCTGCAAATCTCAGGATCCTTCGACGATCTCATTCGCGTCACTTCACAGATAAGGGACACTCTACGATGGTGGACTTCAAAGACAAATGTAGCAGCAGGCTGCTCATTCCTCATGAAACCTCCAAGCTTCGTCATCACCACGGATGCCTCCCTAGAAGGATGGGGAGCCCATCTGCAGGGACTGACAGCAAGCGGAAGATGGGATGCTCAGCAAAAGACTTGTCATATCAACCTGTTGGAGTTACTGGCGATCTTCCTAGCCCTGAAGTCTTTCCGCACCATCATTCTCGGAGCATCTGTGTTGATACGGACGGACAACACAACAAGTATGCATTACTTGAACAAACAAGGAGGAACAAGGTCTGCACTGTTGTCTCAACAAGCCCAGGAAATGTGGGATTGGGCGATCAAACATCAGATAACCCTGACAGCAGTTCATGTCCCGGGAGTGTCCAACGTTCTTGCGGATTCCCTCAGCCGCTTGACAACATCCAATCACGAGTGGGAGCTCCATCAACCAACGTTGAATCGAATTTTTCAGGAGTGGGGTCAGCCCAACCTGGACTTGTTCGCAACCAGTCTGAACCGCAAATGCCAATTCTTCGCAAGTTGGCGTCTCCACAACGAATCATGCGGAAATGCCTTTTTGATGAACTGGTCGCAGATTTATGCCTACGCCTTTCCACCGATACCGTTGGTTCCCAGGGTTCTCTGGAAAATGAAGAAGGAACCTTGTCGCCTAATACTCATAGCTCCCAGGTGGCCTCGCCAGTTCTGGTTCACCGAACTACTCCTTCTCTCCGAATGCCATCCCATTCAGTTGAGACCAATACCGAACCTTCTATCCATGCAGAACGGTCAGATCTGCCATCCGGATCCTGCATCCCTGCACTTAGCAGCCTGGCGCCTGAGCACCTTGAATTCGCCCACTTAGATATTCCTTCTAACTGTAGAGAAGTTCTGGCCAATGCTAGGGCGCCTTCCACAATAAAGACATACACGCTTAAATGGAAACGATTTTGCCTGTGGTGTCAAGCCAACAACATACATCCAGTACATGCAAAGCCGGAACAAATTTTACCTTTCTTCCTGCATCTGGCAAGATCAGGCCTTGCACATTCTACGCTTAAAGTATTCTTAGCAGCTATCTCAAGATTTAGACAGGATGGTTCCAACTCTCTCTATTCCTCTAGGATCATTCGACAGTTCTTTAAGGGGTTATTTCGTATGTTTCCACCTATTCGCCATCCACCTCCAACCTGGCATCTTAACGTTGTGCTATCGCAACTTATGCGACACCCCTTTGAACCTATTCATCGGACAGAGTTGAAGTTTCTTTCATGGAAAGTGTCTTTACTATTAGCCCTCACGTCGGCTAGGCGGGTCAGTGACATTCAAGCCTTCACTATAAAACCGCCGTACCTTCAATTCACAAGAGATTCCGTAGTGTTACGCACTAACCCCGTTTTTATGCCCAAAGTACCTTCGGACTTCCATCTCAACGAACCGGTCATTTTAAAAACTTTTTTCCCAATCCTCAATCACCTGCGGAAAGGGCTTTACATACTCTTGATCTCAAAAGATGTCTCAAATTCTATTTACAAAGGACATCTTCCATACGGAAATCTGATCAGCTATTTTTAGCTTATGGAAAGATGCGTACAGGACACCCAATATCAAAACAGTCCATTGCCCGTTGGATCTCTGCTGCGATTGGTTTCTGTCATCAGCTGGCAGGCAGACCTTTACAGACAATTCCAAGGGCACATTCTACGAGAGCAATCTCTTCCTCTACTGCTCTCTTTGCTGGTGTGCCGATTCATCAAATCTGCAGAGCTGCTACGTGGTCCAACAGGCACACCTTTACAAGGCACTACTGTTTGGAAGCTGCCAATGATGCAGACACGTCCGTGGGACAGGCGGTTCTTCGTAATCTTTTTAACTAAGGTGAGCCTATGTTTCCCTCCACCTCTTGCTATTGTTTTACTATGGATTTATACAGATATATCTTGATATGTGAATACATATATAACAATAAGCTATATGTTTGTGATTACACTTTGACTGTGTTATGCATATGCTTATGTTGTGCTGATAATGTCAGCAGTATTGTTCTGGAGTTACTGCTATCTACTCTGATTCAAGCATGTGAATCTATGAAAGATACCCCAATACTGGAGAAGAACAATAGTTACTTACCTGTAATCTGTGGTTCTCCAGTATTGGTATCTTTCATAGATTCACATGCAACCCACCCACCTCCCCTCAGAGGCTCTTTTGCTATGCTCTGTTTCATTCTGGATCACACTTGTGCTGGAAAATCTGAGAGCCTGAGCCTCTGAGGAGAACATTCTGGGTGGTGCTGTCGCCTGATTGGCTGGACTTTGGACTATATATAATGACTTGGACGAGTCATGAAGGTGAAGGAATTTTTTCCTTTAATTTCTAGCTACGTTACTTCCTGGTTCTAATTTACCTAGGATATGGTATATATATATATATATATATATTGCTATTTTTATGTACCGTGGGACTCCCACTCCGACGACGGGGAATGATTCAAGCATGTGAATCTATGAAAGATACCAATACTGGAGAACCACAGATTACAGGTAAGTAACTATTGTTCTTTTGTGTTCTGTGGAGTATTGAGGCCCCAAGTTAGATTTATCATACTGCCAGTACAAATTCAATTTTGTCAGCCATACTACGTGCCCGAGGGCGTGAGAGCAATAGCAGATAACTGACCCAAGTATGTGTGATGCTGACATGCATCTCCGAATTGTGACAGAGGACAATTGCGCCAGCTATCGGCTTGCAGGAGCTTTTGTAAGAGTGTCCAGATAAGTCTGACGCCTGCGAGGTTTCATATGGTGAGGTATCTGTGGTTGGATAGAGTATCCATGAGAAAGAGCGTTACTGAAGGTTATTAACTTGTGTATTTACCTTTTTGGACGTACTAGTCTTACATAAGTTGGTGCCTGGTGTCTCTTTGTTGTTCTTACGTACAGCGTGCTGATACCCTTCTCGCTGAGTTGCTCTTTATTAAATATTTGAGATTCATAAAATAAAATCCTCTCCCCTCTCTTACTCTGACAGATGAAGATGAAGACTTGGAAGGTTACGACAAAGCTGTCCCTAGCCGCAGGAAAGTTAACCAGGTAAAGGAGCAACTACCTTAATATTTTGGACAGTGTGATTTATTTAAAGTCCTAATTGTCTGGCGCTGACAAATTATGCCCACTTATTTTCAGCGTATACTTACCCCTATGCTCTCTGTCTCTCCCAACCATAGTTTATCGGCCAATACCAGTTTCTTATGTGCCCCTTGTTCCTTTTATTTTAGACACATCCTCCTCATTTTCTTATTCACTCTGCTTTTTCATTCTGCCGCCCTCCTATCATACGCAACACTTTTATTTTAGACACATCCTCCTCATTTTCTTATTCACTCTGCTTTTTCATTCTGCCGCCCTCCTATCATACGCGACACTTTTTCCTCCTCCCATCTCATTCTCCTCTTTTGTCCTTCTTCATCTCCGACTTGTCTCATACTTTATTCATGTAATCTTGTAATCTCTGCCACTTCATCATTTTCTACTCACCCATAATCTTCTCATAATCTCCATGTTTTTCATATCTGACAGATGAATCCTCTCTACATTGCTAAGCCCATTTACCTTCTGTCCTCCCCCAACTGCTCATTTGCGCCCTTTCTCTTGCTGCTTTCTTCCACTGAACACATTTTTACTTTCTCACACTCTTTTTTGACAGTGGAATCGACGTAACGAGAAGGGAGAGACCACCCTGCACCGAGCTTGCATTGAGGGGAATCTAAAGCAGGTCCAATATGTGGTGGACAAGGTATGGCACATGCAAGGGTGCAGAGATATTCTGGGAGCAGGGATGGTGTTCACTAGGAAGGCCAGTGGCAGGCTGACAGTCCCCTGTAGGATGGAAGACCGGTTAATCTTGTTATAATGTAATAGGTTTTTGTGCAGGTTAAGCCGTATGAGCCTTCTATGGGGCAGCAAGAGAATTGCATTCTGCAGGGCATTGTTTGCAGTCTTCCCCTGCAAGACTGAGATAATCATGTTAAATTCCTGCTAAGTGGATGAAATGGTGTTTTCTTATTTTAAGTACGTTTTTTTATAGCAGGATCCTGCTTCTGGTAATCCCTTGTGGTCCGATCCTACATGTGTGAAATGGCCCTTTCATATCACAGTGTATCACTCTTCTAACTTTCTTTCCTGCTCCTCGTCTCCCTAAGAAGGAGAGATTGCATTGACTAGATCACAGGTGTGTTGTCTAAAACTACATTAACAGTGTTCGACAGGACAGAGTAGATGATCAGCTCTTTGTTGGCTTTGCCGGAGCCAAGAAAGTCAAAGTGGTGACAAAAATGCACCATTTCGCATTGGATCATCCTGTGTATCAAGATGAGCTGCGCATTGGTACAAGAATGGCATTCGTTTCCACTCCACTTGGGCTATGGCTGTTACCGCATCTGGGGGTAGCGTGCTTCCTATTGTGTTTGGTGCAAGCCTAAGTATGGAGACAAAAGCTGGGACTTTCTAAGTGTTCCCTAACATTTGCTTGTGACAGGGCAGGCCCCTATGAAGTTAATTAAGTTCCTTGGCCCACCCCAACTTGTCTTCCTGCCAGGGGACGGAAAAACCATCCCACTCCCAGGCCATCATCTCTGCTCTGGGAGCAGTTTTCACACCTAATTCAGGCCAAGTACAGGCCGAGCAGTTGCTGGAGAGCTACTTCTAATTAGCCTTATAGGTAATTTTCTAATGGATACATTTCCCATATATTTATTTAAAATCCGACTTCACAATTAGATTGGGGTTTTATTGAAATGGTAAATAAGTCTTTGAGAGGATTCTGTAACTGGTACAAATCAAAAGTTATAGATTAAAGTGTATAATCTATACTTTGACTTTTCCTATGTTCATGTTACAGCCTGACCAGTAACCATGTTTATTTGGACCAAGTCACTGGGGGAACATGCCATTTCTAATATCTCACATGTTCCATTCTTACATATTATGCACCCTACCTTGTGGACAGCAAGATGTGCTTAGTGATGACTTAATATTTAAAATCAGGTTTTCCTACTTGTCACAAGGTTTTGACAGGTCTGGGCAGCAGGACTCAAGCTGCTGCCGTCAGGCTACACAGGGTAGGCCTGAAGCCATGTTTTCTCTGCCACTGTAGTGGATGGTGAATAGGATAGTTGCTGCAGTCCACAGGTGGCATTTGTCATTCCATGCCATAGGGATATTTCTGCACCAAATACTCTTGCCTCATAGGAAAGTTACATTTGCCAATAATGTTCTACAGCAATTATGACATGTATTGGGGGTTGGAACACCTACTCTGCAAGCAGTGTCTCATTGTTAGAGTTCAAGGTTCCCAGCAGGTGAGTCCAAAAAAAAAGAAAAATGGGGTGACCACCCTAAAATGGATCACTTTGCAATAGTGTTGATAACGTTGAAGATAGTCAAATGCATAAGGAGCTAGCATTTATAATAGGCTAATAATTGAATCAGCTGGAAGATGGCATAAGCCAAGCACATGCAAATGAGTGATGTGGGGTTGTTAATATTCATTCAGCCCATATTACCCTAATCCATATCTGTCTTCACTGGTCCCGGTCCCTTCCCGTTAACCTTGTGGCCGTACATCTAACTCCTTCTGCTTACATTTTATACATTTCATCTTCTACGTGACACGGGTGGACCTTCAGCATTAATAACGCAACGCTACTTTTACCTGTCAGACATCACAGCAAAATCCAAGGCTGGCCTCGTCTCAGATGCCGACTGTGCTTCAAGGTCCTGCAGTCAGTACCACCTGAAGCACATTGAAGTCATTCAAAAATGTTATGGTGCATTTTACAAAAACCAAAGATGAGTGAATTAATATGCAAGTTGAGCAGCAGTCCTCCTGACCTCCTGACCAATGTAGATTTTTCACATCAGGGCCATCCGTTGAACCCAAGAGATTACTGCGGCTGGACACCACTCCACGAGGCCTGCAACCATGGGCATCTAGGTAAGATAACTGCAAGTCAGTGTTGGAATTGTTGTGCTTAGTGTGATGCCTAATCTTTTTAAATGCCAGTTGTATTTCAATTGTGATTTATGTTGAAGGAAATATTGATTGTAGGCAAAATATATTTGGGAATTGGTTGTATTTGTATTTTAAGTTTGTTGAGCTGAGAGGTGTTGGCTAAACTGAAGCTGTGCTCAACCCATGCATGCAAACACACACCACATGCATACATACATACACACACCCAGCCAAGGTAGATGAAACGTTTGTTGCGAGATCAGGCATGCAGCCTTCCTACAGAGAGACAGGTAAAAAGGCCTCTGACCTTGGACTATCGTGGTCACTACAGCCAGTCACAGCAAAGCCTAAGTTCAGAGCTCTTATTGGATCTCAGCGCAGCATTTGACACTGTGTCTCACAGTCGCTTCTTGAACGCCTGCTCAGTTGCAGCATTGGTGGCAAGGCTCTGCAGTGGTTTGCCTCCTTTTTACAAGATCGGTCTTTTCAGGTGGCACAAAAACCCTATTTTTCGAAGGTTTTCCATTCCAGCAGGGGATTCCTCGGGTTCCTCCCTGAGCCCGACATTATTTAGTCTGTACATGTGGCCTCTGGCTGACATCGTTGAGCGGTACAGCTTTACCATTGTGTCGTACACGGACGATAAACAGCTGATAATTACTCTTTCCCAAGATTCATCCAGCTCTGCGGTGAGGCTTAGCTCCTGCCTGACTGAAGTGGCTGAGTGGATAAGCCTCAGCTGCCTTAAGCTTAATGCCGGGAAGACTGAGGTTCTCTTCCTCAGCAGTCAACCTTCGATTTGGTCAACTGCCTGGTGGCCTGATTCCCTGGGCGCACTCTACCTACTCCCAAGCCAAATGTGAAAAAATCTGGGCATGTGGTTTGACTCAGTTATCTTATGATAATCAATTCACGAGCCTTGCTGGACACTGCTCTGGGATCATAAAAACCCTGAAAATAATTCTTGTCTTCCTGCCAGAGGGAGCCAGGAAGACAGTGGTCCAGTCTTTGATTATGTCAAGACTGGACTACTGCAATGTCCTGTATCTCGGGCTCTCTCAGGCACGATTATTGAGACTTCATCACATACAGAATATGGCAGCCTGGCTGCTACTAGACGCTCTCCTTCAGCACCGGCCCTGGAAAAATTGCACTGGCTTCCTTTTAGTGAGCAGGTGTCCTTTAAAGCCATGTGTTACTGCCATAAAATCCTCAACAACTAAGGCCCTAGCTATTTGCACCTTCTGATTGCATCCCACTCCCCCAAAAGAAACTTGAGATCAGCTAAGGCCTCCTTAGTGTGTATTCCCAGAATCAAAAAAGCTTGCATTAGAGGCTGCTCTTTCAGCTATTTGACAGCTAAGCTGTGGAATTCCCTCCCTCTCTTGCTTAGGCAGGAAAAATCAAAACTATCCTTCCGCAAGAAACGTAAAACTTGTTTTTTAATTTTATTGTAATTCCAGGTATTTTAGTACAGGGTGCTCTGCATCGTAGGGAGGAAACCTCAGCTCTGGGACACTGTCGACGTAGCCATGCGCTCTAGAAATCATATTATTATTATTATTATTAACATCATTATTCAGAATGGGAAACACTTTGGGTGAATATGAACAAAAAAGTAAAATGATGGAGGAAATCCAGTGGACTTTAGGAGCATCGACTTCACTGGAGATAAAATACAGGGTTAACCAGAGAAAACGTGACGGACAGGACAGCTTTGATCTCGAGAGGTAGTCCTTGAAAATTGTTGTGTGAGTAAATGTGAGGAGACCCACAAAGCTCCAGGAAAAATATGTGTCCCTTGTCCCAGCAGCAGTTGCAGTTAGGCCTGAGACCAGATCCTTAATCCATTCTTGCAGTATGTAGTGGTTCCGAGTATAAACCATGTGTTCCAGTTCAGTCATAAGAGATGGGACTAGCGTCAGGAGGAGCATGATGAAGGACAATTCCAGCCTATTTCTGACCAAGAGTCTTGATTTTTCTACGTAGGGTGAAGTCTCTGAGGATAACTTCTGAGAAACTCACCTGATGGTTTTTAGGAGTCTTTGTTCTTCGGTTAGGGCTGTCTTCTTGGCTATTGCTGAATCCAAAAAAGTACCCATTTTCACTCAGCTGGTACCTAAGCGTCTTTACCATGGTATTCTCGCACATATTCATAAAAGGTAGGAAATCTCAGTACAAGTACCAGATTCTGAGACATGATTTTCCATTCAAATAAAAATTAGGAAATATGCCTAAGAAGGTAACTTTTACTGATTTTTTTTTCCTTTCATCTCCTCTACGAGACAGCACAAGCCATCTGTTGGTGAAAAGACCTGTTGTCAGCTTACAGTGGGCTTAAACTCTACCCATTGCATGCTATTGATTGGCTTCATTGTCAGTCACTTGCTTGCTTTTAATTCATTGACTTTTGTATGCATTCTTTCCTCTCTTTTATTTTTATCCCTCTCCTGGAGCATGACCTCATTGCTTGTGTCCTTCCACTGCTTACTTTTCAAACATTGCTTTGTTCTTTTTGTTTAAGCACTCCAACAGATTGCATGTGTTTTACAGCTCTGTACTTCTCTTGTCCACTCTGGGGCTTCAAGTTGTTCTCTCGCTCATGTGCTTCTGCCCCACCCTCCCTTGCGATGCACTCGCCTGAGTGTCCCCCACATTGCTTTCTCGCCTGTGTGGTTCTTGCCCACACACCCCCTGCTTCTCACCTCCCAACCTCCACTTTGTTCTTTATGATAGATACTTTTAACCGCAGATTCCTCCCTTTCAGAACATTCCCCCAGACTGTATACAGAAGCTTTTCATAGCAGTGATCCTGCCCGCCATGCGGCTCTACATTGGCTTCGTTCCGCCCCAGAAGTGACGGAGCAGGACCAGATATAAGCGCCACTCTTTGCACAGAGGTCAGATCCTTTGTTTCCGCGACTTAAACTAATCCGGAGCTACGTTCCAGCTTGTGTTTGTCTTTTGACAATTATCAAAATTAAATCTGGTGTGCAAGAGAACAATGTCCCCACCTAAAACTATAGGCTTCAAACCATGCTGTGACTATAGAAAACGATGTTGGTTACAGAGCCGCACAAGGTGTGTCTTTGGTGTTTGGGCTCAGGGTATGACTCCAGGTCAAGGAATGTGTGCACCCAAAGGGACTGGGACCATGTAGAGAAGCTGTACGCCGCCGAACACAGCAAGAAGTCATAGGCCTCGTGTAAGACCCACTGTCACTCCAAGTCGATGGCGCAGACCTTCTCCCAAGGGCACTCACACAGGAAGTCTTGTTCGTGGTTAAAGGCATTCAGTAAGTTGAAGTCCATGGGGAAACATAAGACGGCGAAGTGGGACTTAACCCCATCCTGCCACTTTCTATCTAAAGAGAAGTTGCGAGGGCGTAAAAGTGGGAACCAATCTTGCTCCTGATCTCTGAGGAGCTGATTCCTCAGCTGATTTAATGCGCCCGAGTACCCCTGGTCATCGGTGACGCTGCAGCTGGTTAAAAGCTTTGCTGCATATCTTTGGCACTCTTCCTGCTCCCCTGGCGCAGCTTCACTCCCCAAAAGATCCACAGGTGCCCTCAGTCAGATTACTGCTGGTGGATCTGTCCTCTGCATCATCTGAACCCTTCGGACTGGTCTCGGGTTCAGCATCGACTCTGGTGCAAACTTGCACACCAGCGCCGAGACCCATGTCGGTCCCTCTTTTATCGACTTCGGAGGATAATCCAATACCAATGCTGATATCTGTCAGCACAAACCCTGACAGAGATCGTACCCTGACTCTGTGACAGCTGACCTTGTACCCACACTGCCTGAGTCTGACCCTGCACTTCTGCTATCGTGGAGGCTCCATCAAAGGCTCAGTTGTCCTTTTGTTTCTGACTCTAACCAGAGCTTAACACCACTTGGAACTTACGAAGGTGGGAATCTGGATGATTTACCCCCATGTAATGATGATGAGTTGTTATATGGACTTACATGTGGCCAGTTGGCTTGATGCTTACCCTGATACATAGTTGAATTCGCTTTTTGGATCGCCAACGGAGGAGAGTGCTTCCTTTGCTATGGTAATTCGCTGTTCTGAAAGAGACAATTAGTTATAGATTCTTCCCTTAGAATTACCCCCAGGTGTCAGACTGGATCTGGAGAATTTTTTCGTCAGCAGTACCCCTCCTCGTCGAAAGGTGGCGTCGGTCGACTCCGCGTTCGTCGTTGGCGTCGTAGTCGACGTCGCGGTAGCTACTTAGACGCCGACCTCGCGCGCCGACGTCAGTTCTTTCTTTTTCCGCGCCAGCCAGCGCAGATCCGGAGAGAGCGGTACCGCCAGTCACTTTTTGACTGACTTTTTGCCGACTTTTGTCAACGTCGTTTTTGAGTCTTCGACTCCTGGTGCACGTCAAGGATGCCCGGTTTCAAGGCTTGCGGTTCCTGCAGCCAGCTGATGTCGGTAACAGATCCGCACCACGTGTGGCTGTTTTGCCTGGAGCGCGACCACGACCCCAAGTCGTGATCCGACTGCCGGACCATGAATCCGAAGTCTTTGCTGGAGTGGTCCCGAAAGCTTCTCCAGGCCGGGCAGTCGGCTCCGCACCGTTCGAGGTCCCGGTCGCGTGGGAGGTCGAGGGACCGGTTGCGGAGCTACCACCACCAGTCTTCTTCAAAGTCTTCGCACTCCTCAGGTAAGTAGAAGCACAAGAAGTCGTCGAAGAAGCATCGCCGCTCTTCGACTTCTCCCCGTCGGTCGGCCGACGAGGGATGCGGGTGGTGCCCCTCCCGCGGCTCCGCGTGCGGAGCCCCAGGGGTCGACTCCGAGTTTCCCTCCCTTCCCGGGACCCGGAGCGACCCCTGCCCAGCTTTGCACCTTTTACGAAGCGATGCATGCCATCTTTGGGCAGCCCGACTCCGCCGACGCGCCTTCGGGCCCCGCGGACTCGGCCCCCTTGGATCCAGGCCTTGATCCGGATCGGCGCCGGTCGACCTGATTACACCACTCCCGGCGCCGAATCCACCGGCACGACGTCCGCAGCCGACGCCGGTGGTGTCCCCAACTGGCGTCGACCCCAGCCTCCACCCCGATGTAGACACGGTGCCGGACCGGCGTCGACCGACGCCAGATCCGGCACCGACGGGCACTTTTGTGCTCCTGTTCTACCCTGGCTCTTTTAGACCAGATTGGCAGCCAGAGGAGGGTGAGGAGGACTGGGAGGGGTCTGGAGACCCTTTGACTGACCAGTTGGTTTATGAACCGGACTGGAGAGAGGAACTGGGGGAAGCCAGTGGTCAGGATACCTCACCAGACCATAGCATGTTGTCTCCTCCTACCGTGGCTACGGAGGAGGGAGCGTCTTACGCCGTGGTGTTGCGTAGGGCGGTCGAGGCTCTCAACCTCAAGCTACCAACGGTGGCAGTCAGGACTAACCTCCTGACAGAGGTACTTCAACCGGCAGCGAGCTCTTCGGAGCCCTTGCTGTCGTTCAATGAAGCCTTCACCGACATCCTTTTGGACACCTGGTCCAGGCCCGACACAGGGGCTCCTGTGGATAGGATGATTGCCCGGCCCCGGGCGACCCCCCTTTCCTCTCCCAACACCCCAGCCCTGAGAGCTTGGTGGTCCAAGCCTCTACGTCCAAAGGCGCATTCCCTAACGCATAACCTGATAGGGAATCCAAAAAGCTGGACCATCTTGGGAAGAAGATATTTTCTTCCTCCAGCTTTGGACTGCGGTCGGTAAACCGCTTGTCTGTTGGGCCGTTGCACCCACTTTGTGTGGGATACGGTGGCGCAGGTGCTGCCCCAGTGTCCGAAGGAGGCCCGGGCCGTACTTTCCTGTGCAGTTGCCGAAGGGAGAGATGCAGCAAAGTTTACCATTCGCTGTGGACTGGATACCGCCGACTCGCTAGGCAGGACAATTTCCACGTCGATAGCCCTTTGACGCTACACCTGGCTGAGGTGGTCTGGTTTTTCCGGGGATGTCCAATCCACTCTTATGGACATGCCCTTTGATGGCCGTCGCCTGTTCCGCGACAAGGTTGACAACGCGCTAGAGCGCTTTAAGGACTCTCGGGCTACGGCCAAGTCCTTTGGCCTCTCCACCACCCGCCCTGCGCAGTCTGCCTTTCGTGGCTACGGAAGGGGTGCCCTGCCACGTTCCGCCCAGAGCCACAGGGGACGTGGGAACCACCGCCGTGGTTCTGGGGGCCAGCGAGCGGGCCAGTCCACCACAGCCCCCTTTGCAGCAGCCTCCAAACCCTCCTAGTCCGACCTTTCAGGGCCACCAATCGCCCGTGGGTGGCAGGATTCGCCATCACCTCCCCCACTGGCGCACCATCACGTCGGACAGGTGGGTTTTGCAAATGGTCCGAAGGGGCTACTCCCTCCCCTTCGAGACTACCTCTCCATCCATGCCACCTCAGCACCATCGCATTTCGGAGGATCATCTGGCCCTTCTCCAACAGGAAGTTTCGGCACTCTTCCCAAGGGGGCCATCAAGCGAGTTCCTGCCCCAGAAGTAGGTCGTGGTTGCTATTCCCACTACTTTCTGATGACCAAGAAGGTCAAATTCCTGCGTCCTATCTTGGATTTCAGGGACGTCAACCGCTTCCTCCGGAAGGAGAAGTTCAAAATGTTGATGCTAGCTCAGGTCCTGTCTGCCCTCAACCCTGGAGACTGGATGGTAGCGTTGGACTTGCAGCATGCTTATTTTCACATCCCCGTCCTGCCGGCCCACCTGCGGTTCACGGTAGGCCATGATCACTTTCAGTTTACAGTGCTCACCTTAGGCCTTACCAGCGCTCCTCGGGTGTTCACGAAAGTGATGGCGGTGGTCGCAGCTCATCTGCGCAGATCAGGGTTTCCAGTCTTCCCCTATCTCAACGACTGGCTGTTGAAGGCGGGCTCGCCCCAGGCTGTCGTCTCCCACCTACAGACTACGGCGGACCTCCTGCATTCGCAGGGGTTCTCTATCAACGTGCCGAAGTCGCCCCTGACTTCCTCTCAGAAGTTCCTCTTCATCGGAGCGGATCTGGACACAGCGCAGTTTCGGGTTTATCCTCCCGAACAGCGAGTCCGGGATATTCGAGCTATGATTCCGATCTTCCAGCCTCTATCCCGGGTTTCGGTCAGGATGACCCTGAGGCTGCTGGGCCTCATGGCCTCCTGCATCCTGCTGGTAGATCATGCCAGGTGGCATATGTGGGCTCTGCTGTGGGACCTGAAGTTCCAGTGGGCGCGGCATCAGGGGAATCTGTCCGATTGCATCCAGATCTCGGAGGGCACTGCACGTCAATTGCAGTAGTGGCTAACGAACCAGGACTGGGTCAACGGCAGATCCCTCTTCCTTCCCCAACCAGAGTTCACAGTGGTGACGGATGCATCAATGCTGGGATGGGGCGGCCACATGGGAGAGGCGGAGATCAGAGGCCTCTGGTCTCCAGCAGAGTCCGGGCTCCACATCAACCTTCTGGAGCTTCGTGCGATCCGTCTTGCACTAAAAGCATTCCTTCCCTCTGTCTGGGGAAGAGTCGTGCAGGTGTTCACGGACAACAAAACCGCTATGTGGTACTGCAACAAACAGGGCGGAGTGGGGTCATGGACCCTATGTCAAGAGGCTCTCCGTCTCTAGACATAGCTGGAACATCAGGGCATATCCCTGGTGGTTCAACACCTGGCAGGTTCCCTGAACGCCAGGGCGGACGAACTCAGCCGCAGGTGCATGATGAATCACGAATGGCGTCTTTACTCGGAGGTGGCGCAAGGTCTCTTTCAGCGGTGGGGAGAGCCTTTGTTAGATCTATGCGCCACCGAAGAGAACGCGCAATGTCAGCACTTCTGCGCGTTGGAATTTCCAAGACGGCACTTACTAGGCGACGCTTTTCGTCGCGAGTGGAGTTGCGGTCTTCTATACGCCTTTCCGCCTATACCACTTCTGCCCAGAGTGCTGAAGAAGATCAAGCGCGACCGGGCCCAAGTCATTCTGGTGGCTCCGGATTGGGCACGAAGAGTTTGGTATCCCGAGCTGCTACACATGGCCATCGATCCTCCGATCCGACTGCCTCTTCAGGAGGATCTTCTGTCGCAGCAGCAGGGGACGGTCCTCCATCCGAACCTGTCCAGCCTCCACCTCCTTGCGTGGAGATTGAGCAGTGGCAGTTGACGTCTTTTGACCTGCCTCTCGAAGTCTGTGTTGTTATCTTGGCAGCCAGGCGTCCCTCCATCAAGACGGTATACGCCTGCAGATGGAACAAATTTGTGGCATGATGCACAGCAAAGGCTGTGGATCCCCTTTCTGCCCCTCTTTCTGAGGTTCTCTTGTTCCTCCTTTCTTTGGCCCAGCAGGGCTCTGCTCTGGGCACTCTTAAGGGCTACCTCTCGGCCATTTCAGCCTTTCTTAGGCCTCCTGATCAGCCTTCTCTTTTCAAGTGCCCTGTTGTAAATCGCTTTCTTAAAGGCATTACTCATCTTTTTCCTCCTTTTCCCTTCGTAATGCCTCAGTGGGACTTGAACTTGGTTCTTTCTTACCTTATGTGTGCTGCCTTTGAGCCGCTTCACAACTGTCCTCTCAGACTTCTTACTCTAAAGACTGCTTTTCTCGTTGCCATCACCTCTGCTCGCAGGGTGAGTGAGCTCCAAGCTCTTTCTTCAAAACCTCTTTTTCTGGCTGTTCATCCGGACAAGGTCGTCCTCAGAACCAGACCTTCCTTTCTTCCCAAGGTGGTTACTTCTTTTCACGTTGGTCAAACCATCACTTTGCCCACCTTCTTTCCGCCTCCGCATCCTTCTAAGGAGGAAGAGAGACTCCACTGTCTGGATCCCAAACGTGCGCTTTCCTTTTATTTGGATCGCACCAAGCAATTCCGGGTGGATGACCAGCTCTTTGTTGGCTACGTGGGCGCCAAAAAAGGTCGGGCCATGCACAAATGGACCATCTCCAGGTGGGTCGTTTTGTGCATAAAAGCTTGCTACTCTTTGGCAAAGAAGGAGCCTCCAGTGGGACTGCGCGCCCATTCCACCACGGCGACGGCAGCTACCACTGCTTTGGGACGGGGAGTCCCCCTCAATGACATCTGTTAGGCAGCTATGTGGGCTTCTCTGCACACGTTCACAAAACACTACTTCCTGGACAGCCAAGTCCGGAGAGACAACTTCTTTGGCTGTTCTGTTCTCCAGGACTTTCTGGTGTGAACTTAGTTCGCAGACCCACCTCCGGGATTGGTATTGCTGGGGTATCTATTCAAAGGTAAGGAATCTATAACTGTCTCTTTCAGATGACCAAGTTACTTACCTTCGGTAACGATATATCTGTAAGAGACATAGATTAGTTATAAATTCCTTACCGCCCCACCCATCCTCCCTGTTCTGCAAACTGACTTCTAGGGTCAAGGAATCCCTTTCAGGGCCCTAGTTTTGTGCACCAGTGGTCAGTGTCTTGCATGGCTCTGCGCTTCTGGCGTGGAATGTCGTGTAAAAGAACTGACGTCAGCGCACGAGGGCGGCTTCTAAGTAGCTACCGCGACGTCATCCCGGCGACTACGACGCCAACGACGAACGCGGAGTCGACCGACGCCACTTTTCGACGTGCAGGGGTACTGCTGACGAAAAAATTCTCCGGATCCAGTGTATCGCCTGGGGGTAATTCTAAGGTAAGGAATCTATATCGTTACCGAAGTTAAGTAACTTGTTCAACGGCTGAGGTACTGGACCTACAACTGCCATCTGTTGAACTCAAGACACGTGACCTCACAGACGTTTTACAACCTGGGTCAACCTTGTCTGAGCCCTTGCCTCCATTCAATGAAGCCCTCACTGACACCTTAATAGGCACTTGGTTTAAACCCTGTTCTTCCTCGCCAGTGAATAGGCAAGGAGCTAGATACCATAGACCTGCTCCTGATGTAACGGATTTCCTTACAAAGCATCCTACTCCAAAGAGTCTGATGGTACAGGCTTCCACCAACAAGGTGAACACAATTCATTCCCTGCAACCTCTCCTGACAGAGAGGCGAGGGATGAGGCTTTCGGAAAATTAATGTTCCCTTCAGTTAGCCTCACATTGAAGTTGGTCTGTGCTTTTTGTTTGTGGTATATGCAAGTCCTCTGTGATATGGCCAGCAAGATCTTACCAGCACTCCCAGAAGAACTTAGAGCCTTGTTGGCTCAGGCCATCCAGGATAGCCAAAATGCATCCAAATATGTGAATCTGGTTGGCCTTGATATTACCGATGATCTAGGTTGAGCAGTTAGCACTAATCTGGTGCTCCGTCACCATCAGTGGGTGCTTTCCATAGGGTACTTAGGAGATGTACAGGCCTCCCTTATGGATAAGCCCTTTAATGGCTCACACCTGTTGAGCGAGAATCAAATTCTGCCTAAGAATGGTTTAAGGATAGTGGGACCAGAGCCCGTTCTCAAAATCTTTTGACACTAGTTCAGGAAATTCCGAGGCTACTCCAGGGGGTTCGGGTACAGGCAATGCCAGTCACCCCAGTCTTTTCGTGGCCGGGGTCATGGATCTGGCAAGCAAAGAGCAGATCACCAAGGACATCAGTCTTCCCAGCCCCTATCCCTGTGCCAGCAACCTCCAAGCCACTTTAGCTTGAGATTAAAACACACAACCACCCTTTAGAATGCAGGATCCAGCAGTTTCTTCCAGGATGCGATCCCTCATATCTGAGAGATGGGTCCTCCAGACCGTGCAGTATGGCTATGTCCTACTCTTTTATTTCTGCCCCGCCGCACCTTTCTCCCACATCAGAACGGCTCTCCGAGGATTACCTGTCCATCCTAATGCAAGATGTGCGAGCTTTACTTGCCTAGCAAGCCATCAAGAGGCTTCTGTAATAGGCCTGCGTTATTACTCTCGTGATTTCGTTGTGCTGAAGGATGGTGAGCTTTGGCCTATCTTAGATCTTCACCCTCTGAATGCCTTCATATGGTAGGACACATTTGGAACACCAGGGGCACCCTTTTAAATGCCCCAGTAGCATGATAACAAAGACGTTTTACTGAGTTTGCCTACCAGCTTTGGCTCTACATTCATGACTGTATTAATGGAAGGGATGCCTGGTCTATGCCCGGTCTATGGTGGCAAAGTATGAGGCTTTTGTTCTCATTAAAATAAAACTTGTAGCCAGTAATAGCCACTGCTTTCTATTTTTTTCCTGACAGAGATTGTACAATTTCTACTCGAACACGGAGCCAATATTAACGACCCCGGTGGGCCACTGTGTGAGGGGATTACACCTCTTCATGATGCCCTTGCCTGCAGTAACTTTGAAGTGGCACAGTTGCTCATAAAGAGAGGGGCCTCTGCAACACAGAGAAATGCCAAGGTAAGCATTTAGATTGCACAAATTTAGTTTCTGAGTAGCTTCTTTCTAGTCTTGTTTCTTTTGGTCATGGACAGTATTAGTCTTGAGTTGGAAAACTGGTCCCTTTGCCTTGTGAGTTGTAGGTTTTCTAAGAAGCCATACGGTTTATGATTGCGAACGCTCTATTCCTTGACCCTGGTGCTCCCATGTACCAAATCTTTGAATCGCTATGTCTTCACAAGCAATGCTGGCACGCATTACATGGAACTTGTGAGCTTTGTATGGAACAGTTGTTAGATACATAGGGTGCAATGGAGAACGCAATTTAGAGTAAACAAAGTGGAAAGCAGAGAAAGCTCAAGTGATAGACATTGATTTGGGGATAATGCAAGCGAAGCATTTAAAATTGGTTGAGAAATATTCATAAGAGGTGAGTGTTTAGATGTTTCCTGAAAGAGTGTAAAGTAGACGGAGTTCTTAAGAGTGCTGGAGGAGAGTTCCAGGGGGATCTTCCACATATGAATCTTTGGGAAGAGGGGTGTGGCTTGGAAGCCGATGATGGCAGACGTTTGAGCGAGAAGCTCCACACCGGCCGTCAATATATCCTGCAATAAAAGCCTGCTGGCGGGAATCTGAAACCCCTGTGTGCCTCCTGTGTGCAGCTGAACCAGTGCGGCTACGGCAGAGCAGCAGCGGAGCGGCTGAAGAACCCGGGTCCCCGGGGAAACCAAGGACTTTGGCGAGTTGCGGATGACGACGCACCCGGGCCCACATACGCAGTGGCGTGGGACCACGGGGCGAGTTCCGACGGCAGCATAAGGGCCAGGGAGGGCCCTGGAAGATGCCAATCGTGGCCAGGAGGAGCCACCCGCATCCTGCAGGTACCGAACCGTGGGGAGTGGCAGGCGTCGATGTGACGCAGCGGAGCTCTGGAACAACAAGACCACGGACTTGAGAACTGCCGGAGCGGACCCGGGAGGCAGGCCAGCGGGTGACAGGGGCCGAAGCGGTGCACCACGGGACGGGCCCCTGTCACCCGCCGGCCAGCCTCCCGGGTCCGCTGGGGTTATTACAGGCGGAACATCATAAACTGGTTGATAGAATAAAGGAAGTCGAGCATGCAATGGAAGTAATACAACCAGAGCAAACGCTATGTCGCGTAAGCTGGAAGAGCGGACATCAAAGGTGATAACACTGGAAAAACGCTCCGAGGACGCCGAAGGGCGCAATAGGTGCAACAATATACCCGTGGTGGGAATTCCTGAGGGCACAGAAGGTGCGGACATGGTAAAATGTTTGGAGAAGTGGCTACAAGACACGGTAGCCCCTGTGAAGCTCACAAATTTGTTTGCTTTGGAGAGAGCACACGGGGTGCCCTCGCGCCCGGCTGGCCGCCCTGACCAGTGGTGGCGCGTCTCCTGCATTACAAGGACCGAGATATCCTCATACAGAATGCGCGCACAAATGGGCATTTTGTAATCGCCAATAGCAAAGTATCTATCTTCCCCGACTATACAGCGAAGGTCTAGGCTCAGCGAGCTTCCTTCTTGGAGGCTAAAAAGGCGCTGTGGTCGGAAGGCCTCATGTACTCCCTGCTGTTCCCAGTGAAACTGCGTGTGGTATTAGATGGGGCAACGCACTTTTTTGATTCCCCGGATGAACTGTGGTCCTGGCTGGAGGTACATAGGGCTGGGGCTCCAATGCATAGACCGTGCAAGGATGCTGCATCTACAGCCAAGCCACAACGGAGACGACTTCGACGGTCATTCTGGTTACGGAAACCTTCAGCTTCACAGACAGCACTAGACAGGAAGGCGGCGCTTCAGGCAGTAGTAGTCGTGTTGACACAACAAACGGAGAAAGGCAGCTCAGGGAAAACATCAGAACACAGCGCAGTACAATCAGATACAGGGGACTCAGCCAGACGTGAGCCAGACCTCCCGGACATAACTCCACAGACTGCAGATAACATCATTTAAACATGCCTGGGCGGATGAGGGTTTGAAAGCCGAAATGGGCATGAACAAATGGTGACTTACCCGATTGAATTTGAATTCTGGCGCCCTCAGGTAGGATGAATATCAGTGAATAAAGACTGTAAGTGGGCACCAGTTGCAGTGCATGGGGTGTGAGGGAGGGAGCACCCGCCACAGGAGGGGCTGCGGCCCCTGTCAGGGTTCATTGAGGCTGGCTGCAAAGGATCAATGAGTAGTTACCTTCTAGCGCGCCCCCAACTAGATAGCCCTCTCTGATTGGTTACAGGGGACCGTCTAATATTAATGTTTTTTAGGTTTCACAGGTTTGGGCGGCCAGCAGTTGCGAAGCTGCCCTGGGGTGAGGGAGTTACTTGGTTGAGGTGGTTGGTGGTCCCCGGGTGGTGGTCCCAGAAATAGTAGTGGGGGTTAGGGGAAGCTCACGATAAGAGTAGTAATGGCTGTAGGAACACCTCGGTTTCACGAACTCAAAATTATGACTTGGAATGTGGGGGGGCTGGGTTCGATTACTAAAAGACATAAAATTCACAGCTACCTCACACGAAGAGGGATACATATTGCCATGCTACAAGAGACACACTTAACGCTAGAGGAAAGTCCAAAGCTGAGGCGTAAATGGTGTGGGCAAATTTATGCAACCACATACTCAGCATTTTTGAGGGGGACTCTCATATGGATTAAAACAGGCACCCCATTAGAATTAGACAGAGCAATAATAGATGACGAGGGCAGATACGTACTGCTTCAAGGTAGACTACCGGGCAGAGTGATTACACTCGGATGTATCTATGCCCCAAATCAGGACCAGATTGAATTCTTAGACAAAATGTCCATGCAGCTCGCCAAGCTAGATACATCTTACACACTATTGGGGGGAGACTTTAACTGTGTGGCTGATGTAGAAATGGACAGATCAACTCCACCCTTAAATAACACCCCAGTACCCAAAACATCCAAAGGGTTCCGGACTTGGTTAGAAGGGTGGGACATGGTGGACATTTGGAGATCGCAACATAGTAATATCAAAGATTATTCATATTACTCTCACATATATAGGCTACATACCAGGCTAGACATGTTCATATGCTCAACCCAGATGGGGCCCGCCGTTACGCACACGGAATACCTTGGACGTACCATATCTGATCATAATCCGCTCATGTTACACGTCCGCCCCATCCCTGAACCTACCCTGTTACCCATGTGGCGGATGAACCCCGCCATTCTGGAATATGTTCCCTTCCGCGAGTCGTTACACACAGTGGTGGAAGAACACTTTCAGCTCAACCAAGGAACTGCAAGTTCTAGAGCAATAGAATGGGAAGCCTGCAAAAAAGTAGTATGGGGATATTGTATTAGTCAGAGAGTGGGAATGCGGATACAAATTTTAGAAGACCTCACAGACCTAGAAGCACAACTACATGATAGGGAAACCCAACTGACGACAGAAGAGGATGCACTGGGTAAATTAAAGGAAATGAGACAGGAATACGATAGCACCCTCGAGAGGCTACGATGCTTGGGAATACCAAGGGCGGGTACATGCGGAAGGGGGTAGAGCAGGTCTTATGCCTGCATGGCTAGTACGCCCTGAAAATAGAGGATACCCCATTTCCCGAATCAGGTCGGGAGACGACCAGATAATATTTGGCCCCAAGGACATAAATGATGCATTTAGAGCCTACTGTGTAGAACTGTACAGTGAGCCGAGACCCTTGCCGCAGGAGATGTTAATTTATTATCTGGAAGCACTGCCGCTGGAAACACTGGAACCGGATAGACGGGAACACTTAGGGGGGCCGGTGACTGAGATGGAAATCAAGGCTGCAATTAGAGAAATGGCAAAAGGGAAGACACCGGGCCCAGACGGCATCCCGGTGGAATTCTATTCGACGTATGCGCAGGCACTGGCCCCAAAGCTGGAGGCAATGTATGCCGAAGCCTGGGAGAGAAGGGAATTGCCCTCCTCGACTAGAGATGCACTGTTGGTCCCACTCCCAAAGGCCAAGACAGCGACCCCAAGCACGTCTGATTATAGACCTCTATCGATGCTAAATGTTGATTTTAAAATTGTGAGGCAAATCTTAGCGGTTAGACTCTTGCCATTTATGACCAGTTTGATCCATGGGTATCAAAACGGGTTTGTACCAACTAGATCCACATCGGGGAATTTGCAGAGGCTGTTTCACGTCATGCACCACCCACATAGGAATTGTTATCTAGACGCCCTTATAATGTCGATAGATTTAGAGAAGGCGTTCGATTCGGTGAGGTGGGATTTTCTAGAAGCCGCAATGGGAAAGATGGGGCTGGGAGAAAGGTGGATTAGGTGGGTGAAAATATTGTACACTCCCCCTGCGGCAAGGGTCAAAACAAATGGAGTGGTGTCGGAAGCGTATAACATACATAGAGGTACTAGACAGGGAAGTCCACTGTCCCCGTCGCTATTTACGATTGCAATAGAACCACTTGCCGTCACCTTTAGGCAACAGAGTCACTATCTGGGCATACGCCCAGGGAATGGTTTGCATATGATCTCGCGCTATGTGGACGATTTACTATTATATTTGAGAGATGGTCGTCGGAGAGCAGAGCAGGCACTAACTATTATGGACACTTATGCGAGCTTGGCGGGACTTAAAGTTAATAAAGCCAAGAGACTTGTCTTCCCATTAATTATTGGGGGTACGTCCCCAGTGGACCTCCATATGGGTCTGACTTGGTCCCCGTCCTCATTTAAATACCTTGGCATTCGAATATTTCATACACTAGCAGACCTGAGAGAGGGCAACCTGAATCCGGTTTTGAGGTCCCTAAAAAGCTGTGTGCAGTTTTGGCGTTCACTTAAGCTACCTTTGATGGCTCGCATAGCTCTTTCGAAAATGATTATGCTTCCCAGGTTATTACACTACTTTGCAAACTTGCTGGTGATAGTTATGCCGACGTGGTTCTGCGGCCTCAATCTAACACTCAGCGAACTAATATGGGATGGAGGGTGGAACAGAGTATCTCTGGAGATATTACAACGGGCACCAGAGGAGGGAGGACTAGGTGCACCAGACTTCGAACTGTACTACTTGACGGCCCAACTCCAGTGGCTAGCCCAGTGGGTGGATGGTAGAAATGTAGAATTGCTGAAAGAGGAGGGGTGGAAAAACACCCAAGGTTGGTTAGTGGCTAAGTAGCTGCAGCCAGCGGGGCAGGCTCCCAAATCTAACGTGCTCCTACAGCCGACCCTATATTGTTGGAAGAGATGCCGCCGTCGTACGAGGGCGGACCACCCCTATGCCCCTGAGATACCACTAATGGGAACCCCATATGGAGACCCTATCACCCTATACACGAGACATCAGCTTGCAGATTGGACGACAGCTGGGATAACTACCGTGGGAGATTGCTTCCTTATGGGGGCATTAATACCCATAGAGGACCTTATGACACAAACTGATCTCCCACATGGGCAATTCCTGACATATTATTCTCTGACCAAGACATTTGGGGACTTATGGCAGAATAATTCACAGGAACCACAAACGCATGGGGTACTCCAGACAATTTTAACCTTGGGGGCGGCCAGGCATCTGATTAAATGGCTGTACAGATCGCTACTAGACACCGTTAAGAAACCATTGGACCGTACTCGTAAGAAATGGGATGAGATTATTGGGAGAACATTTGCTGACAAGGAATGGAGCAGAATATTAGATGGCCCCAAGCGGGTATCCAGAAATTCTAACTTTAAAGTGATACAGTTTAATTATGGGCACATGGTATTCCTGACACCTCACCAACTGAACATTATAGGAGGCGACGCGATGCAGGGTTGCCCTAGATGCGGAGTGAAGGATGTGGGTTTTGCTCACATGACCTGGGAGTGCACAAATCTGAGAGAATTCGGGGAGAAGGTATTGGGCATGATAAAGAAAATACTGGCACGCACTTTGCTGAACTCAATAGAAGTTTGCCTACTAGGCTTGTTTCCCAGACCAAAAGCCAGAAAAGTAGGCAACAAATTCATTGACCTTGCATTGATCCTGGCGAGGAGACAAGTAGCCCAGCACTGGAAATCACGCACGGCCCCACATATAGAAACTTGGGAGAATAGTGTTGACACCTGGGCCAAGGCAGAACAGAGAGTGTTAATGCAGAAAGATGCAAGGGGGATCCGAAAGCGCCCATTGGCAGAGCCATGGACAGAGATACGAGGGAGTGGGAGACAAGACATGAACCTGATGCAGAAGACGGAGAAGGTGAGGTATTAGATCAACTAGAAAATAATATTGGGGCAACATGATCAAAGGACAAGCAGGATTGAAATGAGAATAGGGAGTGAATCATAACGGAGTTGATGCCCTCTTGCACTGGATTGACCTCCCCTCACAAGCGCCCCATAGTGCGCCCCTAACGATACCCTAATAACACACATATCTGATATGACTTTTAAACTAGACCAGCCCATATCCCCTGACAAACATATATAGGACAAACACATGGTGGGACGACACCGGGAGACACACCATCAAAATGGTTAATAGTATTTACTAGATGTGATACGTTTAATGTAATTCAATATATTTGCGGATTGTTACGAGTAACTCCCTTGAGTACACATGACTTTAAGTGCAGACTCCAGGTGTACGTGAATCTGTCTTTTAGACACACAGCTGTTTATGGTGAATTGGTGAATAACTGTCCCATGTGAGAATGTAAATGATACAATGTATTTGTCATTGAAAACACTATATACACCATGTGACTGTCTGTACATGTGAATAAAGGTGTTCTTGTTAAAGTACTGATAAAAAAATTCTAAGAAAGATATATTTAAAAAAAATTGAATCTTTGGGAAGATTTAAACCTTTGGATGTTCAGGTGAAATGAGTTTTTCCTTTATCTTCCCGAGCTGGTGAACAAGACACTTGGGTAGGGAGGATTCTTTAGGTGAGTGGCCTTGTATGTCACGCACGTGATTTTACAATTAATTTTCCTTTGGGGGGTAGCTGTGGTCCTAATGTTTTATAGATTAACACTCTAGCTACAGAAAGGAGAACTCTTTTCAGTGGGGTAAGTGAAGAAGACAAGTTGATAGCAGGTATTTAATCTTTTTAAGTCAGTAAAGGGAATAGCTGTATTATCTGAGTTGTTGGTCGGTGCTAAGCGAAATGGTGCAATCAAGGGTGAAACCAAATGATTTCATTGAGGAAGAGTTGGAAGGATAAAAGCCATTCTCCTTCATTTTGTCAATTAGCGAGGTGACGTTTATTTTTGTGTCTGTGTGTAATGAGTGAGAACTCCTTTTTTGTGCATTAAGGAGTTGTTTGCCTTCCATTTCTGAACGTTTGTTAGGTAAGAGTGCAGTGTGAGCGTTTTGGTGGTTGATGAAGATTTTTGGTAGAGTTGCGTGTCGTCCACATACTAGTACATAGAGACACCATCTTCCCAAATGGAGAACTTGGGTGTCTGAGGTACAAGTTGAAAAATGTGTATGCAGATATTTATTGTTGAGGAACATCATATGACAGAGCTCTTTCCAAAGTGAACATTTCCATCTTGACCAGCCAATGATGATTAGATAGAAAGGGTGCAAACTGTTTCAGATCTTGGCTTGCAAATCTCTGCGGTGCTTACGTTTATTTCTAGTGCTGGAATAAAAAGGCACACCACGTTTTTGTTTTCTTGGAAGCAGGTTCTCAGAGGACATCGGACTGTGTGAGATAGGTTCACTGCTTAAGGCGTGGCCCTGTCCTCAGGCTCAAATCTTGACCCTCTCTTGGATTGCTTCTTTGACAGGCATACTGGGTAAAGTGTCCAGTGGGGCCCTGTAATATGTGCCTGTATCTTACATTCACCCATGTGGAGGATCAAAGTTCAACGATGGCAAGAATAGGAGCAGTTGTCTGGTTGTGGTAGAATCTCTGTTGCTGAGATTGCAATATTCGGAGTGCAGCCAGCTTTCTTATCTTCTGCTAATTTTGAGCGCTGTACCTTTACTGGTGCTCTTAGAACATTTGCCCTAAGTGGCACGGGTGTGTCCAGACGTAGGTCCCGTGCTCACTATGCCACTGAAACCAAGCTGCACCTGACTGAAGAGCCCCAATGAGGGAGAAACTGGTCTTGGCTTGCTTGTGTTCTGATTCAGGGAGGGCCTGGCTGTTTAGACGGGACTGTTCCGATTGGAGCAGGGTCAAGACGGATTTGCATATGGCTGGTTTCAAACTGTCGTGACACGTTGAGGAAAATATGAATGGACTGTGATGCGGCCCGAGTGATTACCAGTGGCTGATATTAATTCAAGCATTCCATCCAGCACTTTTTGTATATTGTTTTTAGAGTTTTAAGGAGTAATCATAGCAGTATATCAGAAAGCGGAAATGAGACTTCACTTCAGTGAAAAAGGTTACGTAGAACTGGTTGACAATCAAAGAACCATACTGCATTCAAATTCATGTAGTATCTGATAAATATATCTGTTCTTCCAGGTATCGGCACAGCAGATGTCACGAAGTGACACCCCATATTATGCTTCTTGCAAAGTGCACAGTCACTTTTCCCCCAAGGAATGGTTCATGTTTTTGTGACAAAAGTTGATGCAGCCAGAAATCCACTTTGCTATGCCTACTTTGTGAGGGGCAGCCTCTTCTGGGCTTTGGAAATCAATAAATGTCTCTTTTTATGATATATCAAAATGAGATATATCGTGTAAAGAGTCCAGGGGTTCCCTTATGAGTGAATAGGGGCTTGCTATGCAATCCCAAAGTGCTCTATTAGAGAGGAGTGTGGTCGAGCAGCTACACGCAATAGTCAATAAATGAGGCACACAACTCAAAAAGTAGGTCCACACCAATTTATAAAAATAGCAAGTATCTTTATATATGTTTAGGCATCAGAAGAAAGCCATTCAGCTAAGTATGTTTTTAAATAGGAATATTTTTCAGTTAAAGTCGACAGTGCAATTTCTGCCATGTTAACCTATGGAGGAAAATCTTATGCAGTTTATTGGTTCTTGTCAGCGACTTAGAGGACCCTTCTGAAGGAGTTAAGATGAGTGAGGGAGGACGGGGGGGGCAAGGTCCAAGGCAGCACCAGCAGAACACCGCCAGCAGCAATAGGGCAGCCGAGTGCAGAGGTTATTACAGCATC
The DNA here is from genome assembly GCA_963921515.1 of Calotriton arnoldi. Lineage (NCBI taxonomy): Eukaryota > Metazoa > Chordata > Amphibia > Caudata > Salamandridae > Calotriton > Calotriton arnoldi. The sequence goes on along the minus strand of CAWUFW010004392.1, from coordinate 1,428,191 downwards.
GGGTGCCCAATGTTATCCAATGGAGAGCTGTCTCAGTAGAAAGAGGCTGCAGGAGGGGACTGTGTGACCATTCCGGTGAAAGCAACAAGCGGCTTTGGTTCTTGCGATGTTGGGGGACATGGGGACACCTTTGGTCCTCAGGACGGGCTGTCCGGGTGCAGAGGGTCTTTGGGTTTCTCCGTCCGCCAACACCCACGGTTGAGGGGGCCAGCCAACAGAGGCTGCAGGCGATGTCGGGGAGTTCACGAGGAGTCACTCCTCAGTGGACTAGGCACCTTGAGGGCTTGGGGACCACACTGACACCTTTGACCCACTTCGACACGGGTTGGGGGGGGCTCTGGTTCAGTCGTGCTTGGCGGTGTCGGGTTTTGATGGGGCCGGAGTCCTCTTGGTCTTTCTTTGGCTGTCTGCAGGGCACAGTTCCGCTGTCCCATGGGAGGTCTTCGTTCCTGGGTGAAGGCTGACCGGTCTCCCGGGCTTTGGGGACTCAGCAGCTGCAGGACAAGTCGACTTTTGGTGCAGTAGGCAAAGTCGGCAGGCAGGCTGGCTGGGTTGGCGCCAAGTCAGTTGCTGGGTCTTCTGTTCTTGCTGTGTGACTTTTCTTTGCCATCTTCTTTCTTCAGGTCATCAGGATCTGATTCTCTGGTGCCAGGGACTCCCCTAAATACTGAGTTTACGGGTGGTAGGGGAGTGTAGGAAAGTTGCCAATGGGCTACTGACCCTTGGGGTTACTATGCCCCCTATATAACCCCTTCCTGTGGGAAGTGGGCATAACCCTGTCTCAGAATTCCTAAGTATGCCATCACAAAGATGGCTGCTTCTGAGAAATCGTGTCGACTTCAGTTTAGCCCACCTTAGGAGTGGTACTAGCCTGGGGGTGACACACCTACCTGACTAGCTAATTTTCCCACCTGTCCAGGTGCCAAAGGGACTCTGGACAAGGGGTTTAGCTTCCTCTCCTGTGAGGGGGAGCCAGATTCGCATTTCAAAGGCGGCAGCTCTTTGAAGCTAATCAGCAGGTGTTACACCCTCTTCCCGAACAGGCTTTTGCCTGTGCCTCCTGAGAGCAGAGGCTGTCACCCCCCAGGAGGTCAGAACAGTGTCTCAGTGGCAGGCCGGCAGAAACCAGTCACCGAGCACACCAGAGGCTGGTAGGATTTCAGGGGGCTCCTCTAAGGTGCCCTCTGGGTGCATGTATTGATAAATCCATCACTGGAATCAGTGTGGGTTTATCAGTACAAGATGTTTGGTACCAAACATCCCTATCCTCAGTCATGCCATCATGTAGCTGGGGAACTTGTTTTCACTGGTGTCCAGAACATGTTTTAAAATGGCTTCCCTGGAGTGACCAGTGAAGCCATTTTAAAACATGTACTGGCAGTAATAGGACTGACCAGCACAGGGGCATATATGCTCATACAGGTATGCCCTTGCATGTAATATTCAGCACCCTGCCTTAGGGCTGTCAGGCCTGCTGTAGGGGTGACTTACAAATATTACATGCAGTGTTAGGGGACATGGATCACATGGATGTGTGACATGTCATGTTTTCGCTTTTGTCTGCACCAAGACACGCATCCTGCAATGGCAGCCTTGCATGTGCTTAGTGAGGGGGTCCCTTAGGGTGGCAAAATGTGCGCTGCTGTCCTTAGCGGCCCTCTTTAGTACCTCAGGCCCTAGGTACCAGGAGTACCATTTACTAGGGACTTACACAGAGTGCTAAAGGCTTTGCCAATTGGGGAAACAATTGAATAGTTTTGGGAAAGAGCTCTGGCACTGGGGACCTGGTGAGCAGGAACCCAGTACACTTTCAGTCGAAATCACATCAGTAACCAGGCAAAAAGTAGGGGTGACCATGTCAAAAAAGGCTATTTTCCTACAACAAAGATTTGAGATTTTAATGTCTTTTGTCCCATCTGTGTTCGATTTTTTTGGAACTGCGAACATTGAATGTATACAGTATCCATGCCACAGTGGAATACTGATTAGCATAGAAGGAACTGAGCGTAACTAGCTTGTTGAGATGGAAATCCAAAGGCACTTTATTTATGAACTTAGAAGTCCTCAACAAATCTTTCTCTTGCCAACTATAGTGATGCCTCCTTAATTCTAAATGCCTCAATCTCGCCTACATTTCTTGCAAATTGTAATGCTAAGAGGAGTAGTGCCTGTGCCAAACAGGTACTTTAGTTCTGACTTAAGAAGTTGAAAGGAGCGGACATTAGCTGGGTAATTGCTGTATTCCACTCCCAATGTAGTCGAGGCAGATTTACTAGCGGAAATGTCTTAAAGAGGCCTTTCAGGATCTCTTTGGTGATCCATTGAATAAACAAGGAAGATGATTGAGAAGAGCTTCAGTTTTGATAAAAATGGGTGACCATCTATTCCCTGCTTTGGCCTGATGCAAAAAAGGTATGGTTTGGTGATTCTACAGCGGGGCAGGTACAAGCCTCTCTCTGTTCACCGAATACAAAAGTATTTCTACTTGGCTCCATAAGTATTGGCAAAGGTGTTCCTGCATTTTGGAGGAATTTCTAAATGTGTGAATTTTATGTGTTGAGGAACCAGGCTGTGAGGTTCAGGGACTTGAGGTCGTGGTGTAAGACCTTCCACAGCTGCTGCGATAGAAGCTGTGGATGGGTTTTGAGAGCGATCAATTGGCCAGAGTCAGTTGCAGAAAAATGGTGAACTAATGGGTTCTCAACCATGCTGGTGCTATGAGAGTCAGATTACATGATTCCCTCTTAGTTTTGCTATGGGACCATGAGAAATGGAAGCAGAAGCATTGATCAAGTCTCCAAAAACACGAACTCTCTGGTTCTTAGTTGCTGGCATCTGCTGGCAAAGAATGTACATTTCTTATTCTGTCGGGTCCAGTTGGTGCTCTTGCAGCATGTGAAGATCAGTTGCAGCTGGTCCTGATTGAGACCTCATTTGTGATGATCTGATCAGGAGTAGTTGAAGGTGGTATACTGAGAGACACACATTGTTGACTGCCTAGTCCCATAGACCTTGTGCATCTTCCGACAAAGTATGAAATGTTGTATCTTCTTGGTTCCTGATGTAAGACTTGAAGGTGGTCGTGAAAACCGGGTGATTGGAGCCATCTTAAAAGCCAAGACGGATAACTGGAAACGTTAAGACATTCATGTGAACATTTTTTTCCCTCCTTAGTCCACAGGCCCTTTATGGAGAATTCTGCATTTGAGCACCCTACCCACCCCCAAGCCATCCATTGATGCATCTACTGCCATGTCCTAACTGGATGAGAGGGCTTGAAAGGAATTTGGACTGAGCAGTTTTCAGGCATCCTTCGCCAGAACAGCACCTGCCGCTGCTGTTCCAGCTCCTGCTGAATGTGACACAAATAGTGATCAACGGGATGCATTGTGACTAAAAGCCTAGAAGAGAGTTTAACATTAGACTTGGGCTGTGCTGCGTTTGCAGAGGTTTGTGGCCATGGAAGCAAACTTTGAAATGCAACCCTATTGGGTAAAAGCCAGGGAAAACCATGCTATGCAATGTCTACAATCACTCTGAGGAGGAGACGACTCAAAGATGGGAGAAGGATTGACTTGCTTTCATTTAGGGTGAGACCCCACAGTTAAAAGCGCTATAACCTGTGAGAGTGCCAGAATGTGGAATGATGCGGCTCCACATTAGACCCATTTTGTCCTGAAAGTGATAGCTGAAGCCGCATATAAGCACCACCCAAGTTCGCTGACTTCCTCTCCTTTCTTTCTGTGCCTTCAAACGCAGAAACAAAGCTAGCTCCTAACTCCTTGTCAGTTGGCATTTTTTCCGGAAAAATTATTTTCTAGTTTGCAAGGCAACATGTCCTCTCCTGAAAACTAAAGGGTTGAAGTCTTGTTGGGACATATGCAAACAGATGTCTGTGAAGAGGTGTCGCTCTGGTGTTTGCGTTTGGGCTGCAACTCCAAGTTGTGTGAATGGTGTGCCCGTATGCTTTCGAAGGCGATTCAGGATTCTGAAGCCAATCTGTACTTCGCCTAACACCAGAGAAAGTCATGCAAGGCCTGCTCCTAAAGTTGAGAGAACGGACATCAGGTAAGTCAAAATACACAAAGAAACATAAAAAGTCCAAGCGGGCCTTGTCCAATCCAAGCCGATCTCCTCCCGAGAAGTCACCCGGACGTAATGGTGCCCTCCACTCTCGTTCCCGGTCCTTCTCAGAGAAACCAATTTTGCAGTTTATGCCGATGCACCCAGAATTTCCAGGGCTGTCGGCGATGCTGCAGCAGGTTGAGGTGTTAAAGGAAGCCATGTTGCGAATCTTTTGCACCCTGCCGGCTCCCTCTGGTGTGCATTTAGTCTGCACGGATCCATGGAGGTCGCCAGTCTGGTTACCGTTGCTGGATACACTTTCACTGCAGTCTGTTCCTCCCGAACTCGCTTCAGGTTCAGCTTGGACCCTTGAGCGGACTCCATATCTTGCACCACAATCCACATTGGTGCATGACACGTCGGTGCCAGCACCGACACCGGTAGAGGACGATTCTATTGTCCCGGTCAACTCTAAACCTGGTCTCGACCTCAACCAAGATCGTGCCCAGAACAGTCCTGACGTGACAGGCCCCTGTTCACTCTGGCTGAGACACAAAACTGCACCTTTGCCAAGGATCCACCTTCCAGAGATCCACTAAACTTTTCGGATCGGATTGTGACCAAAACCTTTGGTGACGATGAAAGTGATGGGGATGAATTTCCCTCACAATATGATTCCAACAATTTCCATCTGGACGTACAAGAGGCCAGTGGACTGGACACCTCCCCTGACACTTGGCTGGGTTCTCGCCATAGTCCCTCAATGGAAGAGTGAGTCTCATTAGCTGTGGTCAGCAGAAGGGCAGCTGAAGTCCTGGACGTATAATTGGCATATATTGAAGTAAGAACCAATGTACTCACTGAAGTTCTGCAACCTAGGCAAACCTCGCCTGAGCCCTTGCTACATTTCAACAAAGCCCTTACTGATACCCTTGTAGGCACCTGGGCTCAACCGTCTTCCTTTCCACCTGTGAATGGACAGGTAGCATATCGCCACACACCTGTGCCCGGGGGCCCTGTTGGACCTTCTACTCTGAAGAGGCCAGTGGTTCAGGCTTCCACTAGCAGAAACACTTTTCCAATGACCCCACTATAGAAAGAAGTCAAAAAGACTCGAGGCACTCAGGAAATTAGTGTTCCTTTCAAATAACCTCTCCCTTCTGTCAGTCAATGCCAGCTGTTTGTTGGGTAGATACTTCTATGCATTATGGGACACAGTTGCGGAGATCTTGCCGGGCAGTCTCGGGGGAGTTCTGCGCCAATCTGGTTCAGCCATTTCAAAATGGCCAGAATGTGGGCACATATGTCATATGGTCGTGTCTTGACACGACTGACTGAATAGGCAGAGCAGTTGGGACTAGCGTGGTACTCCAGTGCCACACGTGGATGGGATCCATAGGCATTTTGGGTGACATTCAGGCGTCGCTCATGGATATAACTTTTGACGGGTCTCACCTCTTTGGTGAGAAGGCAGACTTACCCTCAAGGTCCTTAAAATAAGTAGAGCCACAGTGCACTACCTCAGTCTCTCTACGCCTGCATATCGGTGTCCACAACAGTTTGACCCCTTTTGAGGCCTCAGCAGGGGTTTCACTTATAGGCAACAAGAAGGCCCACCACCGCAACAGTAAGCTCCCCGTTACTTTCGGGGTAGAGGATCCAACAGACAGGGTCCAGGTCCGCAGGGACAATGAATCTTCCTGTCCCCTGCTCCTTTGGCAGCAGCCTCCAAGCTGCTTGAGTCCCCTTCACGGCGCATGACCACTCTGTGGGATACAGAATCAGTCAACGTCTCAGTGGATGGCAGGCCATAATAGCCAATGGGCGGGTTCTACTGATAGTTCAGCGCGGCTACCCCCTGCCATTCCTTCCTGACCTATCGCCTCTTCCACCTACATCAGAGCAGCTTTCAGAGGATCATTTATCCATTTTGCTGCAGGGAGTTCAGGCTCTTCTGGCGAAAGGAGCCATTGAGAGAGTCCTATTTTTGGAAATCAGAACTGCATTTCACTCCGGTTAATTCCTTTTGCCGAAAAAGGGCCGAGACCTTGATCCTATTTTAGATCTCTGACCGCTGAATTTCTTCCTCTGGAAGAACAAATTCAAGATGCGTTGCCCCATGTTATATCTGCGCTGGATCCCGGAGACTGGATAGTAGCGCTGGACCCCTATTTCCATGTTCCCATCTTGCTGGCCAACAGGCACTACTTGTGGTACAATGTGGGCCATTAGCACTTTAGTTTGCTCTGCTCACTTTCGGGCTCACCAGTGCCCCCTGGGTGTTCACAAGGCTGCTAGCGGTGGTCGCAGCATACACTTGGAGGGCGGGTGAACCAGTTTTCACCTACCTCGACAACAGGCTGTTGAAGGCTGGTTGCCACACTTAGTCATTAACCACCTACAGACGACAGTGAACTTCCTGACATTGTTGGGGTTCACTATCAATGTGCTTAAGTCTCACGTCACTCCTTCTCAGATACTCCCTTTCATCTGCACGATCTTGGATGTGGTGTGTTAACTGGCCTTCTCTCAGGATCAGTGAGTTTAGGACATTCAAGCTATGATCCCGATATTTCGGCCTCAATCCTGGATGTCAGTTCGGGTGGCTCTGATGCTTCTTGCCCTTTTGGCCTCTTTTGTCAATTTGAAGTCTCAGTGGGCAGCACCAAGGGAACCTGTCAGAGTTCACCCACTCTTTGATTGAGACTTTCAAAAATCTGCAGTGGTGGCTGCATTTTGACCTCAGCAGTCCCCTCTCTTTATGTCACCCAGGATGGTGGTGACGGATGCATCACTGGTGGGTGAGGTGTTCAGCTGAGATAGATGGATGCGGGTGTTGTGATACGATTTCTTAATGGTTTAATCCACATGTGTCTTCCTAAACCCTTTGTGATGGCACAGTGGGACCTTAATGTGGTTACTACTTTTCTAATGTGCATTCCTTTTGAGCTGCTGCGCAGATGTCTACTATGTCTCCTGACGCTGAGGATGGTCTTTCTCATCATGATAGCTATAGCTCGGTGCGTGAGTGAACTTTAGGCTCTGTCAGTCCAGTCACCCTACATCACCTTTCCGGACAAACTGGTGCTGAGGACTAGAGCAGCATTTCTACCAACGATTGTGATCCCGGTCATGTCGGACAGTCCATCACAGTTCCCATATACTTTGCTTCGCCTCACCCCTCGAAAGAACAGGAGAGACTTCATTGTTCGGACCCCATAAGAACTCTGAGCTTTTACATCAATTGCACCAAAGCCCATCGACTGGGGAACATTTCTTTGTGGGGTCTCTGGGGCAAAAAAGGCAAGGCAGTGCAGAAAAGTACTCCGTTACTATGGATAGTCCTCTGCATTAAGATCTGCTACTCACTAGCCAAAAAGCAGCCCTACAGGGAATGTGTGCCCATTCCACTAGGGCCAAGGTGCTACCACTGCACTGGCACTCGGAGTAGTTGTCCTTGACATTTGCTAGGATGCAATGTGGGCATCAGTACACACGTTCACAAAGCAGTACTGCCTTGACTGCCCAGACCGACTGGAAGGGCATTTTGGCCGTTCTGTCCTGCAGGACTCTTTAGTCTGCATCATTCCATAGACCCCCCCCCCGGGGGTGGTACTGCTTTGGTATGTATTCTAAAGATGAGGAATCAGTAGTTAGAAATATCCATCAGAAGAACAACTTACTTACCTTCGGTAACGCTCTTTCTGGTGAATTCTGTATCTAAGCGCAGATTCCGCACTTCCCTCCTGCTTCTCCGTTCTTTGGAATTGACTCTTTTCCATCTAAAAAGTACCCAAGTCAGAGTTCTGCAGACTGGCACAAATAACTGTTTCTTTGAGCTGCACATCAAAGGGCGTGGACTTGTGTCAGAAACTGACGTCAGAGCGCTTGGGTGGTGCTTATATGCAGCTCCAGATGTCACCTCCCCAGGCGGAATGGGGTCGATGTGGATTCACACACCGCCACCTAACGACAAATGAAGCCTGGCGCTATGATCGGGTGGGACCAGGTCGGGAGCCCACCTGAGGTTGCATCCTTTGGCCTACTACAGTACTAGACAATCTCGCCAGTCCTTAATGGCATTGTCGTTCTCGTCGTCTTGAACCTCGCATTCCTCCTCTTCTTTATTTCTCTTCCTTCATTCACCCATGTCCAGAGTCATCGGGGGAACATGTTGCTGAGGTGGCACAGGATGTTCTGTTAGTGTTGGTAAAAGGTGGGTGGAGGTGGCAGTAGTGCACCTGGCATTTGCCCTTGAGGCTGAGCTGGAAAGTTTGCATCGAAACTCTCCTTAATGTACTGAATGTCAAAGTTCCTAGGAACCTGAACCATGGTCGATTCCCTCACATAGTTTCTAGACTCTAAAATGGGTGATAGTCTGTACTATAGTTATCTAATTAGTGCTGCCTGGGCATTCATTCCCCGGCACACTTCCCTTGCATCTGGAGTCAGCTTGCATTTTTGATTCTGACTTTTGTATTTACGTGAAGTCAAGCACGTTGCACTCTGCTGTATTCTGCAGATACCTCCGGTTTAATTAGAAGAAGCTGTGGCCAATTTTCCAATTGTAAATATTTAATAATTGATGTGGTTAAGATGTTAACATATCTAGCAAAAAGTCTATATATAGTTATAAGAACTCGGAACATATTCAGAGCCGGAAAAATAATCTTCCTTACATGTGGTCTGGATTTGCAACGCATTAAATTGCATAGAATTGTGAACAGTCAATTACCAATGTGGCTGTAATGATGTGGATTCCAGTGCCAACCTCCTGGTGGACAGAGGATTCTATGATCATTTTCCTTAAAGTGAGTTGAAAACCCATCTTTTATCTTGATCTATAGTGCACGTCTTATTGAAAAAACACTATGCTTTTCTGGTAAATCCTTCTTTTCAGTTTAGTTTCAGGAGCTGAAGAACACAGTGCGATAGATGTCTGCAGTGCTCTTGCTTCTGGGGTCTGTGTATGTTCTGACTGAGGCACCAAATATCTCTATACTGTATGTATAGATTCTTCATATATGTAAATAAATTGGAGATCCAGAAATTCAAGCTTCCATTGTAGTAATTTGTTCTGGTCGAGCTGTTTAAGCCTCATTGTATCATGGCAGCGGGTTTAGTTTTATTTCAGTGCGGCTTTCGAGCTGGATTGCACAATCTATTGTTTGTGTTACAGGAAGATTTCCAGGAGAAGGTGTAAGGATACCGCCTCTTTCTCAGTGTGGTCTATCTGGAACCAGAATCAATGAGCGGGGCACCTACTAGACTCTTACTATAGACTGGTTGACGCATTGTTACAATCAAAGTGTCGCTAATGTGCACAGCTCTTCAGTGTTCTCATTGCCTTTTGCGTTATGGTTTTCGTTCGACACACCTTGCAACAGGGGCGAATGCTGTGCCTTCATGTCCAGTTATTTGCTGATGACACCCTCATCTGATCAACTAGCTAAAGATGCTTTTTTTCTGTTGTGTGGGAGGTTCGTTCAGTTGTTCAGACACTGTTATTCACCACTGAGTCCCATCACTGTGACTTGCCTGGTGCTACTCAGGAGCTGCCAGACTACCTTTCCGCGGCTTCGGCTGAAGTTTGCTCTCGATGCACCGTCTCAGTCTGGAGACCAATCATGGCTCTCTGTGGTATGCACAAAGCCACCAGTGTATGACTATTGTTTAACTGTGGAGGCTCCTGAAATGTCAGAAAATGGTTCTCATCATCTCTCCTGGTCTACAATGAGATTCTGATGTGGACCAGGATTGCCCAACGTGTACGGCTACTCCTAGGTAAAGTAGAAACAATCCCACTATCTCTTACCTTGCGGAGTTCAGGCTCCTGCTAGTTACTGCATCAGACTCAATCCTGTTTGCATGCTTCTCTATTTGCGAACATTTCTTCACCACAGATAACCAAATCCCTTCTACTTTCTTTGTGAAAAGTACCGTTCTTGATGTCTTTCTGCAGTGATTATGAACCCTAAACGTGCCTCGAAATCATTTTAATATTCTGAATTCAGACCTTATCATTAAGTGTGTCTACGTGATCTTCGTGACTTTAGAGAAGATGTGCTCATCATGCATTTTTTGAATTTTTGAAAAGTATATTGTTTGTATGTGTTAGAAGTCCTACCATGTATGCTTATTAATTTAGCTTGTCTGTCAGATAAAGCAGTGGGGTCTACTGAAATATCTCCTGATGAGTTTGCATTTGATTTTGTCAGCAAGGAGGTTTAAAGTGACATCGTGTAACTCCTGCACTGGGAACTATAAGCAGTTTGTTTGTAGTAATTAATCATTAGAGTAGCTTTCTGTTTTTGCAATGATTATCTTTGCTTTACGCTGTAATGTATCTTGTCATTATATCGTATACTTTAAATATAAATGCATTTTTGGTGCTTTATTGGTAAAACAATTGCACTCATTAGGATTTTACTACTGAATTATGATGCATCCCAAGGTTAATATCAAGATGTTTTTGTGTATTCTGTGATCCGAAGAAACTTTGATTGCATTTCAATTTCTGTTTTTGTTTGATGTTTGCTCCTAGACACTGAATGACATACTTTTCCTGTCAGACAAACTGCTTACTAATTCCACAGTGATACCTATCTTACCGAAAACCTGTGAACGTCTCTGTTCAACCACTCTCTCACTGCCTCTCTTTCAACCTACTAAACCCGCTGTGCTCTTGCCTTTGCATACTACCCCTGCACTGAAACAGCTCTCGGCGTATCTAATGTTCTCACGTCTGCGAGCCACAACCACCTTTCTTCTGTTTTAATTGTCCTCCGCCTCTTCCACTGCGTTCAACATTCAACAACCCAGCCCTACTCTATACCCTTGCCTCCGTAGGTGTCACAGCTGTGAGGCTCAACTGGTTCTTTTATCTTGCAAACCATTTTTTCTGTCTCCTGGCACCCCTTGCTCTCCACGCGAACCCCACACACCTTAGGTACATGGATGTACCTCAGATTTGGTTCTGGGTTTTGTCTTGTTCAGTCCTCTCCACCTCCAATGATGATGTGGGTACCTGCTTTGTGTCTCTTATCTTCTGTATGCTGGTGACACATCTGTTTCCTATTTCTCTATTTTATGTCGCTGCAGACTAAAACGTCTGATTGTCTAATGACCACGAGGTAGTGTACTCATTGGTTCTGAACTATTCTAGAACAGAAAACCACTTTTTCCCTGCATCAGATGCGCCTGTCTTTCTCCACTGTCAATATCCTATTGCCCCAGACATCCTAACGCACTATCGCAGTGTAGGCCACCTAAGAATACACAGTAACTCTGCTATGTGATTAAAAATATTCCTCACAGCCACTTCCACTTGATTCCTTTTTCTGAAAATAGTGGTTATTGGCCAAGAGATCCCCTTTCAAATGGTCAGATCCTTGATAAACGCCTTGGTTATGAGCAAGCTGAAATACTGGGAGCGCTTCCTTGCACAACTCCCTACTTACAAGTGTCTTCATATGACAATAACTGTCTGCCAAAAGTCGGGCACAGGACAAAATACTCACATTATTTTCATACCATACCAAACTGATCTCACTTCGTACAACTCCACACCCCTTGGGCTGTCTCCTTGTTCATCTTCTTGTTATTCCCATCTCCCAGTGCACTTGCTCATGGTTCAGATTATTGGACTTCTCGGTCCTTTCCTCCGGAATGCTTTTCCCATTCTACTTTCTAGATCCTCAATTTCTCACATTGTCCATATGAATGCCAGATTTTACCAGGTTGACCTGAACTTAATGACCCCCTTCTCCATCGCCCCAGAAAGTGTGGTAGTGTGCATGTTTATTTCTATGTACATATTGTTATCTGTAAATAAATGCGCATCTTCATATGTATCCTCTAGTGGTACTTACCAATCTATTTATCACTACTCAAATCATCATGGGTCGCCAAGCTACAGTTCTGTAACCACCTGAACTGAAAATGCTGTATGTAATGCTTAATGCTACGAACACCACTTGCCATTGGAAGGGCTACAAATTCTATTAAGATTCAAGTAAATATAAAATGTGATTCCAGAATCTTTGTAAGCATTCCTATGTTGGAAATTGGCAATTGTGTTGTCTGGAGCCTTCTCAATTCTCTCTGGCAACATAATTGAAGCAACAGCAGACGCACAAGTGAGTCAGCCTTGTAGAAGCGTTTGCACAAGACCACATAGTGTCTTGCCTGGCATTGGGTGCTACTCTATCAAAAAATGTGAATCTAGAGAAGATTTGAGTTAAAAGTTACAAACCTGTAACATTCCTTTTCAGTGCCTCCCCTCAAAAATGGTAAAGTCAAATGAGCCCTCAGGATTTGTCAGCTATATAAATGGATCTAAAACGGTATCACAGTATGTGTTGCAAAGAAGCAAAACCAGTATATTAGGTTAAATTTAGGCATTGCTTCCTGGTTAAGGTGAGAGCTTAGTGAATGAAGAAGTGAAGTGACATGCAGGTATGTTTATATCGAGAAGATGCTAATGTCTGAGATCTAATTTTGCCACTTTTCTTATTTGGCTTGACAATACTCTTGGCAGCTCATTGGACATGACCACTAGCAGCTGGCGTGCTCCAGCAGCGCTGGATTTGAATGAAGAGGTGTGATACTAAGCGGCTGTGCTCTTGCAATAACCATTTTATGTATATGTTATACTGTGACTATCTTCTTCTCAGGGAGAAACTCCTCTGGGCAGCCTCCAGGAGTGGACTAAGATGTACGGCAAGCACCTAGATCAGGAAACCAAACAGAAGCGCAAAGACACAGAGAGACTGCTCCAGGAGTCTGTGTCTGGCAAATGTAAGGAAAAGACTTCAGCGAGAAGCTGGTGTGTTTTGGGGGGTCTTATATTGCCATTATATATCATAGCTTGTGAACACTTGGTTCACTATTGAGTAAGCGGCTTTCAACACAGGACTTTGGTTCCAGACTATCACTGTAAACTGAGCAAAGGGCAGCATTAGATTAGTTACTGTAATGTTGCAACCCGCGTAGCCAGAGGTGAAGATGGCTAGTGAAAGGCGGCATTGAACTGTAGGAAACAGGAGATTACTTACCTATGAGAAAAGTGGGAAGAGTGCTAAAATTTAGGGGCTGCTGATTATCGACTGGGAGGTTAGAAAAACTCTAAAATTGATTGTGGAAGGGTACTTGACGATCCATGAATGGTTGCTGATTAAAGAAGGTGTGACTTCTTGCCAGTGGAGAGAACCTCAATTGAGATGTGGAAGGCCCGTCCTAAAAGCATGTGAGGGGGGTTTTATTCTTTGCCAGTGGATTGGAGGAGCTGCCTGTTGAACCCCAGGGTGTGAGACCACATTGTTAAGCTGGAAAGGTGAGGGGCCCAGATGCAGGGATCTAGGTGGGCTAATGTTGAACTTTGAGGTGGTGACGGACACTGTTCTGGGTAGTTAGTTGGGAAATACTGATGATTGGGGGGTAGTTGGTGGAGGAGAAAGTTACAACAGGTGCCCAGTTAGAACGGGAGCTTTCTATACCTTTAATAACTGTCGCTGTGGAGTGTACCAATACGTCTCTTTCAGCAGAAATGTCATTTTCCTTAAAGGATTCTGCTAAAGTTGACACTGTAGGTAATGTGCTATCCCTGCTCCCTGAGAAGTGTCTTGAAATACTCCACCCAAGCATTGTATGTTCTTATTATTTGCTGCCCTCCGGCCTTTTTCCATGTAATTTACTTACTTCCAGAACTTTCCCAGTTCATTTTGCTTAGAAGAACATAGGAGCTTAGCACATAGGATTTCATGCTTACTTTTATTAAAGGACTGTATCTCCCTTTTGAACCTTCTCCGGTTATTAAAGCAAGGTTATTCGGAGTGCGTTGCAGATGCCAAAGTGTTCCATTAATCCGAGATCTAATACGGCGACTAGCCCTCGGCACATGGATGCTTCATATTAAATTAATCTTTGCATTTTTATGTAGGCATTTAACTGGGTATTTTGCTACTAAACACTCCGTAAAACTTTCCCAGGCATTTATTGGGTTTGACTCATATATTGAGGCAGCATCAAGGGTCTCACCAGCCGCCATCTCATGGACGTAGTCTGCATCCCACTTGAGACGTTTTGCATTTCCTGTATGTGCTTCCTCTAGCAGGGCTCTAGCCGGACCCAGCATGCTCAGATTGGCTCTGACCCAGATGTTTTGAGGTGATGATCACTCTCAATACGTTGGTCAGTTTTAAAGCCTATGATTTGACGGTATAGACTGATTCACCATGGTATAGTCTAAATAGGAGACCGTTTTATTCGAGGACCTTATCCATATCGGCGGAATGTCGCCCAGAAATCTGCCATTCAGTTTTATTTATCCTGCCAGATCTCAAGCTCTTAGGAATTTTTGCCAAGTCTTATCTTGTCGCCTATAAATTGGAATTCTTTGATCTGGCAAGACTTCATAAACATGTCTTCGCATATCTAGATCCTCATCAGGGAGCAGAAATAAATTTGAATTAAAGTCACGGATGATTAGCACCTTAAATGCCGTACATGCCCTTTTTAGCTCCATTAGGTGGTCAATCAGCTTGTTCAGCACCAGAGATTTATCTCTTGGATTAACATAAATGTTTACTAATATCAGGGGTTTCACCAGGTGCCGTGACCAACCATCCAAGCGTAATACCAGCAGCCACGGCTACTGTGTGTCCATTACAGTGACCTTTGTAGTTAAATTGGAGCTCACATAAAATGATAACCCACCTTTTGATCTCCCAAAGGCACTACTTTTGTGAGCCGGCCTACTATATTCCACAAACCCTATTAGGGGTATACTGGACAATGTCCAAGTCTCGTGAAGGGCTATTACATTAAGGTTTTTCAAGTATTCAGTCAAGGGGGCATCCTCAGTTTTTGCGGATAATCCCCCCAGTGTCCAAGAAGATATACATAGGTCTCCCTGCTCAACTGTTAGCTTCGTGGGTTCCTTCAATCTCCAATCCTTTACTTGTTTCATTGCCAGGGCTGACGAAAGCCAGCTCCAGATTTCTCTATCACTCTGTGTAATCACCGTTCTTCTTTGTAGTTATCCGTTTGATCACTTGTTTTAATCATCAACCCGAGATGACTAGGTGGGGTCGACCTACCCACTGCACCTTTTAATATAGAAGTTGTTGTTCCTTTCCCCTTTGATGAATCATCTTGCTGTAGTAATAAAGCGGGGTAACGAGCTTCTTGACATATTACTACCCTTATTCCCCAGTTTTTCAGGAATTCTTTTTGGGCTAGTATTATTGTTTGAAGACATGGAATATTAAACCTGACCAGGGTAGATTCTGTTACTAGTTTACCTCGAATAGGCAGAAATTTGAACGAAAAGATATCTTGTGACTCCACCTGGGTCAGTCCCTGAAGTCTTTTGATCAATGTTTTTAACATTTGCTCGGTTTAGGGTATTCTGGTTCCCCCTTGATTTAAATTCTGGGATCCATAGTAGGCTTGGTTTGTGGCCATTCTGTTTTGGGGGAACAATATGCATGATTTTGTTCTCTTGCTCTACTGCTTAGCTTTCTTTTCCTCTCATAAACATTAGCAGCCGATTTGGACAGGTTTTTCATCAGCATGACCTCTGCACTGACAACACAGTAACTTACCACCACCAGGCTCGAAGTTTTGTGCAGCTGATATTTAGACCTGCATGAGAATTTGATGTGAGTAGACTGTGAGACCAGAATCTCCTATTTCGGCTGGTATCTCATCCCCTAATTCTGGAAACTATAATTTTTCTCCCTGGAATGGTAAAACAAATGCTGACATTTTCTGCTTTCTCAGAGTAGATAAAAGTGTCAGCAAGAGGGCCGGGGAGTGATCAGTGAAGGGCCTGTCCTGGCCTAGCATTGTCTATTCTCCCTGCACAGCTGCAGGGGGTAGGCAGCCGCTGGCTGTGCTGCTGCCCACAGCCCCTGCAGCATAAAAGAAACACCCAGTGTTTGTAGAAGTGATAATTCTGGGCCTGGAGACATATGGAATTGCAGGAGGTGGAATTTCATCCAAAGTTATTGCTCCAAGTAAAAGTCTGCCACTTGTAATGAGTGCCTAAAAGTACCCGTACGCTACTCAGTTAATGAGTAATTTTGATAGCGATTTATGTTAAAAGAAGCCTAAGGTTAGTGAATAAATGGCTTTATTTTTCAGTTTTAGAAAACAAAACATAAGCAAATCCGCAGTCACTGATATGCAAGGTAGAAGACTGTGCACATGTAATGTAGTATGAGATTTTGATAGACAAGGTCATGTGCAATCCATCTGCAGTCCCCAACCTGGGGAAATCGGGCATCCCGCTCGAATAAATGGCATTTTTAGTACTGTTATTGACAGGCACTAACTTTAAGGTTTTTTTCCGCAGTCCGCCAGGCCACTGTTCAAACCACTCGAGACTTCCAAGACAGTGAGCTGTTTGATGCTGAGAACTCGCAAAGCCTGACACAGCCATTGTCCCGCACCGAGGCCACAGTTTGCCGTGCTGCAGTGCCAGAGAGGAGGCGTCCACGCCATGACAGTGGCGAGCCTCGTCGAAGGACTTCAGGCTCTTCACGAATGCAAGGATCAAGCATAAAGAATTTTACACCCATGCTCTCCAGCGACAGTGAGGAGGAACACAACAGAGAATATCTTCCAATCAGCAGTCCTCAGAGAGGAAGAGCGTTGGAGGAGGAACAAGTTACTGAAGAGCTTGAGGACAACTGCATGACTCCTCTGAGGCCAGTTAAGAAACGTCCTAGACTGATGGATCTTAATGCATTATCTGAAACAAGAAGGACTAATGTTTCCAAACAACTGAATGTCCATGATAGACTTCCAAATGTAGACAGTGATAACTACTCTCATCTGGGAAACTCTGGACATAAAGAAGCAGATTTAGACCTACCTAATGCAGGAAGAGCGGCATACCAGAACACTATCCGAAGCCTAGGCAGTGCCAATACCATACGCTTAACCCAGACTTTAGCAGACTCTGCCACCGCACCACCGGATCCCAAAGCTAGAGTGGCCTTGATTCCTGCTGACCAGTACATTGCTGATGATTGGTTGGAGGATGACCTTGGAATGACCAATCCCAAGAAAAGGAGCCGGTGCGACCCCCTGAGCCGGCTTGAGGACACAACTGGAACAGACAGCGATGATAGCGACACCTTCCTCCCTAGAGACAAGGTGGCCCCCCACCGGTCTACTAACCACTCACTGTCCCTTGGCAAGAAACGCTCTCGCCAGACAAGGCTAACCCAGATAGTGGACAGGACTGTGGTGGGACGGACAAAAGATGCTTCTTGGGGAAACAGGGAAACGGACAGTAATGCCTCTATTCCACGGGTTACTGATAACAGCATCAGACGTACCCCAGCGTTGACCAGCTCAGACATAAACCGACTAGAGATGCCTGTGGTAAGTAGATTTGGCATAACATACTCAAATTTCACATATAACTGAAAACATTTCCTATTTTGTGCTGATGCGCAGATAGTAGTATAGTGTTTTTATAACTTCACTGTGGTGTGATAGTTTATATGAAGATGTTAATTTAATGTATCGCGTATTATCCCTGTAGGTTGGAGATTTGCTCAATATGCTCAGCAATAGTTGTTTCTGAATTGAATTGCCTTGTGTTCTCTTTGTTCCCTTATGCCTCTTTCTTACTCCAGTACCTTTGACAAATGGAGAATGTTAGGATTCCAGAGCCCTTCTTATATTCCTAAAAGGCCGTAGTCCCCCTCATCCCCCTTCCTCCATCGCGTTGTAGTGTTCATCACGGTAGGGG
Source organism: Calotriton arnoldi (assembly GCA_963921515.1). Taxonomy (NCBI): domain Eukaryota; kingdom Metazoa; phylum Chordata; class Amphibia; order Caudata; family Salamandridae; genus Calotriton; species Calotriton arnoldi. Next base: position 1,410,358 of record CAWUFW010004392.1, on the reverse strand, counting down.
AGGTAACCAGAGCATCTCTGCACTGTATTGCTTTATATTAAGGATGTTGAAAAGATTGCACATGAGTGACTTTGCCTGTCTTCAGCACTCACATGCCTACTTCCTAAACAGTCCTACTTCCTAAATCCAGTCCTTGTCTCCACCTGAGGGGTCTTGGATGTCTCTAAACAGCATTTGTGTTTTTTCCAAACAATCCCAAATGTTAATTCTTTTCTGATGGTTTGGTAATCTGTTTCCCTTTTAGTGTTCTCATATCATAGACTTCAGCTCACGCCACTGCTAGGATTTTCAAGGAATGCTAATCATTTGTCAGCCACGAACAATATGCCTTTCTGCACTCAGACTCACATGTGCAAAGAAGTGTTCCCTTAATCTGCCTATCTGTAGCGAGGAAGGTTTCTAATTGAATGATTGAATCACTGCAGTGCCCTCACCGCAAGTGTAGCCCTGAATTGCCCATCAAGACCTTTCACCGCTGCGTATCCTGAAGTGCACCGCTGACCGTGCCCCAAGTCTTTGCTCCTCAGTGGCACATGCAATGAATCTTACATAGAAGCTCACCTTCAGGGAGTGAGCGAGCCGTCTGAGAAAAAAACGGAAACTGATGTGATGCCTGCAAGTTACAGTGGGACTGTTTTACAAGGGTGCATGTTCCTGTCCACAGAAGCATGCCTCAAGGTGCTCCTAAAGCCCAATACTCCATCCCTTCCAAGCAAAACCACCATAGGTGTAATTCAGTGCAGAAAGATGTTTTGGGGCATGGCTTATCATATCCTTTTAACCGAATGAGCCACAGAAAGGTCGCAATAGTGTATATCTTAAGGACCCCACATAAAAGGTCTATAGAAAGACCAACTTGGGAAAAATGTCTCTTCACTGCACTGACAGGCAAACTATGAAGATGGGACTTTCTACATCCAAGGACCTTCGGCAAACACTGTATGTCCTGACTGAGCATATTATGCACTCTTTAATGTGTCCCCGTAAGGCTGGCTCGTGGTAGAGCAGGTCTTACCACATCATGACCATGGGGACGGCTCAGGGCCTTTGGAGGCAATGTGGGTTGAGATGGACCTCTTAGCGGGTCTCATTCACTCAACCACTTCCCTTTCCCTCTTTTTATCTGCAGCAGATTCCCCTGAAAGGCCCCACAGGGTCACAGGAAGGCCACCTTATAAAATATATTGCACCAGATGATTAACTTTTTCTGGCTTCTGCATTCAGGCTCAGGATGCTTGCTCATCCTGCTCTAATCTGAGGCTTAATACTCCATTCCCACATTGGTTTTCCAAATATGGTGGGATTGTGTAGCTTCTGGTCCACTTCTGGTCAGCTGTATGAGGTTCTCCGTCATCTTTCCTCACTCTCTGCCATTATCAACTTAGAGTGCTTTACAGCATGGGAACCATAAATCCTTGAGAAATAATCCCCTCCTTATCAACCTTCATAAAGAGCCCAGTGTTCTCCTGGGTAGTTATTGCTGGTTCTGCTTGCACCGGCTCAATTGCCTTCAATCTACTGGTTCCTACACTTCATTATTTGCCGGTCCCATTGGTTTGTGCCCTCCTCTGGCTCTGGTTATCTTGCTAGCCCCTTGCAATGTGTGTGCTCAGCATTGATTGGAAGGCCCTTCTTGGCATCTGGATGAGGGCCAAGAGGGCCAGTTGTTTGAAATGGTCCAGCTGTGGATATTTATTTCTCTCAAAGTACAGCAGAAAGTCACTGTTGCTAGGTGACCGTCAGTAATGCAGTAGGGAAGGGAGTGGTGACTCAGCAGAGCATGGAAAACCTGTGAGGAATTGTCGGTTTCCCGTACCAAACGGGTAGGAACAGTTTCCAAGAATGGGTGCTAAACAAAAAGGTGGGCGGCAGCCATGTCCATCGTCAGGCGAACAGCCACTGTGTGTATCCGTACAGCCAGTTTGCCTTTGCACACAGTTATTCCACCATGTTACTGTGAAAAGTGCACAAGTCACCTGCCACCACACATCTGAAACATAATGTCAGGTGAGGGATCCTAGTTTGGGTACTGGACAGACCTTTTATTGAGAAAAGGAAGTAGACAACGATGATTGGGGGGGGTGTTCTTGTTAAAGTAATGAGCTATATAATTGGAACCTATCCTCAATAAAAGAGGCATATAGGGCATAAGTAGTATTTGATCCATATAGCGACTGTACTGTTGTTGTTTTGCTGTTCAGTATTGGGAGAATTGTTGTACAGCCTCGTTTTAAGATTATTTTTTTCTTTAATCCACCCTTATTTGGTGAAGATATACTAGGTGTAGGAACTGAATAGGCCTTTCACTAGTGAGAGAAAGTAAGCAGTGACCTCACAGGGGTACATTTGAGAAGATCTGTGCACTTGAATAAAATAACAGTGACACTATTGTCAGTCATCTCATAGCCTGGCACTTAGTCAAGCAGTAGCCATCCTCACTTTCATTAGGGGTTAACGTTGGATGACTCAGAGTCATCTGAACTAGGCTATGCTGTCCAACAGCACAGTAAAAACGATGAGCACTTCCGAAAGGAAGAAACTGTTGTGTAGTTCCTACAAATCTATATAGGATCTGGGCGTTTAGATAACATAAACTAAGGGATTGGTGTCTAGACTGATTCCAAACATTACCGAAGGATATGTTAGCCTTTAGACCAGCTAGCTCACAGTGCCACCATAAGCCCCCCTCACCTTACCAAGGGGCGAATAGTTTCTGACAACTATCGAACATAATAACGCTTGATCCTTTAGGGATCGTGGAAACAGTACTGTACTAAACGATGGGGACGTTTTCAATAAGCATTTATTGAACCAGCGTCTTTCTAGTATAAAAATGTGTGCTGCGACAACCATAAGACAGAAACATATGTATAGGATTGCAAGCACCGACAGAGTAAATAAAAAGCAGAATTCTACCATGGTGCTAAAACTGTGAATATATGTAGGCATATAGATACATAGCAATAATCCAGCGTACTCCTAAGATGCGAACCCTAGTTAAATGTACCTACGTGTACCTAGCATGTATGTAGGTGTGAAGCCAAGAATCCCACTAGGGAAGAGCCAACCCCATTACGTGATGGGAGAGAACGAAGGAACCCGTCTTGGTCTCGAGTTGGACACTCCGCAAGGGATGTCAGACCACTGCGTGCTGGAGTTTCTGCGTGTAGGGACCGTTATGTAGAGCAAGGTAGGACAAATGTAGGTAAAAGGTCATGCAGCTACCTAGGCCTATATTGGGGTACATTGGGGCTCATAACACCCACTCCCCATCCGAAGGACGATAGGATAAACTAATCATAAAATATGCCCGTTTAAGAAGCATAAAAACATTGTTAAAATCGAATGTAAAAAACATATAAAAACATGGTATATGTAAAAGTGATGTAAAGAGTTAATAAAAAACTTTAAGTTCTCTAAATAGTCAATATACTGTTTAGACTGAGTACATCGAAAGCCATGGAGCTCAGTTAGAGCAAGGAGAGGAAAAAAAACCAAAATGATGTTTCCGAAATCCAATTTGGCTTGTTTTGGGAAAAGAAAGGCTGAATTGTTCCCATCTCACAGTTGAGCCACATGTTTGTGTCCTGTGTGGGAGACGCAACATCCCTGTTGCTTGCCTTCGCAGACGACAGTCCCTGTAACATCTCTTGGATCAGGTAAATGGAGTAAAGGTGTTCTTCTCTGGTTCCCACAGTAGCTGCTGAGGAAGCACTCGAGACCTGTGAGCCTGTTGCAGAGCCGGTATCCATTCCGACAGGAGCTGAAGCATCCCATGGTGGCTCTAAGAATGCCGACATCAACATGTGAATATGCTGAGGACACTAATACGTGGGCCTTTAAGGGGTCCAGTCGTACATCTACGTCCGGTGGCGCAACCAATGGAAGTGTTAGACATATGTCCAACACGCATTCGTATCCGCAGAATAGGCAGCAGAGCACAGGCAAGACTCAGTCAACCCAGACTGATCTGAACGATAGGAACCAATCCTCGCTTAGCTCCTGAAGCCGAGGTTTGCACCGATAGAGTACCATGCGTTCACGGCAACGTCGCACCAGGAGTGCCTTTTCCATCTCTTTGGAAGCTGGGACATCCATTGCGTAGCAGGAAAATTAAAACCAGGAGACCCACTGCAAGGAGTAGGACCAGTGGAAACCCTCCAAAAACTCTTCCTTATTCGGAGTGTATAAATGATGGGATAACTCCCAAGATTGTCTGAAAGGTGCTCAATAATCCAGAACCTACGCTCTTAAATAGGTGTACAATCCCATTCTTATCAGATATGTTAAAGATACGATGTACCATTTCTCTGAAATGGAGCGGGAAGTTTGTTCGGACTAATGCCTGTATCTCAGCTGAAGACCTTGCAACCTGGAGATCAAAAGTCTCTCCGGCTGAGGTTAAGGCCACATCCTTCTGTAAAAGCATGGCTTTCAGTCTGCTCAGAAAATCAAACCTTAAAAGGGAAACATTCAATGAAGGCTATAGCCGCGCCTCCCTGACTGTGTGGGTCGGTGGAAACAATACTTGCTTACAACAAGTAACCCTGGAGCTTACTGTGACCAGATATGCGATGCCTGACAGCATCCCACGACAACCTTGATTATCCAACATCAAATAACTCCCAGTCGAGAGCAGTTTGAACACCGGATGAATCACGGCAGCTGTGGAACCTTTTAAGTGACACAATAGGTTTGCAAACGAAGCATTACATGCTCCGTGAAGCATAATACCCTGACAAATTAGAGACCCACTTCAAAAACTCCCACAGTCTGAATCACTGAGAAAAATTTCAGTGTCCCCATTCCTGCATCTAAATCTGTACGGTAAATCCCAAGATTCATGTATGTACCCCTCTCTCAACGCTTCATACCTCCCTACCTGGTGATACTGTAGACAGTATTGAAATTGGAATGTCGTGACTGGCAGTGTAATATGGCCATGGATTAACCATTCTGTGGAGGGTGGGTGACTCAGCCACGGTAAAAGGTAATTGGTCCAATTTTTCAATGTGCAGCATTGTATACTTTGCATCTCTTCATCTCATTTTTGTCTGTCTTTCTGTTAAATTGTATGCTGAAAACAGAGCCTCACTGTTGATATACCGCTAGGGCACTTGACCAGAACGCAGTGATTGCAGCGTTCAGCTCAATAATAGAATGGATCGCAATTGTGATTGTCCATGTTGAAGAATAGGCAAATCCTGTTCTATTATATCTATTGCAGAAGACACAATGTTGCCCAGTGAATAAATCCTGGATGTCAGTGTGGTCATACCATTGTCGACCACTGTCAAAGCCTTTTCTAGGTTAATCCTGTCAATCTCATGCAATATCACAGCAGCCTCTTGTTGAGAGATTTTCCATACTTTGTTGTAAATAGCGAATAAGAAGGGCTTCTGACGTGGTTTCTGTGAACTTAACAAAAAATCCCTAAGCTCCATGTCATCAGAGAGTAAGGACAAGTGTTGTTTCACCTGGGACAGTGTTGAGGTTTGTTGCCACTCTGGGCATTTACTTCCCAACTCTGTAAGATGCCACCACCCGAGTGTTCTGTTTATACGTAGCGTAGCTCAGGCCTATGAATACTAAATCCTTCGGTGGTACCCCTGAATCGTGGCTGACACCTATTTGTGTCGATGGGCCAAACCAACCATCCTTCCAATTGGGGTCTGAGGAATTGTATGAACCATCATGTAGAATGTCATCTAGCGTATCCTCACTATGTTGTGTGTAGTTACCCCACCCCTCAAAGTGTTTGAGTGAGGGAATCCGAGGTGTGTTCAAGTCCTTTATCTTGGCTAGTCCAAGACAGGAAGTCTGTTGCACTGTGTTGTTCTGGAAGATAATTTGCTGTGGTATCAGGCATGCTCTAAATAAGGCATCAGTTCCCTGAACTTGCCAATCTTTAGTCCCCCAGACAGATTTTGTGTCTATGGTGTCCCTCCAAAAGTCAAAACCCTGTAAAGACAGCTGGAAAATAAAGGAAGCAGAATATATCTGTTTCATGTTAGATTGGCATATTTTTCCTTGCAGGTGTAGGTGCAAGCTTATAATAATAAGATCTCGGGTCTGAAGTGTTAAACCTAGAACAATAAGCAAACTTTTGTGAACTACCTTTAGGTGGTGTCGGACAAGAGAAAATATTATGTGGGATACTTGCTTTGTGCAGGAAATGATGACATTGTGTTGGTAACAATACATGATGGCAAAATCAGATGTATCATCATACAATGCATTACTTGAAAATGCAGCAGATTGTTCTAAATCAGAAAGCATAGTATTTACAGTTTCAAAATCCCAATCATTAGAGAAAGTACTTGAGGTGATGATATCATGCAAATAAATTTTAAACAAGTGTGGTATTTTCAAAAGTTCAGTTGGATCATATACATCATATGCAACCCTATCCCAAACTCTTCCCTCAGGAACTGGAACTGCTGTAATGTTCACTAAGGGCAGGTCTCTCTGTTCACGATGTGATGATGCATGCGGTTTCAGGACCAAGTTCACATGTTGTACTGCGGAGCGTTTTGGGAGATAATGTCCATTCAGGAGCAGGAAAAAGACAGTCACTACACCTAGCCAGAGGACTAGGAACAGTAGACCAATTGCAATCCAGATCTGTAGCCAGGGAGTAACAAAGTAAGTCTTTTTCAGCCAAAGTTTGAAATCACGTAGTTTTTGTTTGTGGGAAACAGGAGCTGGCAGTGACTCAGGTTCACTTGGATCCAATGAGAAAGTATCAAAATTGATGAAATTGCCAGACGCAGTTCGATCTATCTTTGGTAGTTCAGCAGGTTTTGTAGAACTGGCAGATGACTCGTTTCAAGACATATTCACATAGATGTTGGTATTAGGCCAAATTGAGATCTGTGTTTCATTTGTATTTTGTTGCTGTTCATTTTCAACAGGCATGAGTTCCATTCCGTTGTTGGTAACTCCTTCACTTCGTAGATTAGGGTCTTCAAATGTTTTTAATCTTTCTGTCTGAACTTCCTGTATTGTAGCGAGAGGAGATCGGCGGCTACCCAGGAGCCCACGCGGCCTACTATTCAGTATCTGCCGCATTGTGTGGTTTGGTCAAATCAATGGAGACAAATCTCTCTTCTTTCTTGCCGGCAAGGGGCGGAAGAAGTACTGTTCTTGTTCCTTCGACAGCCAGGACAGGTACAGGTGCTCGCTCTGTAAGATGGCCCAAATTCTTTTTTGTCCTCAATCTTTTTTCTGAGCAGGTCCCCAATCTTCGGGACTCAGGCAGGCCTTTCCGGAACAGCTTTCACTTCGCCAGTGGCAGTGCGTTTTACTTGGACGTTGCTTTGTAATGCCCGGAATTCATTGAGTTCCTGTAAAACAGCCAAACGATCATTGATGTCATCCACCACTGCGCTGTGACAATCTAGGTCGGGAACCCACATTCTAGTCCCAAACAGGACTTCATATGGAGTAAGGCCCTCCAGGGAACTTCTTGGCATGTTAAGTGCCCTCTGGATCCCATATAGGTGATTGACCCAACTGTCACCCGAGCCTAATACCCTTGCTGTTAAGGATTGCTTTAAGTCCCGGTTTTTCCTCTCCACAATCGAATTTCCCTCGGGATGATACGGAGAGGAATACCGCAAGACGACATCCAAACTTCCCATAGCTTCTTTGTAAGCCAAAGAGCTAAACGCAGGGCCATGGTCAGAATGTAATGTGGCAATTGCGTATGTCCCTATAAAGACTTGCAATCTTTATAACAGTTCGAGCGTCAGCCGAGTGCTGTGGCCAAACCCACAGGAATCTAGAGCATGAATCCATTGCCACCAGGATGTACCTGTAAGCCCCGTCAGATTGTAAGGAGCCGCAGTGGTCCAAATAGACACATGCGAGAGGTCTGTCTGATATCAGTAGTGGTGTTTGCGGTGGACGTGCTACGTGGAACGCTTCATCTGCTGACAGATGTCGCACTTGAGGACAAAGCCCTTGGTCTGTTTGGTAAGACCTGGCTACCAATAACGTTGTTTCAGTAGTGAAACCGTTGCATTAATACCTGCGTGTGCTGAACCCAGACCCTCCTGTGCAGCTAGAATTAAACCTAATCTGTGATCCATTTTTGGTGTTACTCTATCCCCCACTCTAGGAATTTCAGCATACGGAATATTTTGTGCATCTAACTTGTAGGCGTACTTGAGTGGAAAACCTTTTGGGTAGGGTGAGCGTTCACAGCTATCATTATCTGCCCGTCAATCCTCATACTAGAACGAGTGATTGCAGCAACGGCAGCAGTTCTCACTGTTGCCTTGGTGGCTTCATCAGCCAATGAATTCCCTTCAACGTGCACGCCAACACGCTGATGACTCAGTGTATGAATTACATGAGCCCGTGGCAAGCCTTTTTTCAGCTCTGCCACTTTTTCCCAAAGCAACTTGTGCTTTATTGTGCAACCGTTGGAATCTCTAAACCCATTCTGGCCCCAATAGTGAAGATATTCATTGTATGACTGGACACAGTAAAACGAATCGCACACAATAAGTGTTGGGAATTCCCGATCCGTATTTTTTAGTGCCCGTATCAGGGCTTTTAGTTCTGGCAGCTGTGCCGTGCAATCTCCTAGAGACTGCGTCTGCGTATTGCTAGGACGGAACTTACGGTCCGGCATATGTCCCTTCACAATTGCACATGCTGCGCTGTATTGCTGTTTACTTCCTACGGCAGGCTGGGCAGATCCGTCCGTGTAAATGATGTATTCATACCGATCTAGAGGCATTATTTCATTCGGGAGAGGTTATTCTTGTTCATACTACAGGAATACTTGTGTTTTTAAATATAGAATCAAACTTGTAGTCTACATCTGTTGCAGTGAGAGAATAAGCCCATTGTATCCATTGCGGATGTAGCGCTTTTGCGCTTGGAACGCTTCCTTTTGTAATAGCCTCTAATATTGGAACTGGAGTCAAGACAATTATTCGTTTCCCCTGAGCTAGTGCTCTTTCTCTCACTACAGTAGTCTGTACTGCTGTCAATATTTTTTCTGTGGATGCAAAACGCATGTCAGTGTTTGTGTACAAATGAGCTTTGTATGTAATGGGTACCGTTTCGCCTTCATTGAAGGTGAGGTAGTTGTACCCAGATTGCCCCGTGACTACACAGATCGCCAAATTTGGAGTATTTACACATGTATGTAAGTATTTGAAAGCTATCATGTCAGCTTGTAAGTAATGTAGCGTTTGTGTGTTCCTGTATCCAATGTCGAACTGAAAAATCAGGTCTAATTAAGTCGTAGAAAGGTTTTACTTTTTCTGCGTAATCCAAAAATGTTCTGCCAAAATTCAGAAATCCTAAAATGGATTCTAAGTTTTTCAGAGTCTTTGGAGGTTGGAGAAGCGCACATTGTTAGACCTGGCATATCTTGGCGTGATTACCCCTGACTTTTTGCCTCTACCTCCGTTGCATTTAGATGCTTTGGGTACTTTGCCACTGCTGATCAGTGTCAAAGTACAAGTGTTCCCTGTGTAAAGTGTAATGGTAATTGGTTGGCCATGATTGGTATGTTGCCTTACTAGTAAAGTCCCTAGTGATGTGCACTGTGGCTAGTAATACAAAGGTGCGCGGAGAAGGGAACTCAGGCCTGCAGTGTAGGGCCTGCGCGCAGTTTGCTAAGTTAGCATGTTGTCCTGACAAGTGCAACCACTTGTCAGGCCTTACTTTCCCTTTTGCTTACCCAGTGGGCACCCCTGTGGTAGGTCCCGGGTAACCCCTGGGCAGGGTGCAGTGTAAGTAAAAGGCAGGACATATACTGAGGTGTGTGTTATGTCCTGACAGTGGAAAACACTCCATTTCGTTTTTCACAATTGAAAGGCCATCCTGCCCATAGGACAGAATGGGGGAGACTGGGTATTGTGTTTGTTAGCCTAGTTTCCCATAAGTTTAAAATGGAGAGGTGAAGTTTAGTATGTATGAACTCACAGCGGCATAACGCATCTTTCTATGAAAGTGGTTTTATCACTGTGTGTTCAGAAGCCACACTTTTAGAAAGTGGCTTAGTTGTGTGCTTTAAGCATTTCTGTGTGTCTCTGCTGAATGTGGATTGACTGTCTGGATCTGAGAGGGGAGAGGAGCCGGGGGAGGTCTTGACCCAGGGAGGGGTTGAGATGGCACCAGGCTGACCTGCAGCTGGAGAGCAGGCGAGGAAAAGCACCAGGAGGGTGAAGAGGCCTGGGTTGCGGCTATAAAACAATTGACCCATCTCCTGCTGAGTGATTAAGGATCCAGACCCCCAGTATCAAAGGGAGAAAGGTGACACTGGGAGGGAGACACCCAGAACTGATTTAGGGAGGGGTCAGGGACCCCTGAGCACAAACGAACTTCAAAGACATTTAGAGAGAGCTGAGACCCCTGAACGGGGGGAATGGAATAGAAATGGATTGAGACTGAAAAGGCTTGGACCCATTTCGTGGTCAAGAGGAACCTCTGCTAAGGAAGGAACAACTGAAGAGACTGCTGGGAAGGACCAATCCTTGCTTCGTGATCTGGGGCTGGTCTGCAGTTTGCTGTTTTAACCAAGGAAGAGGCTGTTGGGACTGTGCTTTGTGCGCTGGGTCCCCCTGCTTGAAGAAGACTGTGCTTTGTGCTGTGTCTTGTTACCCCCCCAAGGGCCCGAGGTGAGCTGGCTCCCTGTTTGGAAACACAGGAACATAAAAGTTTCCGGATAAGTTGCAAGCGACGCAGTGGGGGCGTGTTGTGGCAGCTTGAAACCCTCGGAAGGTGTGCCATGTGATCTTGGACACAAGGAGGAGAAGTGAGACTCGGACGCGCTGGGTGCGTGTCGTGGTGCACAGCAGGCGTTGGTGAAGAGCGCCTGGTCAACGTGTACATCGAAGGTGAAGTGAGCCTCGGACGCGCTGGGTGCGTGTCGTGGTGCACCGCAGGCGCTGGTGAAGAGCGCCTGGTCGGCGGGTGCATCGGAGGTGAAGTGAGTCTCGGACGCGCAGAGTGCGTGTCGTGGTGCACAGGAGGCGTTGGTGAGGAGCGCCTGGTCAACGTGTGCATCGGAAGCGAAGTGAGTCTCGGACGCGCAGGGTGCGTGTCGTGGTGCAGAGGAGACGTTGGTGAAGAGCGCCTGGTCAACGTGTGCACCGAAAGTGAAGTGAGTCTCGGATGCGCTGGGTGCGTGTCGTGGTGCACAGCAGGCGTTGGTGAAGAGCGCCTGGTCAACGTGTACATCGAAGGTGAAGTGAGCCTCGGACGCGCTGGGTGCGTGTCGTGGTACACAGTAGGCGTTGGTGAAGAGCGCCTGGTCAGCTTGTGCATCGGACGTGACGTGAGACTCGGACTCGCAGGGTGCGTGTCGTGGTGCACCGCAGGCGCTGGTGAAGAGCGCCTGGTCAACGTGTACATCGAAGGTGAAGTGAGCCTCGGACGCGCTGGGTGCGTGTCGTGGTACACAGTAGGCGTTGGTGAAGAGCGCCTGGTCAGCTTGTGCATCGGACGTGACGTGAGACTCGGACTCGCAGGGTGCGTGTCGTGGTGCACCGCAGGCGCTGGTGAAGAGCGCCTGGTCGGCGGGTGCATCGGAGGTGAAGTGAGTCTCGGACGCGCAGAGTGCGTGTCGTAGTGCACAGGAGGCGTTGGTGAGGAGCGCCTGGTCAACGTGTGCATCGGAAGCGAAGTGAGTCTCGGACGCGCAGGGTGCGTGTCGTGGTGCACCGGAGGCGATGGTGAAGAGCGCCTGGTCGTCGAGTGCACCGGAGGAGAAGTGAGGCTCGGACACGGTGAGCGTGTCAGGGTGCGGCCGAAGGCGTTGGTGAAGAGCGCCTGGATATCAGGGCACCGGAGTTGGAGTAAGTCTCAGTGAAGCAGTGTGCGTGCTTTGGTGCAACCTGGGACTGTGGAGGTGATCGGCTGATCATCGTGTGCACCAGAAGAAAGTGAGTCTCTGCAGCGCGGTGTGCGTGTCTTGGTGCAAACTGAGACCGCAGGAAGGAGTGCCTGGTGAACGTGCACTCGGAGTCGACGTGAAGTCCCATCAGCGTTGTGTGTGTGGCTTCGTGCCAGAGGAGACCCGGAGGGTGCTGTGGTGAACGTGCACCAGGAGTAAAGTAATCTCAGGGGCGTGGGGTACGTGTGCCCTGCGGCCGCCTGAGACCTTCCTAACAGTCGCGGCCCGGACCGGCAGCCCCGGAGGAGCTGAGCTGCCAGGCTGAGCCGCTGAGGCCCATTGAGAAAGTTCTACACGGAAGGCCCAGTTCGCTGAAGGAGGAAAGGAGAGGAGAGTGGGGTCGCGCCCCCAGGTAACGTGGATCACTGCCTGTGCGGGGCGCGGGCTCGGAGGGACACTCTCTCGGCCTCTCAGTCCTTCTGGCGGCATGAGCCTTTGCTTTGGCTCAGAGTGGGGCCTGTACTGCGTTTAGGAGTGGCAGTACTGGGGCCAGAGTGAGAAGCTGTACTTTGTGTCATCGTTGATATGTGTGGGGGGGCAACTGTTATCGAAGAGGCTGACTGTCATAATACACATTGCCAATATTGCTGCTAACGAACTGCCGGACTGTCTTATGACGCCCTACATTATTTCTGCTTAACGAAGTACACGATTGTAGTGCTACGCATTGCATTGTTTCTCCATTGCAAAGTACATGATTGTAGCGGCCCGCATTGCATTATTTCTTCATTGCAAAGTACATGAATGTAGCTACGCATTGCATTATTCCTTCATTGCAAAGTACATGAGTGTAGCGGCGCGCATTGCATTATTTCTTCATTGCAAAGTACGTGATTGGGGTGTGACGCATTGTATTATTCCTTCATTGCGCAGTACCTGATTGTAGCGGTACGAATTGCATTATTTCTCCCATTGCAGGTACCGGGGTGTATTGTTATGCATTGTATTATTTCTCCTTTGCCCAGCACAGGATTGTATCGTTACGCAACGCACTATTGTTTGATCATTGCAACATCTGTGATTCTAGCATTACGACCAGCATAGCATTTTGAAAGCGGTGGTTGGGATTTGAACCTACCAGCCAGCCGGAACGAATATTACCCTTTATTATATGTTGGCTTTTGTATCGTGTGGTCTGATCGTATATCTTTTTATATAAAGTTTATACTCGTTTTATCAAACTCGTGTAGAGTCCATTTGTGGTGTCACCAGTGGGTTGTTGTGAGCTTGGTTACACATACTGTACACTCGTGCCTTGGAGATAGGCCTCGCTGCTCGTGCCAAGCTACTAAGGGGGTGAGCAGGGCTATCTCAAACGGTGTCCTTACTTGGCCTACCGTTGAGGGAGGAGTCTCGGGTCTCGCATTTAGTGACAGTGGTGCGGGACGGGGACTCCGGCTTCCAACATTTGGTGGCAGCGGTGGGATACGATCCTAACGTAATTGAAACGCGTGTGTGCAAAACCACTCACAGTAATTGGTGTACATCACAAATTGATTGCAGACCACGACGCAACAACATATTGTTTTGAATTGTTGGTTCTATTGTTGAGTAACCTTTAAACCACACATCATGTCTCAGGAGGGGAGCCAGATAGCCGGTGAGGCTGCAGCTGCAGAATTAGAGTTTAACATTGAGGTATTGTCTACCTACAAGGTTGATCAGTTGAGGAAATTCTGCAGAGCTTTGGGATGTCCCATGAAGGGTAGCGCCAAGAAGGAGGAGCTGCAAGTGGCCTTGAGGGCCTGGTGGGAAGCCAAAGAGGCTCAGGAGACGGGTGATGTTGAGGTGGATGAGGATGACCCAGGGAATGGATTTGGTCCGCAGGATTTGCCAGTGGAGGGACCAGCCGCAGGGGCTGGTAGTAGCCATTCAGGGAGGAGTTTTTCACCAGAGGAGTTGGAGGAAAACCAATGGGTCAGACTGCATGAGTTGGAGGTGTTAAAACTTAAAACTCAAGCAGAGAGCAAACTTAAAACTCAAGCAGAGGAGTGAAGGAACGCTCTCGCGTTGGAAGAGAAACGGATTCTCTTCGCTCATGAGTTAAGCATGAGGGAACTGGACTTTAAGGGTAAACAAGCAGAGTCCCAGTTCGAATGGTGGCAGCGCACCACCAGTGCCAGTAGGGAAGGTGTACATTCCCAAGGATTTAGTGCGAGATTACCAGAGGGGTGATGACATTTATGCGTGGTTCACGGCATATGAAATCGCACTAAGGATGAATGAGGTGCCTGAAAAGCATTGGGGGGCGGGCCTATGGAAACACTTTGAGGCTTCGGGGAGGGACGTTCTATCACCTTTAGAGAGGGCGGGAACCCTGACCTATGCCAACATGAGGGAGGCTTTATGCCTCCAGTATGGGCTCACTCCTGAACAATACCGGCAGAAGTTCAGGACCTCCAAGAAACTAGAAACCTGTACTTGGGTAGAATGTGTGAATGAGTACACACGGGCACTGGATGGTTGGATGCTGGGCAGCAAGGTCAATGATTTTAAGGGCTTATGCAATTTAATCAGTTGGGGGCACTTGAGTAGTCTGTGTGTTCCAGAGCTGCGCCAGCATCTATTGGATAGTAAGCTGACTGATCCCAGTAAGCTTGCTGAGGAGACGGACCGCTGGACTAGTACCCGGGTCCACTAGGGGATTGGGAGTACCACTGCCAAGAGTATGCAGGGTCCCCCGCCGAAGTTGGGGGAGGACAAGGGTAACCACAAGGAGTCCTCTAAAGGGCCCCAAGGTAGTTCCCCCAAGAAAGGGTCCCAGTCCCCCAAGGCCAAGAGGGCCTGGGCCTTCAAGGGCAAGAAGGAGCCCCGAGGTCCGCCGACGTGTTACTTCTGTAAAGAAGTGGGTCATATTTCCCCTAAATGCCCCAAAAAGTCATCTGCACCCACTAGTGCTCCAACACCTGGTTTAGTGAGTATAGCATTGGGGGAGGAATTGAGTCCTTGGAATGGGGAGGAACAAGCAGTTATGACCCTGGTCTCCTTAGGAGATCGAGAGATGGTCCAGGAAATCCCTCTGCCTGAGAACACTAAAAAGTACAGGCAGTGGGTGACCATCAATGGACGGAGGGTGGAGGCTCTGAGAGACACCGGAGCCAGTTTGACATCTGTCAGGTGTCAGTGGGTGTCTGAAGAGCAAGTAATTCCCGATGTGCTTCACCCTGTAATGTCAGCAGACAATTCAGTGCGCCTTTGCAAGGTGGCGCTGGTTCCCTTTGAATGGGGAGGGGTCTCAGGTTCCTTGAAGGTTGTTGTAAGTCCGTCCATGCCTGTAGACTGTCTGCTAGGGAATGACCTGGAGAGTTCCCCCTGGAAGGAGGTGGAGCGCCAGGCGCATTTGGAGATGTTGGGTCTACCTGAGTGGGCGTGTGTGACCACTCGGTCTATGGTAGCCAGTAAAGGTATTCAAGAGAACCTGGGGCCTGAAACAGTGGCCCAGGTGCCTGCCAGGAAGAGAAGAGGCAGGGGGCGTGGGAAACCAGCCCCCACAGTTCCCACGGTCCAGGAGGAGGCACCCTTTGAGGGGGATGCCCTGGAGCCTACGGGGGAACAAGTGGCTGAACTGGGGGACCTCCCTGGGCTGACCGAATGGCAGCAGGAAGGGGGGCCCTCCAGGGAGGAATTCTGTGAGGAACAGAAGAAGTGCCCTTCTCTTGTGGGTTTGCGGCAGCAGGCAGCAAACCAGGCAGCAGGTGATCAGTCGGGATCACACTTGATTTACTGGGAGAACGATCTCCTGTATAGTGAGCCAAAGGTGGCTGAGCCTGGGTCAGCCCGGGCGCTGGTGGTACCCCAGCGCTTCAGAGCCTTCCTTTTGGGGTTGGCTCATGATGTACCTTTGGCGGGACATTTGGGGCAGGACAAGACGTTTGAGCGGCTTGTCACCCACTTCTACTGGCCCCAGATGCGCAAGAGTTCTGATACTCATTGCAGGACCTGTCAGACTTGCCAGGCGAGTGGTAAGAGTGGAAGGAAGCGAAAGGCTCCCCTCCAACCTTTCCCTGTAGTCAGCACACCCTTTGAGAGGGTGGGCATTGACATTGTGGGGCCTCTGGATCCCAAGACGGCCATGGGCAACAGGTTCATCCTGGTCTTGGTGGACCATGCCACCCGGTACCCAGAAGCCATCCCTCTCCGGACGGTGACAGCCCCCGTGGTGGGCCGTGCACTGATGGGGATTTTCTCCTGTGTGGGGTTCCCCAGAGAGGTGGTGTCCGACAGGGGTACTAATTTCATATCGAGGCATATGAAATCTCTGGGGAAGGAGTGCGGTGTAACTTATAAGTTCACCACACCTTACCACCCCCAAGGGAATGGTATGGTTGAGAGGTTTAACCGGACCTTGAAGGGCATGATTATGGGTCTGGAGGAACCCATGAGGCGTAAGTGGGATGTCCTCTTGCCATGCCTGCTGTTTGCATATAGGGAGGTGCCACAGAAGTCATTGGGGTTCAGTCCCTTTGAGCTCCTGTATGAGCACCCGGTCAGAGGACCCTTGAGTTTGGTGAAGGAGGGCTGAGAGAAGGCTCCTAGTAAATCCCCCCAGGATGTATACAGCTACATGCTGGCCTTCAGGAACCAAACTAGGCGTTTCAGGCAGCTCGCTCAGGCGAACCTGGAAGCCAGCCAGGAGGATATGAAACGGTGGTACGACCAGAATGCCACTCTGGTCGAGTTTCAACCTGGGCAGAAAGTGTGGGTGATGGCGCCAGTGGAGCCTTGTGCGCTCCAGGACAAGTGGACTGGGCCTTATGAGGTGGTGGAGCGCAGGAGCGAAGTGACCTACCTGATGGACTTACGGTCTCCTAGGAATCCTTTGAGGGTTCTCCATGTGAACCGCCTCAAACCACACTTTGAGAGGTCTGAGGTGACCATGCTCTTGGCTACAGATGACGGGGCGGAAGAGGAGAGTGAACCCTCTTCCTGACCTCCTGTCATCAAGAGAAGGATGGGTCAGTGGATGGGGTGTACCTCTCACCTACCCTGACCCCGGAACAGCGGAGGGACTGTCGCCAAGTATTGGGTCAGTTCGCCTCCCTGTTCTCCCTGACCCCGGGAGTCACCCATTGGTGCGTCCATGATGTGGACACTGGAGACAGTCTGCCTGTAAAACAAAAATTTTACAGGGTAGCTGATAAGGTCAGGGCAGCATCAAGGAGGAGGTTTCCAAGATGCTGACGCTAGGGGTGATTGAGCCATCCAGCAGCCCTTGGGCCAGCCCAGTGGTCCTTGTGCCAAAAGCTGCTGCGCCGGGTGCCACTCCCGAACTTCGGTTCTGTGTGGATTACCGTGGACTCAATGCAGTCACTAAGACTGACGCGCACCCCATCCCCAGAGCTGATGAGCTCGTGGATCGGCTGGGAGCTGCCCGGTACCTCAGTACATTTGATTTGACATCTGGGTACTGGCAGATTGCCTTGACCGAGGGGGCCAAGGAGAGGCCAGCGTTCTCAATGCCAGAGGGGCACTACCAGTTCAGGGTTATGCCCTTTGGGTTGAAGAACGCCCCTGCCACCTTCCAGAGACTGGTTAACCAAGTGCTGAGTGGGCTGGCGGAATTCAGCGCCGCTTACCTGGACCACATTGCAGTGTTCAGCTCCGGTTGGGAGGAACATTTGCAACACCTCTGTGAAGTATTGAAGGCCTTGCAGAGGGCGGGCCTAACTATCAAGGCAAGTAAGCGCCAGATAGGGCAGGGTTCCGTGGTGTACTTGGGACACCTGGTGGGGAGCGGCCAGGTGGCGCCCCTACAGGCAAAGATTGATACCATGCTGGCTTGGGATCCCCCCCCAAGACCCAGACAGGAGTGAGGGCCTTTCTAGGACTCACTGGGTATTACAGATGGTTCGTGAAGGCGTTGCCCCCTTGACAGAACTGACGTCCAAGAAACAGCCCAAGAAGGTGGTCTGGACTGATACCTGCCAGACCGCCTTTGATGCCCTGAAGACTGCCATGTGCACCGCACCCGTGTTACGGGCGCCCGATTTCTCCAGAGAGTTTATAGTGCAGACAGACGCTTCAGAGCATGGGGTGGGAGCAGTACTCTCCCAATTGAACAACGAGGGCTTGGACCAACCCGTGGCTTTCATTAGCAGAAGGCTACTTCCCAGGGAACAGAGGTGGAGTGCAATTGAAAGGGAGGCTTTTGCTGTGGTCTGGGCGCTGAAGAAGCTGAGGCCCTACTTGTTTGGGACCCACTTCTTGGTTCAGACCGACCACCGACCCCTCAGATGGTTGATGCAGATGAGGGGTGAGAACCCGAAGCTGTTGAGGTGGTCCATTTCCCTAGAGGGGATGGACTTCACGGTGGTACACCGCCCGGGAACAGAACACGCCAATGCTGATGGTCTGTCCAGATTTTTCCGCCTTAGTGATGAGAACTCCCATGAGGGTGGGTAGTTCACCCCACTTTTCGGCTGGAGGGGACGCGTGTTAGACCTGGCATATCTTGGCGTGATTACCCCTGACTTTTTGCCTCTACCTCCGTTGCATTTAGATGCTTTGGGTACTTTGCCACTGCTGATCAGTGTCAAAGTACAAGTGTTTCCTGTGTAAAGTGTAATGGTAATTGGTTGGCCATGATTGGTATGTTGCCTTACTAGTAAAGTCCCTAGTGATGTGCACTGTGTGTGCCAGGGCTAGTAATGCAAAGGTGCGCGGAGAAGGGAACTCAGGCCTGCAGTGTAGGGCCTGCGCGCAGTTTGCTAAGTTAGCATGTTGTCCTGACAAGTGCAACCACTTGTCAGGCCTTACTTTCCCTTTTGCTTACACAGTGGGCACCCCTGTGGTAGGTCCCGGGTAACCCCTGGGCAGGGTGCAGTGTAAGTAAAAGGCAGGACATATACTGAGGTGTGTGTTATGTCCTGACAGTGGAAAACACTCCATTTCGTTTTTCACAATTGAAAGGCCATCCTGCCCATAGGACAGAATGGGGGAGACTGGGTATTGTGTTTGTTAGCCTAGTTTCCCATAAGTTTAAAATGGAGAGGTGAAGTTTAGTATGTATGAACTCACAGCGGCATAACACATCTTTCTATGAAAGTGGTTTTATCACTGTGTGTTCAGAAACCACACTTTTAGAAAGTGGCTTAGTTTTGTGCTTTAAGCATTTCTGTGTGTCTCTGCTGAATGTGGATTGACTGTCTGGATCTGAGAGGGAGAGGAGCCGGGGAGGTCTTGACCCAGGGAGGGGTTGAGATGGCACCAGGCTGACCTGCAGCTGGAGAGCAGGCGAGGAAAAGCACCGGGAGGTGAAGAGGCCTGGGTTGCGGCTATAAAACAATTGACCCATCTCCTGCTGAGTGATTAAGGATCCAGACCCCCAGTATCAAAGGGAGAAAGGTGACACTGGGAGGGAGACACCCAGAACTGATTTAGGGAGGGGTCAGGGACCCCTGAGCACAAACGAACTTCAAAGACATTTAGGGGTATAACTATGAGAGCTGAGACCCCTGAACGGGGGGAATGGAATAGAAATGGATTGAGACTGAAAAGGCTTGGACCCATTTCGTGGTCAAGAGGAACCTCTGCTAAGGAAGGGACAACTGAAGAGACTGCTGGGAAGGACCAACCCTTGCTTCATGATCTAGGGCTGGTCTGCAGTTTGCTGTTTTAACCAAGGAAGAGGCTGTTGGGACTGTGCTTTGTGCGCTGGGTCCCCCTGCTTGAAGAAGACTGTGCTTTGTGCTGTGTCTTGTTACCCCCCAAGGGCCCGAGGTGAGCTGGCTCCCTGTTTGGAAAAACAGGAACATAAAAGTTTCCGGAGAAGTTTCAAGCGACGCGGTGGGCGCGTGTTGTGGCAGCTTGAGACCCTCGGAAGGTGTGCCCTGTGATCTTGGACACACGGAGGAGAAGTGAGACCTCGGACGCGCTGGGTGCGTGTCGTGGTGCACAGGAGACGTTGGTGAAGAGCTCCTGGTCAACGTGTGCACCGAAGGTGAAGTGAGTCTCGGACGCGCTGGGTGCGTGTCGTGGTGCACAGCAGGCGTTGGTGAAGAGCGCCTGGTCAACGTGTGCACCGAAGGTGAAGTGAGCCTCGGACGCGCTGGGTGCATGTCGTGGTGCATAGCAGGCGTTGGTGAAGAGCGCCTGGTCAGCGTGTGCATCGGAGGTGACGTGAGACTCGGACGCGCAGGGTGCGTGTCGTGGTGCACCGCAGGCGCTGGTGAAGAGCGCCTGGTCGGCGGGTGCATCGGAGGTGAAGTGAGTCTCGGACGCGCAGGGTGCGTGTTGTGGTGCACCGGAGGCGCTGGTGAAGAGCGCCTGGTCGTCGAGTGCACCGGAGGAGAAGTGAGGCTCGGACACGGTGAGCGTGTCAGGGTGCGGCCGAAGGCGTTGGTGAAGAGCGCCTGGATATCGGGGCAGCGGAGTTGGAGTAAGTCTCAGTGAAGCAGTGTGCGTGCTTTGGTGCAACCTGGGACTGTGGAGGTGATCGGCTGATCATCGTGTACACCGGAAGAAAGTGAGTCTCTGCAGCGCGGTGTGCGTGTCTTGGTGCCAACTGAGACCGCAGGAAGGAGTGCCTGGTGAACATGCACTCGGAGTCGACGTGAAGTCCTATCAGCGTTGTGTGGTGAACGTGCACCCGGAGTAAAGTAATCTCAGGGGCGTGGGGTACGTGTGCCCTGCGGCCCGGACCGGCAGCCCCGGAGGAGCTGAGCTGCCAGGCCGAGCCGCTGAGGCCCATTGAGAAAGTTCTACACGGAAGGCCCAGTTCGCTGAAGGAGGAGAGGAGAGTGGGGTCGCGCCTCCAGGTAACGTGGATCACTGCCTGGGCGGGGCGCGGGCTCGGAGGGACACTCTCTCGGCCTCTCAGTCCTTCTGGCGGCGTGAGCCTTTGCTTCGGCTCAGAGTGGGGCCCGTACTGCGTTCAGGAGTGGCAGTACTGGGGCCAGAGTGAGAAGCTGTACTTTGTGTCATCGTTGATATGTGTGGGGGGGCAACTGTTATCGAAGAGGCTGACTGTCGTAATACACATTGCCAATATTTCTGCTAACGAACTGCCGGACTGTCTTATGACGCCTGACATTATTTCTGCATAACGAAGTACACGATTGTAGCGCTACGCATTGCATTATTTCTCCATTGCAAAGTACAGGATTGTAGCGGCCCGCATTGCATTATTTCTTCATTGCAAAGTCCATGAATGTAGCTACGCATTGCATTATTCCTTCATTGCAAAGTACATGAGTGTAGCGGCGCGCATTGCATTATTTCTTCATTGCAAAGTACGTGATTGGGGTGTGACGCATTGCATTATTCCTTCATTGCGCAGTACCTGATTGTAGCGGTACGCATTGCATTATTTCTCCCATTGCAGGTACCGGGGTGTATCGTTACGCATTGTATTATTTCTCCTTTGCCTAGCACAGAATTGTATTGTTACGCAACGCACTATTGTTTGATCATTGCAACGTGTGATCTAGCATTACGACCAGCATAGCATTTTGAAAGCGGTGGTTGGGATTTGAACCTACCAGCCAGCCGGAACGAATATTACCCTTTATTATATGTTGGCTTTTGTATCGTGTGGTCTGATCGTATATCTTTTCATATAAAGTTTATTCTCGTTTTATCAAACTCGTGTGGAGTCCATTTGTGGTGCCACCAGTGGGTTGTTGTGAGCGTGGTTGCACATACTGTACACTCGTGCCTTGGAGATAGACCTGGCTGCTCGTGCCAAGCTACTAAGGGGGTGAGCAGGGCTATCTCAAACGGTGTCCTTACTTGGCCTAACGCTGAGGAAGGAGTCCCGGGTCTCGCATTTAGTGACAGTGGTGCGGGACGGGGACTCCGGCTTCCAACACACGTTTCTAAAAAATTAGCTGCTAGGTTTTTTCCTTCACTTGAGAATTCATGTCCTAAAAATAGGAAATTGAGGTGGGCAATTTTGGATTTTTAAAGTTAAATTTGTAGCCTTCACCGGCAAACCCCAAAATTATGTTGTTCACCCTGTGCAAGTGATCCATCTGTCAGATAAATATCATCTACATAGGACAATGCCTCCTCATCACAATTTTGAAGTAGCTCTGTTACTCTTGCTGAGAACAACCCAGGGCTAGTCTTATACCCTTGGGGCAGTCTACAGAATTGCCGATGAGAGCCAAGCGCTGAAAATGCTGTCAAATATCTGCTTTCAAACGCTGCATTTTGGCAAAAGAATCCATTTGAGATATCTAGTGTTGTTTTGTATTTCCTCTGCACAATGTTATTCATTAATGCGGCACTGTGTGCATTTTGTACTGCAAAGGTTTTCGTGCATGTTTTCAAATGCCTGTAGTCTAAAACTAGACGGTATGAATTGTCGGGTTTCATTACGGGAAACAAAGGATTATTCATGGAGGAGGTGCAATTCTCGATTACACCTTGGTATTCAAGTTGATCTAATATCTCCCTGACCTGTTTCTTTGTGTCATGTTTTATTGGGTACTGCCTTTGTGGTGTAGGAGTGGTTTTAACTGGGATTTCATGGTGAGGTCAGCATCCCACCCTACATGATTGCGGTATAATGCAGGAGCTAGTGCTACCGCCCACTCCTGCTCGTATGAATGTTTAAGTGATTCTGGAATGAGGTCGTAGAAGGCTGGTTATATTACGGCTTCTCCTTTTGGGCAGTCTATAACGAAATCAGGTGGCCAATTTTTTCAGTCAAAAGGATATCGTATCCATAAGTCAGGTTCTCCCAAAAGAGACCTTTCACTTTTCTCAGTATGTCCCCCTCCATTTGGAGCGTTATTTCGTTTAGCTGATGTGGGACACTTACCCTTGTATCAGGTGTTTCTACCCTGATATGTTCATTCAACGCTGCGGTCACCAGAAATTCCATCAGGTTCTGGCGAGGTACTGTTACTTCTGCTGTGCTGTCTAGCATCATCAGAAACCATTTCCCGTTCAATAGTTGAGTCCTCAGTAGCCTGGGCATTTCTTATTTTAAGGCCAGCTACCTTCTTTTTAAATTGAGATTTACTTTTGGGTTCATCTTTTTTGATAATGTAGTCTGAAGTGCGATGTGTGTCTCTTGGCTTGACTCGCTCTTCTGATCTGTGTTCTGACTGTCCTTACCCTCTCAGAGTTTTTTGATGAACCCTGAAAGGAACGAGAGGAACGTGTATCAGTATCCTGATACTTGTCAGGTTTTTTAATATTTTCACGAATTCTAAGGTTCTATTTCCTGAAAGAAGGCTCCAATTGAGGAGACCCACCCGGTGATTGTGATCACCCCGGGATTGTGATGCATTTTGCTTGTTTTTTTATTGATTATGGTTCCATTTCTTTTTAGAATAATCGGGTGCTTGCTTTGAGTTATCCTTTTCAGGATTACCCATCAATTGTGGATTCACTGGTCTAGCTCCCAAATTATCTCTACCCTGTGACGCATAGGCATCTTCGATAATTTTCGGTAATTCTCGCTCCTGTTGTGCAGGAGTGCATTCCCTCAGACATTGGCGTATAGCCACCGCTGCTGCCTCCCCTTTTATGTTGGCTAACATAATTGTCGATACCTGGGCAAAATTGCCTATCAATTTCATCCCAGGTACAGGGCAGGTTCTGACCCGTACTCGTTCTGTATTTGTTTCAATACTTCTGGTATAACTGCTATTGAGGGGGTACCATGCGTTCTGGTATAAACAGCAGCGAAAACTGTACCCCAAGTAATACAATCCTCTTATCAGGTGAGCTATTCCCATTGGCAAGCAAAGTGTCAGTATTCTGTGTTTTTCTTGCAGGCCCGTATGAGGAAATACTACCTCAAGCTGTGCTATTTTCTGTGCTATCCAAAACGCCATTTGCTCCCGTTTAGTGGGCATTCTTCCCATGATCACGTTCAGCATTTGTGGGGTGATTTTTGTTGCGGCCCACTGTAGTTGATCAGCCTAAGTGACCCTTGTAAGTTGAAGTGTGAGTGTTCGCTCTACGAACTGTGTAAGATTTCTGTATAGTTTTATTATTTCTTTGTGAAGTGGACGTAAGTCTGCTGCTGGTAATGTATCAATCTCTGGATGTGGTGTGTAAGCAGCTAGGACCGGCCAAGTTGCTCTGTCTCTGCCGGGCGGACCAAGTCTCACTTTATCTGTGGTATGGGGGAGGGCGCCTTTAAACCAATTTATATCTTCTTGGTAAGTTAACGGGACTTCTATATCCTCGTATGAAGAGTATTCATCTGGTATTTCATCCGGAGTATAAGAATGAAACGTATGTGTGCGCGCATCTGCAGGAGGGAATTTACCCCAAGAATAGAACACCTCTGTTCTGAATGCCACGTGTTCCTCAATCACGAAGGTAATGGTCCCGCCTAACGCTGAGAGACCAAAATTTATGAATTTTATAGCAAGTGCATTTCTGCAATTTTCCAAAATGTTTATAACACCTTCTTGCTCAGCTTCCTCCCTACTAGCACCCAATGGTACCTCTAGCACCAGCGTCTGCAGTTTGAGACATTATGGGTGGACGTTTATAACGAAAGAGAGAAGGTTTTGCACAATGTGGGAACTAGAATCCTTCAAGCTTGAATAAACCTTCAGCCAATACATAGGGTATACCTACTCATCTGTGGCAGATTTTCCCTCCCCACTCCAGACGTCTCTGGGTAAATGTGAGTAGGGGTCTCTGAGAAAGCCCGACTGACCTACTCAGATTTGACCGTAAAATAAGAACCAAACCAACGTTGGCAGCGCCATGTTGTGTAGTTCCTACAAATCTATATAGGATCTGCGCGTTTAGATAACATAAACTAAGGGATTGGTGTCCAGACTGATTCCAGACACCCCCGAAGGATATGTTAGCCTTTAGACCAGGTAGCTCACAGTGCCACCATAAGCCCCCCTCACCTTTCCAAGGGGCGAATAGTTTCTTGCAACTATTGAACATGACAACCCTTGATCCTTCAGGGATCATGGAAACAGTACAGTACTTTTCGTTCAGTTACTCATGCTCACTTCTTCTCAGAGAGATATACAGAATAAACGATGGGGACATTTTCAATAGGCATTTATTGAACCAGCGCCATTCTAGTATAAAATACTTGTGCTGCGACAACCATTAGACAGAAACATATATATAAGATTGCAAGCACCGACAGAGTAAATAAAAGGTAGAATTCTACAATGGTGCTAAAACAGTGAATATATGCAGGCATATAGATACATAGCAATAATCAAGCGTACTCCTAAGATGCGAACCCTAGCTAAGTTTACCTAAGTGTACCTAGCATGTATGTAGGTGTGAAGCCAAGAATCCCCCTAGGAAAGAGCCAACCCCATTACGTGATGGGAGAGAACGATGGACCCCGTCTTGGTCTCGATTTGGACACCCCGCAAGGGATGTCAGAACACTTTGTTTGGAGTTTCTTCGTGTAGGGACTCCAGCGTCTCGTGTCAGCATGGAAGCTTCTCCTCTGGTTTTCCCAGCGAAGATGTGGTATGTGGTACTTATATACCCAAAAGGTACCCTCAGGGGTTCTACCTAGATGTGGGTCTGTCGTTCAAGGATGACAATAGCGGTGACTTTTGTACAGAGTTATTATACATAAGATCGTAATCCTGCTGTGTGATACTAAGAATCCTCTTCATAATAAATTAGGCTAGTTTTCGAAGAAAACCACACGACATTTCATCAGCACATAACTAGGCAAAAGGTCAGCGCCAGAGCCCTTATGTAGCGCAAGGTAGGACAAATGTAGGTAAAAGGTCGTACAGCTACCTAGGCCTATATTGGGGTACATTGGGGCTCATAACAGAACTTCGGGTGGTACAGAATAAAGAAATAGTTTACGGCTGCACAGCTCTTTCAAAGTCATACAGAGGATTTTTGTTCTTAGAGTTTTGCAGAGTGTTCTGGTTAGTAAAAGGCAGATTCAAGTCTTGTTTATGGTTTAAAAAAGTTTCAAAAAGGGAAAAAAGTTGGAGTGGACCCCGCATCTCGAAAAGCTTTATCAAGGTCAAAGTAATATAATAAGGTTTATTGTATAGTTAATTAAAACCATAACAAATAGACATAAAATCTTTAAATAAAACAATATGAATCACTTCATCATCTAAGACTCAATAAATACTGTAATCACATTATTCCATTCTTTAAATAACCTATACAGTACCCTTATTAAAATACCAATTGCCTCGTTCTAACCCAGTCCGACATCAGCTCCATCAATCAGATTAAACTAATCTCCTTAACCCTAAAATACATGTACTATATAATGTAATCCTAAAACAGAATCAGCTGTATGTACACCAGGCTAGATTATAATTTCTTGGGCTCAATTAAAATATTGCCATAGCCTTTACTTGAGGGCCGATGGGGCAGTTCAAACTAAAGGACGAGCTGTGTGTAGCCTCCAAAACTTGCCTTACTTAGACTACCAATACTTCTTTTGTGAGCAGTACCTCCCAAAATTCCGTCTCGGAAGGATTGCCCTCAACACCAGGCCCCATCCGCCCAAAATGTCCACTGTCTCCAGGCTCCGCTCGAACGAACACATCTACAAAGTGACGCAGACGTTATTTCGGAGGTACTGCTCTTGCCCTAGTATTCATCAAGGTCAAGAATATCGATTTGTAGGAACATCCACCCAACTGAAGTAGCTACTGGCTTGTTGATTTCCCACATACCGCCAGTACCTGAAGAGGAGAAAGCCTCTGAATTGTTCTGGGATTAATTTAAACCAGATGTTCGAGGCATATGAGCTGTAGATTGTATACTTTAGCATAGATCGCCATCTGGTGTTGGGCTCTGATGTTTGCACTTAGTTTTTGTTTGAAGAAGTCTTTGTAGTCACGAGATAGGTGACTCCTCCTTATGGTGATAGTGCGCATGGGCTTCGACTCCATCTTCAGATTGTTTTTTTCCGCCATCGGGTTCGGATGTGACTTGCTGCGCTCCGGGTCGGTGTTGTTATCGAAACCCCCTTCGCGCAATCACTCACCTCTCGACTGTATTGTCTCAATCACGTTTCCCTTTCGACACGCATCCTCTACAATCAAGCTACTCAACCTAGATTTCGACGCGGGCCGTTGGGCCTACCCGCGCCCACCACGTTGGACGTCGATGGAACGGACTCCCTTCAAAAAATGTCCCCAGTGTGGTGCTAAGTTCCCACACTCCAACCTACACGAGGTGTGTAATCTTTGCCTCTCTCCGGAGCACGAAGAGAACACCTGCGAGGCCTGTTCATCTTTCAGGTCCAAGAAAACCATCCGTGATCGTCGGGCTCGACGCCACGAAATGTCCCGGGGAAGCGCTTAGATTCCCGACATCTTTGAACCAGGTCCCGATACCCTTCCAGAACAAGGAGCCGAGGAAGAACAGATCTCAGTCTCCGAGGCCGATGACTCCGACGTCGACGACACAGTCACGCCAGCTCAGCGGTCCGTGAGTACCAAGACCCCTGTCCTACCCACTCCCACACAGGAGGCTCCGGTAACACCTTTGCCCTCGGGCCTAGGTCCACACCGGCCAAATATTTCAGACGCCCTCCGGCCCGGCTAAGAAACCGAAAGACAAGCCTTCCGGCTCGAGCCAACCCCACTCCGGTACCCATAAAACACCTCCGGCACCGAAGCCCAAACCCATAAATGTGCCACCACCGGCACCAAAAACACATTCGACGCCGAAACCCTCGGCGCCGAAACAGCCACAAGACAAGCCTTCGGAGCCGAAACAGCCAAAAAACAAGCTTTCGGAGCCGAAACAGCCTAAACCGAAGTCTTCGGAGCTGAAAAACGTCCCCGAACCGAAAACTCCTACACCTAAGCCTAAACAGGATAAAACCCCTCATAAGGCAAAGGAACATACGGACCATAAATCTTCGACTCCGAAAAAGGACACTGGATCCAAACACCCTTCTGTACCAGATCTTCCAGATCCAAAGCAGAAAGCAATACATAATGACCCAGAGACTGGTCGTATTACTTCCACACCAAAAAGGAAACCGGACTATTCACAAGATTCTCCAGTTCCTAGTAAAAAAAGAAATATAGGCACTAATACCTCTACACCTCCCCCACCCTCTCCTCCTACTGATCCCAATCTACTATTTTCTCCAGTACATTCCCCACAACCCTCAATTTCACCTCCACCACTAGATGAGGATAGTGATTATGAGGATGGGGATGGGGATAGGGATGGGAACACAAATCCACAAGGGGATGATGACGACTCACATACCATCCCACAAGATCCAGATCCCTGGCAGGATTATAATACTGATCCGGATCTACAAAATGACCCGGACCTATATCCCTCTCACCCATCCCCTCCAGATGACAATGTGGTGTTTGCGCAACTAATCACCAGGGCTGCACAATATCACGGGGTACAATTACACTCAGATCCCTTAGAGGAAGACTTCCTATTAGAAACTTTCGCTCAGCCACAAAAGTCCACACACACCCTACCAATGTTGAAGGGCTTGCTTAAACATGCACCAGAAGTGTTTAAAGACCCCGTCAGGGCCAGGGTTCTTAACCCTAGAATAGATAAAAAATATAAGGCAGCTCCCAACGACCCAATATACATCAAGGGTCAGGTCCCTTTAGACTCCCTTGTGGTGTCCAATTCACAAACCACAGGCGACGCCCCACCTCCTGACAAAGAATCAAAACTTTTAGACGCATCCGGAAAACGTATTGCGTCACAAGTTGCAAATTATTGGAAAATTGCCAACACCCAAGCTTTGCTGGCAAGATATGACAGAGCTCACTATGATGAGTTTGAGAAGCTTATCCAGCATCTCCTTGACCAATA
Organism: Calotriton arnoldi; assembly: GCA_963921515.1. Lineage (NCBI taxonomy): Eukaryota > Metazoa > Chordata > Amphibia > Caudata > Salamandridae > Calotriton > Calotriton arnoldi. Next base: position 1,381,695 of record CAWUFW010004392.1, on the reverse strand, counting down.
TAAGGACAAGGCAAATGACCTTATACAAGAGGGTAAATTAATTACAAATACATCCATTAAATGTGCTCTTGATGCCGCTGATACCGCATCTTGTGCCATTAATTACCAGCGTTTTGTTACGCAGGCACGCTTGGCTCCGGATATCCGGTTTCAAACAAGAGGTGCAAACCAGTATTCTTAACCAGCCTTTCGACCAAGAACATCTCTTTGGGCCTACAGTCAACACATCTTTAGAAAAGATGAAAAAAGATACAGAGATTGCAAAATCTATGGTGGCCTTGCAATTACCTTCCCATAGAGGTTCTTTTCGTCGCTCCTTTTATAAGGGTGGCTCCAAAACCAATACATCAGAGCAACCCTCCTCATCTTATAAAAGCCCCAATCAAAGTTCCTTTTCCAAAGGATATTTTAGGGGAGGATACAGAGGCAACAACAATAAGGAAAGAGGACGCGGTAACAACACCTGCACCTCCCCTACCACCAAGCAGTGACTTCCCTTCACTTCCCCCCCGACCACTTCACACCTGTCGGGGGAAGTCTATCACAGTTCCTACCTGTCTGGAATTCCATCACCACAGACAGGTGGGTAAGACAAATTATCCAGTATGGTTACTGCCTGGAACTCGCCTCCAATACCCCACACATCCCTCCCAAACACCGTCCAATGTCCACAGAACATTTGACCCTTCTAAAACAAGAGATTCTCTCTCTCTTAAAAAAAAACCGCAATAGAACCAGTCCCCTTACATCATCAGGGCACTCGCTCTATTTTCTAATCCCAAAAAAGGACGGCTCTCTCAGGCCAATACTGGACCTCAGACCCCTAAACCTCTACATTCAATCATACCACTTCCACATGGTCTCTCTCCAACAGGTGCTCCCACTACTTCAACAAGGCGACTTCCTCTCCACTCTGGATCTAAAGGACGCCTACTTTCATATTCCTATTTATCCCTCTCACAAAAAAAACCTCAGGTTCATATTTGACGGTCAACACTATCAGTTCAAAGTCCTCCCATTCGGAGTGACCACAGCACCCAGAGTCTTCACCAGAAGCCTTGCAGTGGTGGCAGCTCACTTACGAAGGCAACACATCCACGTGTTCCCTTATTTGGACGACTGGCTCATAAAAGCCAAGTCTCAGAACAGTTGTGTACAACACACACACAAAACCATCCAATTGCTTCACGACTTGGGGTTCACAGTAAACCTCACCAAGTCTCACCTTCAACCATCCAAAACCAACAGTATCTAGGAGCCACTCTAGACACTTCAAAAGCCCTAGCATACCCCAATCCAGTCAGGATCCGCACCATGCAGGCTCTAATATCCCAATTTCAGCCTCAACACTCATTGCCAGCTCGAGTCTTTATGCAGTTAATCGGAATGATGGCCTCTTGCATCCTCATCGTCCCTTATGCAAGACTCCAGATGCGGCCATTACAGGAATGTTTGGCACATCAGTGGAACCAGGCTCAAGGTCAGTTGACAGATCTGGTGTTGGTGGACAGCCGCACACATCGCTCTCTGCAGTGGTGGAACACACAAAACCTGTCCAAAGGGCGGCCGTTCCTTGACCCGGTTCCACAGATAGTGCTAACAGCAGACGCATCGCTCACCGGCTGGGGAGCTCATCTCCAAAACCAAACCGTTCGGGGCATATGGACCCATCAACAAAAACAACTCCACATAAATCACCTGGAGTTACTGGCAATCTTTCTAGCACTAAAGTCTTTTCAACTCTTGCTAGTAGGCAAAGCTGTCTTGGTACGTACAGACAACATGACAGCAATGTACTACATACAAAAACGGGGGGACAGACTCTCTTCAGCTTTCACGACTAGCGCAAAGCATATGGAGATGGGCTATTCCTCAAAACATATACCTCCTCACACAACATCTCCCGGGAGTACACAATCAGATCGCGGATCTGCTCAGTCGTCAAACACAGCAGATCCACGAATGGGAACTTCATCCTCAAGTTCTTCTTCCATTCTTTCACATGTGGGGTCATCCACACAGAGATCTGTTCGCCACACATCAAAATGCCCAAGCTTCGCCTCCAGATATCCACACCCATTGTCCAAAGGCAATGCGCTATGGATGAACTGGTCAGGCAAATTTGCATACGCTTTTCCACCTCTCCCGCTCATTCCGTTAGTGGTTCGGAAGCTCAAACAACACTCCCTCACAATGATCCTAGTTGTTCCAACATGGGCACGCCAACCATGGTTCACAACCCTGTTGGAACTCTCAGTAGTGCCTCATCAAAAGCTGCACCTCTCCCCAAAGTTCCTCACTCAGAGCCATGGAGAGATAAGGCATCCAGATCCCAATCAACTCAATCTTGCGATCTGGCTCCTGAAGTCCTAGAGTTTGGCTACCTCAATCTCCCGCCAGACTGCATGAACATCATTAAAGAGGCTAGACGTCCTACCACTAGAGCATGCTATGCGGCAAAGTGGAAGTGATTTGTCATTTACTGTACAAACAACAAAATCGATCCGCTAGATGCTTCCATCCAAAACATTATCTGTTATCTTTTGCATCTGCAACAATGTAACCTAGCATACACATCTATACGGCTACATCTGGCTGCAATCGCTGCTTACCTCCAAAACAGACATTTGTCTTTGTTTAGAGTACCCACTATCAAGGCGTTTATGGAAGGACTTAAAAGAATAATTCCACCTAGAGTTCCACCTTCTCCTGTATGGAATCTCAATATTGTCCTTACCAGACTCATGGGTCCCCCATTTGAACCTCTGCACAAATGCGAGTTACAGTCCCTTACTTGGAAAGTAGCCTTCCTGGTAGCTATCACATCCCTTAGGAGAGTTGGTGAACTCCAGGCATTAACCATGCAAGAACCATTTTTACAAATACACCATAGTAAAGTGGTTCTTAGGCCTAACCCAAAATTTCTGCCTAAAGTAGTATCTGCCTTCCACCTTAATCAGTCTGTTGAACTTCCAGTATTTTTCCCTCAACCAGACTCCGTGGCAGAACGCGCTCTCCACACGCTAGACATTAAAAGAGCGATACTCTACTACATCGAAAGAACTAAGCCCTTTAGAAACACAAAACAACTCTTTGTAGCTTTCTCCCCACCTCACAAAGGCAATCCCATTTCAAAAACAGGAATTGCAAGGTGGATTGTTAAATGCATCCAAATATGCTATCTTAAAGCTAAACGCACATTAACTATTCCCCCTAGAGCTCATTCCACACGCAAACTAGGGGCTTCTATGGCATTCTTAGGGAACATTCCCTAGATGACATCTGCAAAGCAACAACTTGGTCTACACCACATACTTTCACTAAACACTATTGTGTAGATGTGCAAGCAAAACAACAAGCTACTGTGGGCCAGGCTGTACTAAGAACACTTTTTCAAACCACTGCAACAGATACAGGTTGCCACCGCTAGGGAGGAAAACTGCTGTATAGTCTATGCTAAAGTATACAATCTACAGCTCATATGCCTCGAACGGAAAATGCTACTTACCAGTATGCATCTGTTCTTGGCATGTAGCGCTGTAGAGTTGTATACGCCCACCCACCTCCCTGGGTACCTTTATCTGTTGCAGTATTATCTTATTTAGATACATTACTTGGACATTCTTTTCTATTCTCTTACTAACTCCATCATCACCCTTTATGGCGAAAAACAATCTGAAGATGGAGTCGATGCCCATGCGCACTATCACCATAAGGAGGAGTCACCTATCTCGTGACTACAAAGACTTCTTCAAACAAAAACAAAGTGCAAACATCCGAGCCCAACACCAGATGGCGATCTATGCTAAAGTATACAACTCTACAGCTCTACATGCCAAGAACAGATGCATACTGGTAAGTAGCATTTTCCATACACTCCATGGCGATACGAGGCATATGGGTCAGGGTGATGGCTTCCCACAGGTGTTGTTCATGCTGTGTAATGCAAAATTTGGTCTTGTACTCATCTTCGTGGCATGCACTCCCTCCACTTGTTTTGGACAGGCCATATCTTCAGGATTTCTTAAGATATGAGGGCTTGTTCCAAGTCCTATGGGAAGACAAGCACCACCAAGGGTCATATCTTGGCCAAACATACCCTCGGCACTAGCGTGCATATTGTCAAAGCTCAGAGGAAGTTCAGCGCCCACTTTGGATGCAAGTTCTCTTTTTTGTTTCAACATCTTCCTCCACTTAGGAGGAAGTGCACCTTGGGTGCTCGTCCTTTCCTCCACATGCTCCTCCTGAAGCCAGTAGAGGTCAAGCTGGTTAGAACCAGTTGCAGCCACTAAGAACTGGTTAATTTGATCCAAACTGATCGATGGAGTTCTAGTTCTGAGGCATTGGCTAACACCACCCAGGAAATGGAGATGTAAGTGGAGCAGGGCATTACTGCTCATCCAAGCAATGGAGGAAGATTCCTCCCTGGCACCCAGAGGCATATCTGGCATCAGGAAAGGGGTCATGAAGAAAGGAGATGAAGGATTTAATGTCCACTGTGGGCAAGGACTGTTGGCAGAGTCAGACACTGTGTTCCAAATGGACCCCACCGTACTGCAAACACTTTTGATACAACACACGTAAAATCAAAGATGGTTCACACAGTAAATATACTTAAGGTATAGCAAGGACACCTTTTATAGAGGATTAGTTGAATTTTACAGTGGAAACTAGGTGGGGGCCTCTTCACTAGAGTGCAGTTAAATAGTCCTGTACCCATAATCTAACCATGTACAACCATAAAGCATGCGATACCCAATAGTCTGGTATGAGGGGAACTCACATTTAGGGGTAGACGTACTCCACTTTCAGTGAGGATAAACTCTGCCACCAAACACATCTTATTAAAATGCGGAGCACCACCACAAGGCTCACAGAGGGAGTCCATTGGAGAAAACTATAAGCAGGCCAGAAAAATGAAACTTGACAGGACACCACAGCTGTTACAGGCCGAGGGTTGTCCCAACAACCGTGTGATCTCTACTACACCATGTTTTGGGGTCAACCCAGCGGGACCTTTCCCCATTGGGTAGGAGGTGCTGCCTCCTGTCATCCTATTTAATGACAGTCAAGGCTCCTATATGCCACAAAGTCACTGTAGAAACCTGTCACAGGCCCCCACTCCCATCCAAGCGATCTCCCAAACAGTTTTATTTATGTCTTCATTTGTCAAGCAGGTTTATAAAGTGTTATGTCGTTTTGGTTTCGTTTCTGAGAAACTCTTAACTGGTTTACATTGCAGTCAGTAACAAATATTAGAACATTGGAATGTTGAGCGCTCCATTGAAGACAATGGAGTGCTCCGGGCTTCTAATAGCTGGTAGAAGCCCGGAGCGCAAACATTCTAATGTTTGTTCACAGCTGTTGCTGTGAACAAAGGTCTCCCAGAGCCCAAGGGGATTTCAACCCCCTCAGACTCTGAGAGGCCTTTGTTTTACAAATTAGAACATTCTGCTCTCTAGGGGCGGAATGTTCTAATAGCCTTAGAGCTCTCCGTAGCGGGCTCTACCGCCATTAATGGCCTCTTCCCTTGTTAAAGGCCCTCGCCTTCTGCTCGGGCTTTTAACCCTGGAGCATGCCATTAGTGGCCGGTGAGAGCCTGCTACGGCGAGCTCTAATGCTGTATTAGAACATTGGAATGTTGAGAGATCCATTGAAGACAATGGAGCAGCAGCGGCCTATATGAACTGGTATAGGCCCGCTGCACTCACCATTTCAAAGTTCTTATAAACAGCCTCTGCCTTTCTCTTTCCCTACCTCTCCAAAATGCATGGAGTGGGCATGGGAAAGAGAAAGGCAGAGGCTGTGCTGTGGGGCACACCAGAGCATGCACCTTCCCTAGCTCAGTGTCACTAGGGCTTCAGAAGGAGGGAGGGTGAATGCTCCTCAGCTCCTGGGTCTCCCTGGCTTGGCTGAACTACAAAAAGCAGTTCAGCAAAGCCGGGGAGAACCAGGGGCAGACTCCAGCCCTATTCACAGCTCTTGCTGTGAATGTTCAAAAGCTAACAGCGGTGGCCCTTCGCGCACTACCAGCTATAGCGCATTCACAGCAACAACTGTGAACAGAGGCCTCATGGAGCCCGAGGGGATTTCAACCCCCTCGGGCTCCGTGAGGCCTTTGTTTACTTATGAGAACATTCTGCTCTGATGGGGTGGAATGTTCTAATAACTTTATAATACGCCATAGTTGGGCTATACATGCAGATGAAGGCCCACTCCCTTGTTAAAGGGCTAGAGCGGGCCTTTAATGGCCTGTATAGCCCACTGCTGCGGGCTATAAAGCTATATTATTCTGCGGCTAGGACCTAGGAATTCTTAAGGGTATCCTCAGAATGTGTAAATCTTGATACATTACAAATAAGGCTCCCAGTTTACCGTTTTTACTGATTTTTACAGATAAATACAGACAGAAAACAATGAGTTTCCTGTCTGTATTTATTTTTAAAGCGGAAAAATACAGAAAAAATGGGTTCTTGTGAGAGAATCTCCATGTTGACTTTCATGAACTCAAGGCTAAAGCTGAGAAGATATACAGTATGGGAAGTTAAAAATCAGAATGAGATTTCCTTAAATATGGGCATATGTTAACATATATTTGTAGTATAACTAATATGTACATTTGGGTATAGTGTTTTGTTATATGTGGCTGCTTAATTTGCTAAAAAGCGACATATGAGTGCATGTCTAAGAGTTAAATAAATGTGGAAATATACCATTTTACTACTCCAGTTATTTGCAAAACACAAAATAAATATGGATAAATACAAATAAGATGGCCAAAAAATATACATGGATAACTACAGACGGAAATGTTAAAAAAATAAATACTGTAGAACCGGGAGCCCTAATTACAAACTTACATCACAATCGAAGATTTGTGACAAACATATTCTGATGGATACTTCTGCCCACAGATTCCTCAATTTTAGAATATTTCCCCAGGCTTCAGACTAGACCTGTAAACTTATCATAGCATTCACCTGCGTGCTGCTAGATGGTGCTGCTGCGTGCTGCTCTGCATTGGTTTTGTTCCACCCCAGAAGTGACGGTGTGGACCCACATATAACCACCACCCCTGTGCGCAGTTGTCAATTCCTTTCTTTCCATGACTTCGAATACAGATCCATAGGTCTATTTCCACTTTCGTCAGTTTTCAATGGCAAAAAAATGTAAATCCATTGTGCAAGGGTACGATGTCCGCCCCTAAAACTACAGGCTTCAAACCATGCCTTGACTGCAGAAAACGGATGCCCTTCACGGGCCCACGCAATGTGTGTCTGTAGGAAAGTGTCCCTTTTTCACATGGTCACCGCAACTTTTTTGACATTGGTACTGATGTTTTTCATCTGATGTGCACTGAGCCCCTACTAACCAGTACCAGTGCTCTTTCCCTAAAAGCAGGTAAAGTGATTCAGTTGGTACACATTTTGGCACCCCTGTAAGTCCCTAGTAAATAGTACCCCTGGTACGTAGGGCATGGGTACCAAAGAGAGTCCCGAAGAGCTTCAGCATGTATTGTGCCACCCTAAGGGACCCTGTCACGTGGCTCAGTTAGGCCTGGGAAGAAATACCGCCATTTTAGCATGTACACGTTTCTTAAGTTGCCTTCTCTTTCACACGATGACTTCTGACACGCGTTTGCTGGTGTGACAGTGCAGAGTTAGTTTCTTCAAATCCACATTGCTAACAAAACCACTTCATAAATACACTATCACAACACCTTGACATTTCGTACAAGGCCTCGACACATTGTGCGAATGCAGTTATTTGTTATTTCGTCCATGAGGGGACGTTGCTATCAAAGAGACAAAGTGTCAGCTCAGTTGAAGCATCAAGACTGAAGCATAGATGCCATTGTTATAAAAACACACTTACTTCCATGCTTAAATTAGAGGAGCACTCAACTGTCACGAGGTTGTCACTGTGTTGGCGTTTCAGCTCAGCTGGTTCTTGTTTATCCCTCCCCGAGGAGGGATGTCCTACCAGTGACCAAGATGGGGACCTACATACCTTGCCTCCAGGTAAAAAGGAGTTAGATCATCCAATAGGGGATTCTTGGCAGAGCACACACACCCTAGGCAACTAGGTTAGGGGAACGCATAGTAGGAGTACACTATACTCAGTACTTATATGCCAGCATATATACACGGTTTTAGCACGATGGTGGAATTATTCATTCTTTCCACCGTCCTTAAACTACTAGTCACTTTTATCTGCTTCAGTCTATTTATCATTGCAGGTCATATATTTTGTACAAGAATCACGATGGATCAATAAATATTGAAAACACCCCTTTGTGTGTTTCTTGTATATCTCTCCGAGAGCGCACAAGTGACTGAGCGAAAGGTTTCTAGATCTGTTACCACGATTCCTGGGGGGATCAGGGTTGTCATGTTCTGAGGTTGCCCAAGCCATTTGTTACCTGTCTAGGTTTAGGGGGACCTATGGTGGCACTTAGATCTAACTGGTCAATAGGACAACATATCCTGAGGGGGGCATAGAATCAGTCTGGCACTAATCCCAACATTTATGTTGCCCAACAAACGTGCAGTTCCTACTGGAAAGTGGAAACCGTACGACAGCCTCCCTACAAATTGCATGCAGCCTGCCACTGCAGTCTGCGTGTCATGGTGCAAACCATAAGCGAAAACACGACATGACACACTCCTGGTGTGCCATGCCAGAGTCACTGCATGGAATATATGTACGTTCCCCCTACACCAGCCCTTCTAGCCCTAAGGAAGGGTGGATTATATTACATGCCAAGGCATATCTGCATGAGCAGATATGCCCCTGTGTTGTCTAGTTCAATTACATAATAGTACAAGTGAACAGGGAAGCCATCTTAAGTCTATGTACTGGTCTCTGGTCAACATGAGTTACCGAGCTACATAATGGCTTCACTGAAACCTCTGGAGTTTAGTGTGAAACACCTCATCTTGATAAATCCGTGATGATGCCAGTATTGGATTTATCCTGACATGCACCCAGAGGGCACCTTAGAGGTGCCCCCTGAACCCTACTAGTCCTTTCGTGTGTTGACCAACTGGTTTCGACCAGCCTGCCACCACAGACCGGTTTCAGACCCCCTGATTGTGAGAGCCCGCACTCTCTGAGGTCAGAAACAATGCCTGCTCTGTCAGGAGCTGTTGTCACCTCCTCCAGCAGGATGGTTGTAAATCTGCATACCAACGCCAGGGGCATCAAAGCTCCTGCCGCCTTGGATATGCAACCCCGGCGTCCCCCAGACCTGGGAGATGCCACCCTCTGCCCTGAGAACCCTTTGGCACAGGACAGGTGGGAAATTAGCTATGCTAGAGGGCTAGTCACATCCCTAAGGTGGGCTACCTGATGTGCTCCACGAAGGAAGGGATCCACCATCTTGTTTTTGGTGGAATTGGGAATTCTAGGACAGGGTTATGCCCACTTCCCACAGGAAGTGGTCATAAAGGGGGTGTAGTCACCCCAAGGGTAAGTAGCCCATTGGCTACTGCCCTACAGTCCCCTTAACACCCCTAAATTCAGTATTTAGGTTCCCCCTGACACCAGGAACTCTGATTCGCCTGACAAAAGAAGGCCCAAGAAGAGCCGAAGAAGCAAGAACTGCGGACGACTGGTGGACTTTGACGCCAAATCCTGCCTGCCTATCTACTCCTGTCCCAACAACCGCAACATCCCAACTAGTCCTGCAGCTGTGCATCCTCCAAAAGCCTCGGAGGGCCTCCAGCATTTCGTCAAGCCGTCAGCATCTCCCTTGAAGTGGAGGAGCCACTTGCCTGCAGGCACCAACCGCAATGTCCGGTCCACCCTTTTGCTGACCACCGGGTCCACCAAAGCAGCAGCCGCCCAGTAGAAGGTCACCGTGCTCCAGGAAGTCTGATCCGTTTACTCACCGAGTTTGGGGATGCCAAGACCTACAGGAGCTGCCCTGCACTGATACCTGGGGTACTGGACACCTTGCCTCAACCAATGCTTGTTTGTGGTCAGTCCGACCACCAATACTTATTTGCATGTCGAGGGACTTCCAAGAGACCAGCTCCACATCTAGAGTGGCCCTGCTGCTTTACTTTCCCCTCTTCTGTAGGTACAGCCAAGAACCGTGAGTGTCTTCTATGCACGGGAACAGCCGACCAAGACCTTCTGCACCCGAGCTCTCTGGCCTGGGTTAACTGACGACTGTGCCCCCTTGCTCCCAGGACTCTCACGAACTGAGCCCCCCGTTGGGAGATCCTGGGCTTGTCCCCAAGTTGAATTGAACGAGGATTTATAGAGCGCATGGTTACCCGGGAGCATCCCAGCGCTAGCGGGCGTTAAAGTGGTAAACACAAAAGGGGTTATGGAAATAGCCAAGTTTTCAGCTGTTTACGGAAGCTAAGATGGTTCGCTTCGCTTCGAAGATGGAGTGGAAGGGTATTCCACAACCTAGAGGCGTTGTATGAAAAAAGCCTACCTCCCTTTCTCGCTTTATGAATTCTCGGAATTTTCGCCAAGTGAAGAGAGTTAGAACGGAGGTGTCTAGGAGCTTTATACAAATAGATCAGATCCCTGATAATGGGAGGTCCTTCCCCTTTCAAAGATTTGTGGGCCACACAAAGAGCTTTAAAGTGTATCCTCTCCTGGACAGGAAGCCAATGCAGAGAGCGCAATGCAGGTTGCGCCGAGCATCGCCGGCTAGTGCCGGTAAGCAATCTTGCTGCAAAGTTCTGAACAATCTGAAGTCGCCCAATCACTGCCTTGGGGGCCCCCAGATAGAGAGCATTGCCAAAATCAATCCTAGAAAGGATCAGGGCTTGAATCACTAGTTTTTTTGCTGAGTGAGGCAACACAGACAAAATTTTACGAATCATTTTTAGCAGACCGTAGCAGGAGGCGACCGTCTTCCTAGCTTGGGTTTTGAAGGACAGGTCTTGGTCCAGCCAGATACCAAGGCTTTTTAACTCTGATTTAAAAACCGGAACTGGGCCCATACAAGGTGGCCAGAGGGCATTCAAATTAGCACTTTGAGAATTACCAAGCATCATAATTTCGGTTTTTGCACCGTTCAGTTTAAGATGAGACAGACTCATCCATTTTGCCACTTCCTCCAAACAAGCATGGAGGTCAGTGGGTGACTTGTCAGCTTGATTCAATGCCACCACTAACTGTGTGTCATCAGCATAAGACACAATATGGACTCCAAAGGGGGCAACCAAGTCCGCCAGAGGGGCCATATAAACATTAAAAAGGGTTGGACTCAGGGAAGAGCCCTGAGGCACTCCACATATCAGAGGTAGAGAGTCTGAAGAGATATCCTCTTCAAACACCTGGAAAGTCCTGCCTTCCAGAAAAGATTGGAGCCAAGCGAGAGCCGAACCTGACACTCCCGTGTTCCTGAGACGGTGAACCAAAATCTGATGGTTCACCGTGTCAAATGCGGCACTAAGATCAAGAAGAATAATAGCCAAAGAGCCTCCTGAGTCAAGGATCTTTCTTGATTCCTCCACTACCACCAGCAGAGCAGTTTCAACTCCTTGGCGAGGGCGAAAACCTGTCTGGGAGGGGTGGAGCAAATCATGTGACTCAAGAAACGCAGAAAGGATGTTGTTAACATGTTTCTCTGCGATCTTGCTCACTCCAGGAAGGAGTGAGATGGGTCGATAGTTTGTAAGGTACTTCTGATCCAGATGAGGTTTTTTCAATAGAGCTTTAACCATGGCTCTTTTCCATTCACAGGGGACCACACCTGAGATAAGAGAAGTGTTGATCACACTAAGAAGGTAGGGAGCAATAGTAGAGGCTACTGATTTCAAAGTGTTAAACGGCGCCGGATCAAGAGGCGATCCACTTTTAATAGAAGCTAAAATAGAGAACAAGGAATCCAAGGACAAGGGTTCTAAAGCCTCCAGACTAGGTGCAAATTTATCTCGAAAAGGGGTGTTGGCATTGGTGATATATGTATTGTCTTTCACAGGAAGGATTTTTAAGATATTTTGCACTTTGGAGAAGAAGAACTGTGCAAGATCTTTGCACCGCTGTCCAGAAAATTGGTGCAAAGATTGGTGGAGGGTCGGACACTCTTAACAATTTTTTGGCGATCTGAAATATTTCCCTGTGAGAATTAGCTGCGAGGAGAATCTTTTCATCAAAATATGAGGCTTGGGCTTTTTTGATCTCCACTTTATACATCCGAAGAGCAGTCTTGTATTCTAGTCTCTTATTGGCGGAAAAATCTTTCCTCCAACTCCTCTCCAACCTTTTACATTGTTTTTTAAGGAGGCGTAATTCAGGTGAGAACCAACCTGATTTAAGGGTTCCTAATTTTTTCTCTATCAGTTTTTTTGGGAGCACCAGGTTGAGGGTGTCTTCAATCCATGAGGTAAAATAATTGTACGCAGTAGCTGGATTAGTATGAGAGGCGGTGAAGGTCCTACTCAATTCTTGAGACCATTTCTCCACTGGAACCTTAGACCACTGCCGATTGAACGTTCGGGAGACCTGAGTGTGAGCCTCAGTAATAACAGGGGACCATAAAAAGGGGACTAGAAAATGATCCGACCATGGGAGCGGGATAGGGGGTTTTCCTACAACGTCTTTCAAAGTGGAAAAGAGTGGATCAAGAAAATGTCCTTTAAAATGTGTGGGTTGGGAGACCTTTTGTTGAAGTTGGTAGGACGCAAGGTCTTGAACCAGGTCCATAGCGGTTAATGCACAGGGGTCGTCAAAATGTAAATTGAGATCTCCCAAAAGCGTAAAATTAGCATTGGTATTAGCTAGGTTACAAGTGGCTTCTAGCAGGGAATTACAAAATTGACCCAGCGCCCCCGGCGGACGATAGATAAGAATTCCAGAGTCCCCCCTTGCAGCCTGTTTTCATGTGGTCCCCTTCTCCACCGATGTAGCGTGCACGGCTACCAACCTGACCAGCACATCTGAACCCGGATGCACTAGTGCAGGTAAACACAATCCGCTGATGGTTCTTTAGACCTTGACCCCCCTAGCACCTTAAGACCTAAAGGGGACCCCTGACAGCCGATTACAAGTACCTATATTCAGTGAATGTCTTTTTCTCCATAGGAAAGCATTACCCCTTAAAAGTGCATCTGTGAAGTATTCTTACTTACCTGAAAAAAAGTGGTAACTCAAAAAGTACTTACTTTTATCTGAAGATCTTGTTATCTTTAAAAATATAAAAATCCTTGTTATTTTTTTTCAATTGGTCTTGAGTTTCTTCTTAAGTGTGTGTTTCGTTTATTGACTGTGTATTCAACAAATGCTTAACACTGCCCTCTGATAAGCCCAAACCTCTCGCCCACACTACCTCAAAAGAAAGTATTTGGGATATTAATTTAACCTCTGTCAGCCAATAAGGATTGCCTGTATTATCTGCATAGTGTACCCATACATTTGGTACACTACATAGATAGCCAGCTTCCTACATTGTCTTTGGTGCTTGGATTCAGGGCTCCAAGTTGTGCAATGAATGCACCCTCATGCTCACAAAGCTTTCCGAGACCTTGAGGTAATACATCACCAAATACGAGAAGTCATCACAGGCCTCATCTAAATCCTGCTTCTGTTCCGGGCGAGGACGCGGAACCGGTCCCGCAATAAGTCTTCTTTTTGGCCGAAGTCCTCCGGTAAGTCAAAATCCAAGCAGAAGCAGACGAAAGAGAAGCGGGACTCAACCCCATCCCACCGCTTTCTATCAAAAGAGAAGTCATGAGGGTGTAAAGGTGCCAATCGATCTCACTCCAGATATCCAATTGAGGAGTTGACTCTGCAGTTGTTGTGTCCAAATTCCCAGGCTATTGGCAGCTCCGCAGCACATAGAGGCCTTTAAGGATGTCATGCTGTGTATCTTTGGCACTCTTCTGGCTCTGTCTGAAGTGCCTTTGGGCCCCAAGGATCCCCTGGGTCTCCCAGTCAGATTAATGCTGGCAAATTGGTCCTCAGTGGCGTCGGAATCCCTTGGACCAGTCAGAGGCTCCGTACCGACCCCGGTGCAGACTTTCACTCCGACTCCGAGACCCGCGTCTGTCCCTCCTTCGACACTGATCCACAGTCATGCTCCGGATCCGATACAGCACACCCGGTCCCTGTGAAGCCTCAGTCGCATCCTATGGTACCACTACCGCAGGGGTGCCCTTAGAGGCTCCACTATCTATTTTGCTCAGATTAGAGCTTGCCATCAGTCAGAGATGACAGTAGTGGGGATGGGTATGATTTACCAACCCCATCACCCGTTATTATGATGATAGCCTTTATATGGACTTACAGAGATCAGTGGGCTTGATTCTTACCTGATACAGGGTCAAATTCGCATCTTGGACCTCCAGCGGAAGAGATTGCTTCCTTTGCTGTGATAATTAGATGCATAAAGAACAGATGATGGATGAAATGCTGAACAAATCAAACATTCACCCCCAGTCACAGATCTGGGTTTAATCCATGCTAGGACCTGGCCTGGCAGTTCGAGATGGACTGTTCCCATGGGGAGCAGGGTCAAGACTGATTTGCATATGCCTAAGCCCAAATTGGGGTTTCGTTGTGAGCGAAAAGACGATGGATTAAACCCATATCAGTAAGTGGAGGTGAATGTTTGATTAGTTCAGAATTCCGTCAGTCATATGTTCGTGCTGTGGTAATTAGATGAGCAAATGAGATCCTAGACCTAAAACTGCCTTCAGTTGAAGTCAAGACAAATGAGGTTTTGCCTCCGTTCAATGAAGCCCTAACTGATACCCTAATAGGCACCAGGTCCAAACCCTGTTCTTGCCTGTCAGTGAATGGACAGGGGCCAGACACAACAGGCCGGCTCCTGGTGACCCTGCCTTCCTTACACAGCATCATACTCCAGATAGTCTGGTAGGCCAGGCTTCCACCTGCAAGGTGAGCCCCAATTAATTCCCTACAGCCCCCCATCCTTATCGGGAAGGGAGTCGAAAAGGATTGAGGCAGTTGGGAAACAAATGTTTTGCTCAGCCAGCCTAGCACTGAGGTCAGTCAGTGCTGTGTTTTTAATTGGGCCGATATACACACGCCCTCTGTGACATTACCAGGGAGATCTTGCCAGCGGTCTATGTGGCTAAAAAAATTCAAGATAGGATGTGGCCAGATACGTGATTTCTGCTGGCCTAGTTTGTCTGGGACAGGCAGTTGGCACCAGTGTTGTGCTCCGTCACCATGCGTTGATGTGATCCACAGGTTTATCAAGAGACACACAGGCTTCCGATATGGATATTCCTTTTGATTGCTCTGCAGTCTCCCTAGTCCTTTCGAGGCTGAGGACGTGGATCTGGCAGGCAGTGCATAGGTCATCCGGGGCATCAGTCCTCATCTCCCGTGGCAACAGCCTCCAACCTGCTTTAGCGTGCCTTTTGCTGCGCACAACCAACATGTGGGAGTGGCATCTATTACATCTGAGAGATGGGGCCTCCAGATCGTTCATCACAGTTATGTGCTACTGTTTCTTTCTGCCCAACCGCTCCCCCCTACCACACCAGACCGGCTCTCGGAGGAACACCTGTCCATTTTAATGGAGGAGATACAAGCTTTACTTTTCAAAGGAGCCATCAATAGGGTTCCAGACTCTGAAATAGGGACTGGTTATTAATCTCTCTCTTCCCTCATGCTGAAGAAGGTTGGAGGGCTTAAATATCTTAGATATTCACTCTTCGAACGCCTTCCTACTGAAGAACAAGTTCAAAATGCTCTTGCTGGCCAGGTTCTGTCTACCTTGGATCTGGGTGGCCTTGGACCTTCAGTACACGTATTTCATATACCAGTCCCACAGACACCTGCGAGTCAAGGTCAGCCAGGTGCACTTTGAGTTTATAGGGCTCCCCTTCGTCCTCATCTGTGCCCCTAAGATGTTCACAGAAGTTATGGTGGTGGTCACTGTTCATTGTTAGAAGTCAGGGATACCATTTTTCTCCTAACTCAACCACTGGCTGTTGAAGGTGGCTTACCACAGTCAGTCAGAGATCAACTCCAAACTACGGCAAACCACCTGACATCGTTGGATTTCATGATCAACGAGCTGATGTTGCACCTGATGTATTCCTTTTATAGGAGTTGTCTTGGACATGGTGCTGTTCAAGGCCTTTTCTCCGTTGCAAGGAGTCCAGGACATTCTGGATATGACCCAATGTTTCAGCCTCACTCCTTGAGCTCAGTGAGAGCAGCTCTGAGGCTTTTTGGCCTGTTAGCCTCCTGCATCCTGCTCGTCCGGTGGCGCATGCAGGTTGTGGAGTGGAATCTGAAGTCCCGGTGGGTCCAGCACCAGGGCAGTCTGTCAGATACCATCCGGTAACTGCACAGGATCTGCAGTGATGGCTGCTGGTCCGCCATCTGACTAGCAGCAGACCCCTCTTCCCTTCCCCACCCAGACCTGAGGGTGGTGGCGCATGCATCACTTCTGGGTTGGCAGAGGTCATCCAGAGGGGAGAGCTCAGAGGACTCTCGTCTCTGGCGGAAACCCTGGTCCATATCAGTCTGTTGGAGTTGCAGGCCATTTGTTAGGTGCTGAAGGCCTTTCTGCCGTCTATCCCGGGGCAGGCCTGATGATGTTAGTTTAGAGACTTTGTTTTTTATACCAAGTGCACCCATGAAACATAGCAGTTGTACTTCAGTGTGCCAGTATTAAAAATGGAAAAAAAATGAAAAATTCCATTACATGCCACTTCCTGTGAATCAGCAGTGGAATACAGTTTTGACAACTCCACGGGTATGCAGTAGTCTTACGGCCAGTGCATTTAATGTAGCATTTCTTAATGAAAAGTGGAAGTCATACTTCCCCTAAGGTGGCAGCTATATTTCTGAAACATTAAGGTACATTTAATTTACTTTTAAATTTTTATTTGATAGGAATGATAGATTTCTTTTTCTTTTATATAAGATGGTATGTAATTCGACTTGAGAGTCCAACCAACCCTTAGTGAATGCAGCAAGTTGCCTGGCCTTGTTCTCTGTTCCTGTACAAGGAGTGAAAAGAAAGTAGCATATGCTGATGAGGGTTCCCAGGAATGCCCAAAGTAACTCACACCGTGGGCTTCTGCTATCAAGGTCACTTTACAAATTGGGCTCATGAGGAGCCATTTATCCTTACTAGGAGCAGGCCAGATTTACTGGTTACACTCTGGGTGGGCACCTCTTTATATGCGCCCTCACTATACTATGACGTACTAGGAACACTGAATCTTGGAGGCAAAAGAACGGTTACCTAAAATTCAAGCCCTCCATTTTGGTCAGAGGTTTAATGCATTGGGGCAGAAATGGACTTCAAGGCGCACAGGAGTGTGTAGCCGCCTAGGCAGTAGGGGCATGCTCGGTTAGAGTGTTTGGAGCTGTGCAGGTGTGCGAGGGGCAGCAGAGGTGGGTTAGAACAGGGGGTGTAAAGGGTAGTGTGAATGAGCATGTTCTCTGTTCAGTCATTAGAGACAGTCTCTAGCACTGAGGGAGGGCTCTGGTTCTCTGTGTGCATGGACAGCCACTTGTCAGTCGTCAACTAACTGACAGACAAGTGGATTTCCTGGCAGGCTGAGGCCTTCGCAGTATGTAGCCTTTGTAGGAATACAGTGATTTCTCTGTAGGATAGTTTGCCTGTGATAACAGACTGGCTGTACGTGGTTACAGTCTTGAAATCAAACAAGAAATCATTTTGTTGCTCGTGTATCTTTTTTAACTGGATCTTTTGACTTCGATGTGGTTGAACGTACTTTTGACGCATTTAGTAAATGCGCCATTAGTTGCATAAATGAACGGAAGGTTTGGTTTCCCATCACCAAGCTTGTGTGCTGAATGTTGGTGTGGAGCTTTTCACACTGCCTGCAAATATGGTAGATGACCGTCAATACCCGTCAGGTGACACTCATTTTGGGCCAAACCTCATTGTACGTACATTTCATTTCTTCCAGGTCTCAATCAACTTAAACAGGTTGAGAGCTGTGGCAGTGAAGTGTCTGCTGGCGCAAGCAAAGGCATCCCTTGTGCAGCGCCAAAGGCGTTTCACTATACAAAAGAGAGACTATTGGCTTTGCCAGCACTTGCTTTGGTTGCATTTAGGCCTTGAAGGAGGTGCATGTTGCCTTGGTTTTTCTGAATGAAGGTGTGGGTGGGGGGGGGGGGCATGTTTACACTGCTGATTCACTTTCTCATTTGTCTGTTTTCTCTCTCCACAGCACCCGGTCACAGCTGTCAACCCTGCAGCCCCTCCACCACTTAGAGTTCGGGTCAGAGTTCAAGATAACATTTTCCTCATTCCTGTGCCCCACAGGTAATGGCCATGCCCACACCGGCTACCCATTTGTAATGTTCAGAGGTATATGTTTCTGCCCTCTCTTTATGCTTTGCTGTTAATAGTAGCTGCTTTGACTAAAAGGGAATATGGCCATCATAGCAGGTAACTCTGAGGGGAGATTAGCGTTATCTTTTGGATAATCTGTGTAGCAGCACCAGGGGGCTGGATTTGAGCAAGTAGTTTGATTGGTCATGGTTGCGGGACTAAAAATCACACCTTTACCCCCATCATCCCAACCTGTCTTGTCCCCCAAACCTCCCTCTCCACCCCCACCCCCACCCCCAACACATTTGTGGCAGTTCTTTTTTAAAGGATTGGACTGAAGCATGTGTAATAATAATTCCTATTTGTAAAGCGCAATCATATCACCCCATAAGGGTTTCAAGGCACTGGGGGGCCGTCGGGGAGATGAAGCAAGCTATTGCCCAGAGTCACATGATGCTGAGCTGCCGCCGGTGCCGGGGATCGAACCATGAACCCCGTTCCCGAGTCAGCTGCCCTGGCCGCTGCGCCACACCTCTGGATGCAGTCCAAAGGGTGGCAGAGCTCTAGTAGCTGGCAGCCTAAAAGCATCAGGCAATGGGGTGTGGCGCTAAACATAGCGGAGAATGGTGGAAAGTTTAAAATTCTCATTGAATGGTGGTGAGGTCAAATCGTCTGGGACTGAGTGAGTACCAACGTACCCATGAACTAGCCTATAATTGCAAAATGTGTATGTGTTAAATTTGATATTGTGCAACATTGCCAGAAAACAATCAAGTTTTAAGTTGCAGGATACCAAACAAGTAGTGCAAAGCTGGGGGACAAATATAAAACTACAAACAGTAAATAAAAACCAGCATAAAATGACCAAAATTGTTTTTTTTTAAACTCACTACCTTAAATCAACTCCTACGGGTGGTACAGCAAGTTAAAGTCCTAAGCAACTTTACAATATAGAGGAAATTAATCAGCCGAAAAAGAACATGCCTCCCTCAATTTTTTTATTTAAATTTAAAACTTTGGAAACTAGATGAAAGAAATTGATCATTAATTGGAGTGGGTGACGAACCACCTAAACGAATGATCACTACCCTTATCAGGGTGATCCCGCAAAGTCACCTGAGCTCAACACCGGGTAGCAATGGAACAGAGCAGACAGGCTTAGCTAAGGCAATCTGTGCATCATTTATGCAGTATGGAGACAGCAATAAATTCAAAATGTAAAACAATAAAAATATGCGAAAGCACAAAGCGCCAATAATAGTCAATTGTTACGATTGACCGGAACCTAGACACAATTTGAGGCTGACCATGATGGACCGCAGGCCAGATACACCAACCAGGTTCATCCTGGTCAAAGATTTTACTTTCTGATTTAGTCTATCAAGTTGTAATCCACCACAGGAGTACACTTCTGAAGCCGCCCAAGGACCTCTGGGTGGCACTTCAAATCTCTAAGGGTGTCAGGCAGATCCAGTCCAGGTCCAGTTGCCGTTGGTCACTTGGGAACTTCCTGGAAAGGCCTTTTGCAGCCAACTGACCCTTGGAGTCCACTTCTTTGTCCTGATTACAAGAGGGAGAAGGTCCAGTCCTTCAGCACTCCTCACAGATCACGGACAGCAGGTCCAGTCCTCTTCTGATCCACTGTAGGTCTAAAAAGTGTTCTGAAGTGGGTGCCTGGAGATGCCATATTTATTCCTGGCACGAGCTAGGGGTGTGGTGACTCTTGGCCCCTCCTGACCAGTGGGGTAAAAGTTCCTGGGATCAGCACTACCTACATTTTGAAGTAGGTCCTGTTTGCTTTACTGGCCCAAAATACAATGTGTTAGGACATTTTCAAGATGGTGAAAGTCTTCGTCCACACTAAACCTGGGCTCGAAGGGCTGCTTGTATTCGTGGGGAGCATACTATGAGAATCTTTGTGCCCCCCCCCCCCCCACTGTCTCCTCCCCCATATCTAACACTAAAATCCAGTTAGATATAGGTACTCTATCCACAACAAACCTAGAGGCAAAAGTCTGGTAGAACAAAAACAGGGTCCTTCAGCAACCAGACAGTGGATACACAAGAATTGTCTTTGCATCCTGTTCTGTTCGTTTCAAGTGCACCACTAGTGTTATATCTAAACCCAGCAGTGGCAATCACGATTTGACATTCAAGCAAGATTTCATACTGTATGCTAGAATCTCCTCCCCCAACCATCCCCCTGCATATTCTGTGGAGTATAGAGGAGTCACCTCTACAGATTCAGGTCAGTCTTTGTTTGCTCCTGGGTGGCATTTCACACCTTTTTCACCTTAATTGAAGGATGAGCAGAGGCTGAGAGCTGACAGGCTTATGCCAATTAGCCTTCTGATTGTTCTGGCAGGTACAGGGTCACTTTCTAAAAGTTACTTTTCCTTAACATTTATTACAAATCTGACTTCATCGTTCAATTAGATATTTAATACCTATTAAAATTGTGGTTTCATTATTTTTCTAGCTTACCCCATTCCAAATATACAATATTAGTATTTAATATCAATCCCTAGTGTTTCTCTGTGGAGCAGCCATCCTTCCTGCAGTGAGAATAGCAGTGCAGTAGATCTAACAATTTTCTACATGAAGACTTTAAAATAATTCAGTATGTGCTTGTTCAGAGAATCTTGACTGTTGTAGGAATTGAAGACCTGCACATTGAAGATATTTTGTTTTTTACTTATCTCAGATCAGAAGTTTGGAAAACGGTGTTGATAGCCCAAGCTGGGAATCACTTGTGTGATTTCCCATTTTCTATTATTTTCACCGCACTGAATTAAAAATTGAATGAACTCAGCTGTTTGTTTCTTCATATTCAGTGGGAGCGAGACCCGTCCGGTGTCCTGGCTGGAGGAGCAGGCCTCAAAACGTTACTATCAGATGTGTGGGCTGCTGCCTAGGCTGACCCTGAAGAAAGAGGGAGCATTACTGGCATCTCAGGATTTGATACTGCATGTACTGCAAAGTAACGAGGAGGTGGGTGCATCTATATTCATCCATGTATGGCCTGACACTAGTCAGAATTTCAGACCCATATTTGATCGTCCAAACCTCTCCTACTGTGTGTATGTTTTTCCGCCTTCTTGTGTGCTGAATCTCTTTCCTATAATCTGTGTTTCAAATATGATCTTGAGTGTGCCCCTTTGAGCTCTTATTGCTGTATTACTATTTGACTGTCTTTCTCCCTCTCTGCTGATTGTTAAATTGTTGCAGGATAAATGAATCTGTCTCTTGCATGTTTCTTGTGCTGCCCCTTGCTGATTCTCACATTGTCCTCTATGATCTGCAATAGCTGGACCCCTCAGATGCTGAATTCTTTTCACCCCTTGCCGTATTTCTACTCTTTCGGGTTGCCAGTATATATTGTGCAGGAGGGCGGTTATCTGCTTCAAGTGGAAGACCTGTTGAAGCATCTGAACTTCAGCATTCTACAGTAAACGTTTAGTTAGTAACAAGGAGAGTGTCGCGCATGGTTCCATTTTCGCATTCTAACACATTGTATGGTCCAGTAACGGAGGTCTTGAAAGTTCACACGTGGCTGAGATCCCCTGAAGTGTCTCATTTAAAAGAACATTCCTGACCACAGCAACTCAAAGAGTGCTATTCGGTCAGCATGGGATCGGCTGTAAGGCGGTGCACCTGCATTGCTAGCAGTAGGCGCACACCATTAATTAATGGCAAACTCATGGCCACTGACTCTGTTTTATATGGCCTGAGCTTCAGCTCGTTCAACTTCTTAAGTTGTCTACTTCAGTCACAGCACGCACAATGCTGCAGCCTCAGAGACTTGACTTTAGGTCGCCCTTGGTGCTAGATGTGTACCCATGGCCGTGCCTCTGATGAATCCTCCTGATGACCAAACATATGTATTGGACAAAAGTGGTGACAGTATGAGCTGTAATCATGTCTGTACCCAAAGGTGTCACGTGGGGCCACATGCCTGTATCGTAGATCCCATCCTGCAGGAACTAAAGTCAGTCTATGGCTGTACAGCCATCACTCCTGGCAGGTCCTGCAGGCCCAAGCAGCACTCCACAGTCATTTATAGCACTTGCATTTCATATATCATACTTGGCTAAGTAGTGATTTTGGTAAATTTGCAACAAAATGCCATGCAGTAGATCAGCAGTTCTTAGCATGTGGTTCACGGACGCCTGAGGGTTCATAATGCCTACTCGGGGGGGGTTTACAACTGTATATACACATAATGAGCAAAAGAGAATTTTTTTTAAATGCCCTGTGACTGAAGGTGTTTTGAAATTGAAGGCTAAAAGTTATGGTGGTATTCTTAGTATCATTTGTGGGAGCAGCAAAAGTACGCAAAATCTAGTATGATTGGTCCATGGCCTCAATGAAGCACTGGTATGTGCATACATAAAGAGGGCATGCATTAGGAGCAAAAAGAAAGTTATGTGCTCTCTATATATAACATTTCACGTCCTCTTTTAAGAAGAAAACTAAATGTTAAAAAGCTCCACCTTTCCATTAATATTAAAAAAAATTATATTTTGTCTTTGTGAAATAAATACATTTTATAATTTGTGTATTTATTTGATCTATAGTAGTTTCTGTATTTTTGTGTATTATTTTACGGTCCAAATCAAATAAATTGCTTAGTCTCTGGTTTCTGGCTTCCAATAGTGATTCAGTAGGAGAGCCACAGAAATCAAAAAGTTAAGAACCCCTGCTATAGATGAAATCAGTTAAGTTAGTCGGTATTAAACTATTTCTCTTATTTTGTATCGCGTCTCCTTCTTGGGTGGCTTCATCTGGGGTGAAGAGTATATTTTGAGAGTAATACATCTATAATTTTATCAGCTGTATTAAATTCACAATTGTAATTTATAATCCTACTGAATTCGGGTGTGTATGTATTTGATTTTTTTTGTTTATGCAGAACCTCCAAATAAATCAATTTCTAACTCTCATTCCTCTGTAGTCCATCATCCTAATTCAAAAATGTTCTTCCACCAGCTCATTTCTTCCAAAACGTAGGCGGACGTAGTGAAAGTGGTAGGATCGAAGACTACACGAAGGAGTGTAGCAATGGAAATGGTCCCATGTCGACAAGCCATGCATAAGTCTTAAATTTCACCCGTTGGCTCCTCAGCAGCTAATGCTGGCAATTCAGTGCTTACAAGCTCTCCTGAGTTCATAGAAAAGGAAGGCGCACTCTGATTGCAATCACTTCAAAACCATGTGTAGTGCCAAAATTTCTCTCTTTATTGATATTACTTTAACTGTAAAATAGGCACACAGCCAACGCTTTTCGTTCCCTTGTGCCAGGGGAACTTCGTCAGGGCTAAATCAAGGTTGAATGAGACACCCCTTGACAATCATGTGGGTGTTAAAACGCCCGATTAGGACTCGTTGATACAGTCGAGATAGAGGATATTTCAATCTACTTACTCCGTGTACGACGACCGCACAGCATGATAACTAGCGGGAAGTAAAACAAGCTCTCCTCCCTATGTCCAGCCTGAGAACCGTGTGGCCAACAGTGTTCTGCAGTTGTGATCAGCACAAAAGATTTTCTGGCAGTTCAGGATGAGTGATAGCAGTGTGGCCATTGTTCTAGCTGGATGTCGATCTTTCTCTTGCATGGCCAGGACAGGGCCTTTCCACTCACCCGGAGTCTCCACTGCATCATTCTGTAATCTGTTGGTCTGTTTGAAGGCTAAATGTGCCTACTCTTCTTTTCTAGAAGAGTTTACAGAGAGGTATTCTTAACTCCCTCTAACAGCGAAGACTTACATTGCTCTGTTGTTTTAGGTGCTGGCTGAGGTACATTCCTGGGACCTTCCCCCTCTCACAGACCGTTACAAGAAGGCCTGTCTGAGCTTGGATGTCGGTAAGTACTTAAAACTATTTTCTTCTTTTTTTAATTTTTTTTTACGTTTTTAGGTTTTAGCAAGCTACAAATGTAGGTGGATTTTCGCTATAACAGATTGCAGTGTGCTCCTTCGTTGCCACCTCCACATACTGTGATTGAAAAGGCCCTGTCTGTAGGAAACTGGACTTTTGTTGCAGTTGTCCCTACACTTTTTGCTCCCATCAGAACTACTAGGTGCTGGTTTTCGACTCTTGACAGTGTACTGAAGCCTGCCAACCAGGCCCCAGTGCCTGTGCTCCATCCCTAAAACAAGGTAAAATGGTCTAATTGTAAAACAATTGGCACACACTTTGGCACCCCGTAAGTCTGGGCATGGGTTCCAAAGAGAGTCCCTAAGGGCTGCAGCATGTATTACGCCACCCTAAGGGATCCCCATGCAAATTGCATGCAGCCTGCCATTGCAGACTGCGTGTCATGGTGCAAACTATGAGTGAAAACACAACATGGCACACTCACTGTGTGCCATTTCAGAGTCCCTGCATGGAAAATACCTAAGTCACCCCTACATCAGGCCAGGTGCATTTATATTGCATGAATGGGCATATCTGTATGAGCAGATATGCCCCTGTTCTGTCTAGTTCAATTGCTAGATGGTACACGTGAACAGGGAAGCCATCTTAAGTATATGTAGTGGGCATTAAGAGTTACCCAGCTACATTGAAACCTATGGTGTTTGGTATCAAACACTTCGTCTTGACAAATCCATACTGATGCCAGTATTGGATTTGCCCTGACATGCACCCAGAGGGCACCCTAGAGGTTCCCCTTAAACCCTATTATTCTTCTAGTGTGCTGGCTGACTGGTTTCGACCAGCCTGCCACCACAGACAGGTTTCTGTCCCCCTGGAGTGAGAGCCCGTGCTCTCTAAGGGCAGAAATAAAGCCTGCTCTGGAGGAAGGTGTTCACACCTCCTCCAACAGAATGGCTAGCAAATCTACATACCAAGGCCAGGGGCTTCAGAGCCCTTGCCATCTTTGATATGCAAACCCAGCTTCCCTCAGATCTGGTAGATGTCGCCTTCTGTCCTGAGGCTCATTTGGCACCAGGACAGGTGGGAAATTAGCTATGCTAGTGGGTGTGTTGCACTACCAGACTAGTCACACCCATAAGGGGGACTGCCTGATGTGCTCAGCGAAGAAAGGGTTCCACAATCTTGTTTTTGGTGAAGTGGTCATATGGGGGTGTAGTCACCCCAAGGGAAAGTGGCCCATTGGCTACTACCCAACACTCCCCTTAACGCTCCCAAATTGGGTATTTAGGTGGCCCTCTGACACCAGGACCTCAGATTTGACTGCTAGAAAGAAGAAGGACAAAGAAGAGCTGAAGACGTGAGAAGTGTGCACTGGCTGTGGACTTTTGGTGCTAGACCCTGCCTGCTCCTGTCCCGACAATCGCAGGGAACCTGACTTGTCCTGCAGCTGCGGATCCTCCAAAAGCCCCGGAGGGCTGCCAGCACTTTGTCACCCAGCCAGCATCTCCCTTGAAGTGGAGGAGCCATTTCCCTGCAGCCTGCATGCACCAACTGTGACGACTGGACCACCGGCCTGCTGACCACCAGGACACCCGACACAGCAGCTACCCAGATAGAGGACAAGGTGCTCCAGGAGGTAAAATCCATCTCCCCACCCCCCATGTTTGGAGTCGCCAGGATCCTCAGGAGCCGCCCTGCACCAATACTCAGGGTACTGAATCCCTTGCAGCAACCAAGGCTTGTTCAGTGTTCATCCCGGACATCAACACCGCCAATACCGACTCCAGCAACAGAGAAGCCATTACCAAGTGTGGCCCTGTGTCCTGTTTTTGTCCCCCTCTGCAGGTCTGACCAAGAACCATGAGCGCCTTCGACGCATGGGAATAGCGAACCGAAACCCTATGCATCTGAGCTCCCCAGCCCAACGAGCACTGACTGTGCCCCGAGGACCCTCACGAACCGAGCCCCCCTATTGGGAGCTCCAAGTCCCCCTCTGCAGCCTGTTTCTAGGTGGCCCCTCTTCGAAACCAACAGTGTAGCATGCAAGGCTACCAACCCGTCCAGCATCTCTGCACCCAGTTACTCCAGGGCAGATAAACTCAAACTGCTCCTGGACCTTGGGACCTTGACCCTCTAGCACCTTAAGTCCTAAAGGAGACCCCTGAAATATGATTGCAAGTACCTGTATGCAGTATGTTTCTTTCTCCATAGGAATGCATTTCTGCGTAAAAGTGCATTGGTGTGACATCTTAGCTTACCTGTAAATATTGATAACTTGAAAAGTACTTACCTAATCTTGAAAATCTTGGTGTCTAAAATAATATAAAAATCTGTACTATTTTTCCAGAATTGGTCTCAGGTTTCTTCTTGAGAGTGTCTCATTTATTGACTCTCTGTTCAACAAATTCTTAACACTACCCTCTGATAAGCCCACACTACCACAAAAGAAAGCATTTGGGCTTATTAATTTAACCCCTGTAAGCCAATAAGGGTCGCCTGTACTATCTGCGTAGTGTACCCCTACATTTGGTACACTACATAGATAGCCAACTTCCTACATTGTATGTACCTTGTATATGACACTTTCCTCTTTTTACTTTACTGGCTCTCACTCCTGATGGAGTCCAGGTGCAACAGGCCTGAAACCAGTTGAGACAGTCATTAGCTAGATGTTTCCATATGCTCAGTGTTTTTCATTTCCTACTGCAGTTGTTCTTTAATACACCTCTCCTGTGAGTGATGCTAAGGGATAATATTAACAACATTTACAACTTTTGATTTCGATAAAACAAAATCAGTTTCTCTTGGGACACTTCCTTTCCTTTTTAAGGGGCAAACCACAGGTTTCCCGGTTGACCTATAGTCAACCATGGTTTTTAAACATGTTTTTGGCACAGCATTTCACTGAATGATGGATCAAAAGATTTCAGTGGGTCTCTAGAAAGATTGACACTTAACTAGCACCCTGTGTTTCATAATCCGGATTCATATATGAGATAGGCCTTGTAGGAAATACAGTTGCTTAAAACATCTCACCATATCTATTCTCTAAAGGTGTCTTGTCTATCACTGTTTCTTACACAAGTTCTTTAACTTGTGATGGTTCATGGATTTGCATTCTAACATCTAGCGCCACTTGCTACAATATTATGCATCTCTCTTCACAAATGGAACCACTTAACAAGTTAGGAAGCCTTCAATATCCAAAAGCAGGCTGGAGTTTAGTGGGATCAGGATGTGATCTTTAAAGGTCTGGTCGTAGTAACTGTCAAAAATTGTTTTTTAAAATATATGTATATATGTTGTATTTGTATCGAGCGAACCTAGCTTAAAGATAGTGGAGTGCGGCACATATTCAAAGGCAGGAATACTTTCAGCAAGTTATTGGAGAGGTAGCTGGTTGTGGTGTGTAAAAAAGCACCATGATGGATTTCTTTAAACAGATGCGTCTTCAACACTTTCCTGAACCGGACCAGGGTTGTTTACGATAGATACAGGGATGTTGTTCCAGATTCTTGGTGCATAGATGGAAAAGGCCGGATTTCTTTTTTATAAATCTTTCTATCTCCAATATCATGGTATCCTGGCTTCAGGTGTGCTGAAAACCCACAAAGATGGTGAGCTTTTCAGCCAGTCAGGCAGGGGCGCTGTTCCTAATGGCTTGGTAAGCAATGCAGCTGATTTTGAAGATGATGAAGGCTGGCAAGCAGAGCCGATGTTTTCGCCCCGTCTTCCCAAGCAGGATAGTGCCTCAGGAAGAGTGCTGAGAGTATTAAGATTAAGCTCAGTCGTCTGGGATGCAGTGTTCTTTGCATTGGCTACCAGTGGAAGCTTGGATTAAGTTCAATCTGGCCTTCCAAGTGCATAAAACCCTGGAATTCCTTTCATCTGAAAGCAGTGTTTCCTTGGAATTCCCCAACCAACAAAGGCATGTTTGGCTGTAGAGCTCCAGAATATAGGGACATCTGTTCTAGAACTAACTATCTGATCACGTAGGGGAAGAGAAGTGTTTGTTATTTAGAAATGAATCTTATGAGTACTTGGGGCTGGTTCTGCTAGATGATTATGTTGTTGACATTTGTTTTGCTCACAAGCTGTTGTTTGTGTGCCTTTGCAGCACTTTCAGTAGTCTAAGGGTGACCTTCCAAATTGCGCTAGTTTCCCTCACAGGCAGAAGTTGCATTTAGCTTGTAGAAGTCTGTTGTCCTGGATGGGTGCCAGCCTCTTGTTCAGAGGTGATGAGAATGGAGAGCTACATCAAATTTGTTTTCACATTTTTTCAGTCGGAAGGCTTTGTGGTGAAAATTAACACACCGGTGATGTTTTTCCGTGCTGTGGCGAAGCTTTTTCTTTAAACAAACTATTACACACTAAGCATTAACATTGTGCTAATATGCAATGAGGTGTGTTCTACTAACCTACTAAGTTGTGTTTAGAACATTAACAGAAAGTAATTAATTAGAACAGGAAGTAGTTCAGAATTAGCAATCAAGCTTCATTGAGTCGCCTTGCTTGCAGGACTGAAGCCATAATGCATGTGTATCTCTCCTCTTTCCAAACCTAGAAGGCTCGATAGGCGCTTCAACTGCTACCCAAAGATGGTTTGGCTGCTATTGAAATTTGCTCCGGCCTCTGTTCAGATGGAGGTGTGGTGTCTGTCAGTGTTTTCAACAAGCTCATGTGCATAGAGTGTTTTCGGAATGAGCGCATCCCAACATCCTATGATGCCTTCTAAGTGTTTACGTAGTACAGGTATAACTGCTGGTCGAGTTTAGCCACCGGGACTAGAGGACATTACATTTCTGGATCGTGCTTACGATTTCAACCGCATTATGTCATGCAGAGGTCTTTAACGGGCAAAGATAGCTTGGGTCTTTCGCAACCTCCTCATAGAGATGATATCATTTCTTTTTTTTTGGATTAAATATTTTTATTATTGTTAGTGCACCATCAAGAGAGAAAAAAACCCAATATCCAGTACATTTTAGCTTGTGTCGTACATTATGCCTGGTACATATTGGATATCATAAGTGCCATCAAAACATGCAGACAATAGAGTGCATTAATGTATATATTTTTTTCCCTTTTCCCCCTCTTCCCCTCCCCCCTTACCCTCCCCTAAACTCCCATCCACCGCCCCTCTCCCACTTGGGGTTTGGTCATCAACCAATATTTTACCAGCTAATGTAGTTTATATACAAATTGCATGTTCATCTATTCGTTCCTGCTCAACCAGCTAATCACAGGGGCCCAGATTTCTTGGCCTTTGGAGCGTGAGCGTATTCCCCTTTTTGCGTAAACAGCCTTTTCCAGGTTATAATTTGCTAGAAATAGTGCAAGCCATTGCTGAAACCCTGGCGGGTTTGGATCCAGTCAGGCTGATGCTAAACATAGACGCAGGGTAGCCATACCTAAAAAAAAGTAATTTTTCACCAGGTTTTCCCTGTAGCCCCTGATCTACCCCCAATCCAATTAGCGTCGGGGTAAGAGAGCAGGGTATCCCTAAGGCTCCGATAAAGAAGCTGGTAATTTCTCGTTTTAGGCTGTCCAACGCTCCACAGGTTGCAAAGAGGTGGCTAAGATCAGCTTGGTGTAGAGCACATCGTGGACAAAAGGTCCCTTTCCCCACTGCCCATTTAGAGATTTTCTTTGGGGTGTAGTATAGCGAGAAGCAAGATTTGTAGTATTGCGCCTGTAATCGTGCTGGTATTAGAACATTCTGCACTAGCTTTAAAGAATGAAAAAACATATTTTCGGGGGTGCCAGCTTCCACATTCCATTTTAAAGCATGGCTTGCCATGACGTCTTGCATTGCTGTGTTAAAGAGATTATAGACCGTCCCTATTGTCAAATCTCTATTCCTTATGAGCTTATCTATAATCTCGCTATTAGTAAACCCTATCGGGCCACCCCCTTTTTTGATCAGAAAATCCTGTACCTGTAAAAATGTATAGAAGTCTCTTCTATCTAGCCCATACCTTTCTCTAAGATTCTCAAATGAAGCTATCCCTGATATAGAGTAAAAGTCACCTAATTTAGTCAGGCCGACTTCCCTCCATCTTTCTATGATAGAACCTTTGAAGATTGTCGGAAGAATTGGATTATTATATAGTGGTGTATAGAAATTCAGGCGTCCCCAACCAATAAGCTTCTGTACAGCCTTCATAACCCTATATCCCACTTGCAATGTCTTGAACCGAACTTTCTTATAATGATTATCATTCAGATGTCGCGAAGCCCATCCCCAAACTTCTGCCCCCATAGCTAGTTCAAGTGGTGCCGGTGTCTCTCTCACCTTCTCTTCGTTTGGTTTATCCTGAATAAGGGCTAGGTTATACAATATTGTGGTAGTCCAATAATATAACCTAATATTTGGCAAGGCGAGTCCACCCCTCTCCTTGGGTAATGTAAGAAATTTAAATGCTCTTCTAGGCTTCGCATACCCCCAGATAAACCTTGAAAACAAGTCGTCAATCTTTTTAAATACTCATTGTTAAATTCTAAGGGAATTGCGCGCAAAAGATACAAAAATTTAGGAAAAAACAGCATTTTAATAATATTGCATCTACCAATAATGGATAAGTGTAGGTTATGTAATCTGATTAGTTCGGGCTTGATTTTTGACACTAGTGGTTCAATATTTTCCTTAACAATGTAATCTGTATTTGCTATAATGTCTATACCCAAATATGTAGCTTTCTGTACTATCCGCTCATCTATATAAGTTACATTTTCAGTTACAAATAATTTGGGTTTTGCTACGATTAAGTGAATACCCAGAGATTTTGCCAAACTTTGCTGCTTCTACCTCAATTTCCCGTAGGGCCATTTCAAGACAGGGAGTCACTAAGGCAACGTCATCTGCATACGCCAAAACTTTAGTTTCCCATCCATGGGTTATAATGGGTCTGATAATATTATTTCTTTCCAGTTGGCGCAAAAAAGGATCGATATATATTGCAAACAATAGCGGCGAACTTGGGCATCCCTGCCTTGTCCCTCTCGTTACCTGAAAGGAATCTGTAAGCTCGCTATTGACTAAAACCCTTGCAGTGGGTTTATGGTAAAGCATTTTGAGAGCTTGAAGTAATCCACTGCCAATTCCTACCCTTGACAGGGTCTCCCACAAAAAAGTCCAGGAAACCCTGTCAAAGGCTTTCTCTGCGTCCAAAAGTATTAACGCTATTGGCTCCTTTGAGATATTTTTTGTATCAAGGAGTGTAATGACCCGTCTTACATGATCCGTCGTCCCTCGGCCGGGTATAAACCCATGTTGTTGATTAGAGATGACCATATGGATTACTGTGGCAATTCTTGTTGCGAGGATTTTTGAGTAGATCTTGCTATCGGCATTAATTAAGGTAATGGGGCGATATGAGCCGGGGTCTGTCGGGTTTTTATTTTTTTAAAGAAAAATTATAATTTTCGCATGCGACCAAGAATCTGGGGGTGTTCCCCCTGTAAAAACATGCGTAACCAACAACTCCATACATTCTTTCAATTGTTCCGAGAACTTTTGATAGAATTCAAGGGGGATACCATCCATGCCAGTTTCCTTGCCACTTGGAAGACTATTGATGCATAACAGCGTCTCTAGCCATTGAGGTGGTTCTTCTAATTGTTGCTGTTCCTCCTCTGGGAGTTGCTCTGTGGGGATCTGATTGAGATATGTAGTGATATCCGCCATATTTTGTGTTGCGTCCTCGTTATATAGTTTTTGATAATAGGAATAAAATGTTTTACGGATGCCTACAGACTCTGAGATTAGCCCTTGCGCAGGATCCCAGATTTCTGTAATAAAATTCCGGGTTGCCCTTTGTTTGGCTCTTACTGCGAGATGGTGGCCCACTTGTTCACTGCACTCATAGGCTTCCTCTCGCCATACTGCTAATTTATCGGCGGCTTTTTTTGCTAAAGTTTCCATTGCAGCTGATTTTGCTACCGCAACCTTTGCCTGTGCTTCCTCATGGTTCCCCCTATTTTGCACTATTGTGATCAATTCTTCTTCTGCAATGGCTAATTTCACTAGTTGGTCATTCAATGTTTTTTGTCTTTTTTTATTCTGCTGTATTGAGTACCTAAGTGTTTCCCCCCTCACACCTGCTTTAAGCGTGTCCCACACAACTTCAATTCCTGCACTCCCTACATTTTCTATGACAAACTGAGGTATCCACCCTCGCATGTAAGCACAGTATTCTTCATCTAACAATAATGCCCTTTCAAAGGTCCAGATAGGAATCGTCCTCTCCCTGTGCCCGCCCCACTTGACTTCCGCTATTAATGGGCTATGATCTGCTAAAATCCGAGGATTTTTTTCCATTTTGCAATTGTGTAAAAGTGAGTGTGATACTAGTATGTAATCTATTCTGACATGTTTATTATGCGGGTATGAGTAATAGGTAAAGCCAGATTTGGTGGGATCCTGCCAGTTCCAAAGATCTGTAAGTGCGTGTTCTTGACATAGTGCCTTCAGTGCGCTAAATACCTTTGGCTTGCGTCCCTTATATACCCAGCCTGTATCTTGATTAAAATTTTTATCTGCTGGCAGGTTTATATTAAAATCTCCACAGAGTATGAGTGGCAGTGGCCAGGTAGCTAATTCATTGCTAACTTGATAGATTACCGTTGGGTCATCTACATTGCTCCCATATATGGAGCAAATAGTAATTGGATTTCCGTTATTCCAACTACATTCGGTGATCACCCACCTCCCCTGCTGATCTGCCAACACCCGACTAAATTGTAAGGAGTGGTTGGAGGCCAGTATTGCTACTCCACGCGTGCGGGAATTCTGTTTTGAGCCCCCACCAGCACATATCCGAGTATTTTCAATGTGTGTCTCTTGTAAACATATTACATCTGCTTTTAATAGTCTCAATCCAATTGCGGTGTTCCTTCTCTTTTTAGGGTCATTAAGGCCACAAATATTTACCGAGGCAATACGTAATTCACTCATTGTATATAAAGGAAATGTTATGCTTTAGCTGGAATCGTGCTATATCTATTCTTCCCCATGTCTGTGACCAACCTCCCCCTTACCCTCCCCCACCCTCACCCCCCACCCTTACCCACCCACCACCTACACCTGAGGTTACCTGGCTTTGCCAAAGCCAGGGAGGTGACATCTGAGGGATCAGAGTCCCGCATCCCCGCCGCCCTCCCCCCTTTCATGTGAACAAAATTAGTACAGCATTGCCTAGGATAGAGGTTAAACCCTCCTTACTACTTTAGTGATATTTAAGTAATATTTACTAAGTTGCAATCGAAGTCATAGTCTATACCCTTTCCTGTCAATAGTCCTTGTCATTAGGTAACACTGCTTCCCTTCTTTCTCCCTGCTCCCTGCTCCCCCGTTTCACTGTGAGTTCCTCTAAATATGCTTTTGCTTGAATCTCTGAGTTGAAGCTACGTGTGATCCCTTTATGCACAATTTTTAGTCTAGCCGGGTTCTGCAGATACACATCTGCTCCAAGTTCTTGAAAGGGAGCAAAGAGCTGTCTGAGTCTCCATCTTCGTTCGACTGTAGCGTGTGCAAAATCGGGTTTAGTAAAGAAAGTGATTCCCCCAAAGTTTCTTCTGCTCGTGGGCCTTGCCAAATCAAACAAAGCTTGACGTAGAAGAAAGTTCCCAAAGAATAACAGCATTGCACGAGGATGTTGAGGCATAGCTGAAGAGCGTTTAGAAGGAGTTAGCGGAAACCTATGTGCCCGCTGTATTTCCTTATCCCAATCCCAGGATTGTAACTCTGGAAAGGCTCCCTTCAAAAGTGTAACCATATAGCCCCTAGGATCGTCCTTCTCAACACCTTCCGGGATTCCTAAAAAGCGGAGATTATTACGCCGTTGTCTATTTTCCTGCTCTTCCATCTTCCACATGAAATCTTTAACTGTACTTTCGTGCTCATCTGCTTGGGTTTTTAGCACAGCTACATCTTTCTCAAGATTCTCGGTCCGTACTTCCACGGAAGCCATCCGATCGGCAATTTCTGCACATGTCTTGCCTACCCTCCTGACAGCCCCTTGTAGTTTTTTGGCAGCCAAACGTGATCTCCTGTTATCTGCTTTAACTTCTTCCTGGAAGCTTTTGATAGAATGTAGCACCGTTGAAAGAGCAGACTCGCACTTTACCCTTTCCTCCTCCTCTTTATTGCTGCAGTTACTGCTGATGATTGTTTGATTGCTGCTTGAGGCATCCATTGTATCTGCAGCAATTGCAAATTGTGTGTCTGTGTAGTCCCATCTCAGATCTGCGATGCTACCTTTATCAGAGATCTCTTGTCTTTTTTGGCGGCTCCCACTTCTTTTTTTCCGTAATTTCTTTTGTCCATTCCTACTCTTCTGCTGGTCTGTGTTTGTACTACTATGCCAATTTGCCTCGTCCTCTTCGCTTGATAGGGAGATGCTTATATCGGAAATTTCTGACTCATCAGTAAATGAGTAGAATTTTTCAAGGTTGTCAGGTGTTTTAGGTAGCTGTTATCCAACATAGGGATTCTACCATGTATTCTGTGAATATATATGCACCCATGTGTGTGCTGCTATTTTTATTTTTATTTGAAGTGTCTAGTCATACGTGAAAAATGGTGCAAAAGGATCAGAGCTCCTTCTCTCAATTTGTGGGAAGGGCAATGTTTCAAATAATTGTAAAATACCCCTCACACACTGAAACCTGATTCAGTGTCATGCTTCATCATTGGGGTCTTCCCGCCCCTCGACGGGACGGGCTACGACTTACGTAGACGCAGGAGCACTTTATTCAGTGATTGGTGAGTATGTGTAGTGCATGGGATCGTGAAAAGAAAATGTGAGATGGTTAAAAATTCTCTGGCTAGTGGAACGAAAATACTTTATTGTCTTCCCTGGCTGAGAATAGTAAAAGTGGGGAGGTGTAGATGGTGTACTATAGTGAGTCACCTCCTACAAGGTCGACATGTTTCAGAAGCCATCCCCTTGGCTTTCTTCCTCAGGACCAAAAAACTGATCCCTGTTACACCTCAATGGGTGATAGAATAAATGTACATATGCCTGATAGTCACAAACACTGTCCTTTGTTCCCTGTTATGGGAGTAGAAAAATATACCACTTGTATATCTTAAGAACCTGAAAAGAAAAATATTTTGGATAAATCATGGCTTTCATCAATTATCTTTATCTATTCACATCACCATCACGTTGAAAGTTTTAAGCTTTTTTGTGATATATTTCTCTTGTGCAACCCATGAGATCACAGTTAAAAAGGACGAGTGCACAGACTTTTGCCAAACATCTCCCATTTTTTCCAAGGCTCATCGTGGGAGTATGAATGCGAGTGCTCAGTTGCTGTGAACATTAATCTGTAACCTTTTAGGGGCACAATAGGAGTGTACAAATATTTCCTTTATGTATGAATGTATTGTAACATAAAATGTATCTTGCAAGGAGATACATATGTATGAAAGAATGTTGAATAAATGTGATACTGGGCACTAGAAATCACAAGGAGTGTTCTTTCAGATGATTTATGAGTAGAGGATACTTACCAAATGGTACCATTACCCACAAAACACATACTCACCAATCACTGAATAAAGTGCTCCTGCGTCTACGTAAGTCGTAGCACGCCCCGTCCCGTGGAGGGGCGGGAAGACCCCAATGATGAAGCATGACACTGAATCAGCTTTCAGTGTGTGAGGGGTATTTTACAATTTTTTTTAAACATTGCCCATCCCACAAATTGAGAGAAGGAGCTCTGATCCTTTTGCACCATTTTTCACGTATGACTAGACACTTCAAATAAAAATAAAAATAGCAGCACACACATGGGTGCATATATATTCACATAATACATGGTAGAATCCCCATGTTGGATAACAGTATCAAGAGGAGGACGATTCTACCTTTTTCCTCTTCACTCCCTCCATTGATTTTTTGATTGGTTTTAGGTAGCTGACCAGTTAACATGTTTGTTATGCCTTGTATTGCTTCTACGGTTTCTTTACCATCATTGCCTGACTTGCTGCTCTTCCCTTCTTTGTCCTGGTTGTAGCCCCCATCTGTATGTTGATGTTGCAATAATGGGGTGGAATGCGCCTCTGTTATTATTTTGTTAGCCTGGGTTGTGGGATAGGGTGTACTTGGATGCACCAGATCTGTGGGCACTTTTAAGTCCTTCTGTTTACTCAGTAGGCTATCGCTCTTCTCTTCTCCCCCATCTATGCTGACAGTAGATTCTGTCACAGTCTTGGGTCCTGGTACACAAAAGCTGCTAGTGATTAGAGGCTGTGAGTAACCCGGCTCCTTGTTGGTCTTTGCAAGTGTTCTCTTGGAATTCTCTATGCTCTCAGTGCAGTTTTCGCCCTCATTTTTCCCTTTACTTTCTCCCTTCTCTCCCTTGTCACCGCTTTTATTTTTTATGCCGCGTGTATCCATCTTTTTCTGCCTGGTGTCTGTAATTAAAGTACTAGTTTGTAGCAGTACACTCGCTAAGGCGCCACATATTTGCGCAGTTTTCCCCTTCAGAGTCTTGGTACCCTTTCCAGCCATTCTTACTTGGTTTCGAAACTGTCGGCTCTGTCGGGTCTTTCCGCTGCAACAAAGTATCTTCCAATAGTATCCACTTCCCGCGTAGATGCTGCGTGTTCCCGGTAAGATTTTTCTTCTGTCAGCCGTCCCGCTGTAATTCGCCGATGTGTTCCTTTCAGGCAGCGCTAGTGATGAGTCACGCAGGGCAAGGGAGATCCAGGAAGGCCGATCCGTACACAGAACCCCAGGGCTGCAGAGAGGTGAGAGCGCGTTCCCGGAGTCAAGCACGCAAAGTAGATATAACTTAATATATCCAGGCATTCCGGGTATTTCTTTTCGTGATTTTTCTTGCCTTCTGTTCCACAACTTAATTACAAAGCTTTAACTATGAAAATAGTCGCTTAGATGCGTTTAGGCATACATCTCGGGGTCTGGCGGCGGAGCTCTGCGGCGAGATGTCACTCAGTCGCCATCTTGCCTCCAACTATCATCGAGATGATATCATTTCTGATGTGATTACTCTGATCTTAAGGTGAGAACATTGTAAATGGATCTGACTCAGTGAGGATCAGGACTATTGGGAGTGGATTGAAGCCCTATCTCAACCCCTGTGATCCCTGGCCTCCTGCTGACGTCTGCTAAGGAACCTAGTTGTAGTGTGCACTCCTTACTAGTAGGAGCTGTTAGGGTTAAGAGTCACGCTAGCCATTGCCCAACAGAAGTATGTTACTTGAAAATGACTGTGCAATTTAGTGCAGCAATAGCCATTTAATTTCAAATTTTGGCTTTGTCGGATATGTGCTTGGAGTGCAGTTCTAATTTGTTTTGCTGCAGAATAGTGTGTTTTGTATCTTGTTAGAGAGTGTGGTTTGGTATGGAGTCATTGCGGACTATATGGTATGTTCCCTTCATGTGAGTTGTTCTGCTAACATTTATTGTAAAAGACTGTGCCTTTGGTTTATGATGGAATAGTCCTAGGCACACATAATAATTTACTCCTTTATACTAAATATGGTTGCATAGTTTAAACCTCTGAAGTTATCTTCCTTTAGCAGATCTGCAAATGCCCATGATTGAATGAGGACTTCAAAAAATACCATTAACTGTCCTACCTTAGATTCAACTCCTAGAATTGTAACATCAAAGGCAGGAGGTTTCCACCTGGTACAGTACCTAGCTATTGATTTCCATAAATTTGATGCAAAAGCTATTCACTCCCACAGTTTTACACATGGATCTATTTATGCTCCCAAAAGCATGCAAGAACATCCACATTTTTACTCTGACTCTGTTTATTAGTTTTCAACAGCAACATACACAAATATCTGCCATGCATTACAGTGTGCGAAGCACATAGAGACGCAAAACAGAAGGAGAATCGTGCATATTGACGGTTCATGAGGCAGGCATAGAGCGAAGCATAGAGAATCAAAAATGAGGAGCGAGCACAACCCAAAAGTATCATTATGGCATCATTAATATTGTGCATCAACCAAGTCCCCCTTACAGCCTCATAATGGAAGAGACCGTTGTGAGCATAGCAAGACTGGGTTCCCCATCTATAAGCATGGTAGCCAGAGAGGCCACTCCTCTAATTAGCCTGTGTGCTCAGATCTGTCTTCTACTGAGCGAGTTCGCCAGAGAACAACAGCGCCAAGACCGGGCCACGAAGGCTCCCCGGGACAGTATTGTACCAAAATACACGTAACGGGCCAACTGGCGATACAATCGAGAAGAGGGGGGAAAAAAGAAAAAAAGGGTGGGGGGGGAATGATCCGTCCTCGCTGAGGAAAAGAAAAGAGTAGCACAGCCAACAGTGCAGAATCACAGGCCAGGCAGAGCAAGAGAGGCAGGAGGCAGGGAAAGGAAGGGAAGGGCTTTGGGAGCGCTGGGGGCAGTCATGAATGTCCCTCGTAATAGTTAGCCCAAAATGCGGCAAGGACCAAAGCCACTGCACAGGAAAATCAGTCGAACAGGTGGAGGGCATGCAATTTGAGTGGCAAAAGCAGAGGTGTTTCATCCGTGACATGTAATCAAGTAGGGGTTGCCACAGCTGTGTGAATTTCTTGTCGGTGAGGGAAAATGTATGTGCTAGATGTTCCATCACCAGTTTGTCAAAGTGTAGTGAACCAAGAGGCAATAGGAGTATTCCAAGCCAAAGCTATCGGTTGTTTGGCTGCACCTGTCGTATGGCGGATTAAGTACCAATGTGCATGGGTAGGGTAGGGTGGTTCAAGTGTGGTCGGGCGAAGGCCCAGAATAATCGTGCAGTAGTCTGCCGGAATCGGGAACCCCAGAGTGTTTTTAGTGTTTTCTAGAACTTCCTTCCAGAAGTGTGTCGGGGGCAT
This sequence comes from Calotriton arnoldi, assembly GCA_963921515.1. Classification (NCBI taxonomy): domain Eukaryota; kingdom Metazoa; phylum Chordata; class Amphibia; order Caudata; family Salamandridae; genus Calotriton; species Calotriton arnoldi. Next base: position 1,342,705 of record CAWUFW010004392.1, on the reverse strand, counting down.
GTCCACCAAATATGTTTGAAATCCCCCTCTGGCGCCCCACACTGCCAACAAGCAGCAGAAGCTGTGGGAAACATGGGGCGCAAGCAGGCTGGGGTGTAATACCACTGGAACATCAGCTTGTAGGCTGACTCCTGATGTAAAATGTTCCTATGTGCTTTGGGGATCTCGGACCAGAGAAGCTCCCATTGTTTCTGCGTGATGTCTGTCACACTATCCGGCTCCCTTCTCATCTGGTACAGGTGGCTAGGGGGAGGCAGGACAGTTAAAGGACACAATAGGCAGGGGCGTAACACAGGCCCCCGCAGCCCCCACGCACCAGGGGGCCCCCTCAGCACAGCACTCTGGCTGCAGAGCTCCTGATTGAGCCCGGAGGGGGCCCCTCCACGTGCCTTGCAGGGAGGCCCCCTCAAGTTTCGTTACGCCAGTGATAATAGGTCCTGAAAATCAGACCCCTTGAGCCCTGGAATTGACGAACCAACTTCTCGAATGGCATAATCGGCTGAGTCGCTCCTTTGGTATTGGGGGTGAAGCGCCTATTGCATAGCTGAAAATATTGATGTCTAAGTTTGTCAGAAATACTGAAATCCGATTTACATTGCTCAAATGGTTTAATCTGCCCCCCCTTGAAAGAGATCCTGCAGCACTATACACTCGCCTATCTCCCAAGTGGGGAAAGACCCCAGGCCTAGCCCTGGCATAAGGTCCAGATTACGCACGATGGGGGTTTTCAGGGAGGGGAAACTAGCACCGTTCTAGTAGGGGTCGCGAGATGAGCGCTGCGAGGGCGATGGCACTTCGGCAACTTGGCCAAGTCCCAGAGAGGCTGGCAGGCCACAGCTCAGTCCATTTGTAACCAGTACTTCTCGCTTTCCCTAACCACCCACTCTGAAAAACCCCGATAATGAGCAGCACAATAGTAGTCAAGAAGGTTGGGGCACGCCAGTCCCCTGCAATTCCTAAGGAGCATAAGTAGGGTATTGGAAGTACGGGGTTGCTTCTCGTTCCATATAAAGGTACGGAGGTCCTTCTGCATTCAGCGGATATCCTCAACGGGGATAGAGGTCAGGAGGGCCTGAGAAAGATAGAGCAAGCGGGGTAAGATATTCATTTTAACCACATTCACCCTACCCAGCCAGGAAATGTGCAATGGTTGCCACTGGCGCAAATCTTCTAAGGTGGCCCTACAATAGTTGGGCCAGTTAGCTTAAGTCCAGGTCTGCGAGGAACTTGTGATAGTAAGACCCAAGTATCGGATAGAAAGCAAAGCCCATTGGAAAGGAGCCAAGTCCTGCAGACCCGGGAGGTAATGTGGTAGAATGGTAAGGTTAAGTGCCTGGGATTTAGACATATTAATCTTATAGCTTAAGGTTAACTCAAAGTCCTGCAGCTTCTTTACCACCGCCGGAAAAGTGGTGGCAGGCTCAGTCAGAGTCAGCAGAAGATCATCCATATAGAGCAGGACCTTATGTTCCCACCCCGAAGGGAATGCCCACAATGTCAGATGCCTGGAGAAGCCAAATCACCAGCGATTCTACAACTAAAGCAAAAACAAGATGGGACAAGGGACATCACTGCCAGGTGCCTCGTGGCAGCGGAATGGATAGAATCGATTGGCCGGTCACTCAGATGGGGCCCTCGGTTTAGTAAAGGAAGCCATTATCTTACTAGCCATGACAGGACCCACCCCTATCCTGACAAGAACAGGCCTCAGGAAGTCCCAGCTAACCTTATCAAACGCCTTCTCTGCTTCAAAGGGCGGGGATGTTGTGCATTTGGGCTTTATTTACCAAGTGGGCGAGGCATCTGGTGTTGTCCAGACCCTGCCGGTGCTGTATGAAGCCCACTTGGTCAGTGTCAATAAGCCCAGGAAAGAGAGGCTATAAGCGATTGGCCAGCATTTTTGTATAGATCTTAGCATCCGTGTTTAACAGCGCTATGGGCCAGTAAGAAGAGCAGTGAGTAGAGTCCTTGCCAGGTTTAAGGATGAGTGAGATTTGGGCCTCCGAAATTGTAGGAGTAAGACCGGTACTATGAGTGGAAGAGTTAAAGAGCCCGAGCAAGTGGTTCTTCGAGGAAGAGTGAAAAATCTTATAGGCGATCGGTAGGCCGCCCGGTCCCGTCATCACCACTGATAGCCCTCCGAGAACTTTTTTAAGTTCCACCATTGTGAAGGGCACTTCCATGTCCTGAGTGATCTGTGGCTGTAAAGGCGTCCAAGGACAATCCTGAAGATAGGCGTGGATGGCAGCTGGGTTCTCTCCTCACCCCCATATGAATAAAGTGCCCAATAGTAGTCCCTAAAGGTCTCTTGTTTATCCGATTCTCTAACCGTGTAGCCAGAGGCTTCAGTGTGGGATCGAACATGTTGGTGGCGAAGCAGGCGTGCTATTAAAAACATGCAGATTTTAACAGTGTAATGTGTTGGTTTTCCAAAAAGAGAAACTGTAATTTATTAAAATAACGTGAAATAGAGCTATCATAGCAGAAAAAAAATATTGAAAATAATTATGATAAAAAGGACCAATTAACATGTGGCTGTTTGCCGAATGCTGAAAAGTTTCAGGACCAAGGAGAGCGTCTTTTCACTTCATATGTATCTGTAGTTGGTATTGGAGACAAAATGAGGTGGGATCCATTACTAGTCAGGAGGGCAGCAACCTAATTTGTTGTAGCGCTTTAATGACCTCCAGACACACTTGCTCAGTAGTATTTAAAGACCTGTTATTGAGAATGTTATTACATAAAATACATTACAAATGCATTATAAATATTTTTCTCTACATATATTTATATATTTTGTTTTATTAAAGATATTTTAGACGTGGACATTTTTCCATAGATCCTAGGAAATAATATTTGACATCCAAATCCTCTTGTCCTAATAAACAACTGAGTTCTTGGTTATGTTATTTCTCTCAAATGCAGCAGAGCACCAGCTGGTTCTGAAAACCTTGGAGCAGCAGGAGAACATCACTTCATTCAAGCTGTGCAATCTCTCACTGCGCAGACGCAACCTGACTCCGCTGCTGCGGGCACTTAAACTCCAGGCCACCATCCGCCAGCTCCACCTATCTGGCAACTGCATTGATGACCATGTGGCTGAGGAGCTGCTTTCCACTGTGGCCACCATGCCCAACCTGACCCTCCTCGACCTCTCTTCCAACCAGATGACTCACGAGGGACTCGCGAAGCTTTGCCCTGCAACTGGTATTTTAAGCGATGATACCTTTAAGGTGAGAGAATTTATGACTGGAGCAAGAGCCTTCTCAAGTAAAGCGCTGCTTCCAAGATTAGTAATTGAAATTCAAAATGCTGTTTCCTTCAAGCTATCTTCTCTAATGGGATAATACCAAAGCATGTAAGGCTTTTGTTACCAGTGGGGCCCCTATGTTATGTGAAAATTATCGCATGGAAGAAATCCAACACGATGTGTTCAGATTTTATCACGTGCGATAATTATCCCCTGTTATAAGATTTGTCCTTGAAATGTGGCATAGCATGCAGATTTCAGTGCCTACCACACAAAATTCTGCATGTGTTGGTATGGTATTTAATTGGCCTTTTCCTCCAGGTTTGACCTTCTGAAATTTGATGTGGACACAAACTTTATTCCACCCGGTAACTACCAGGTGCAATAAAAATCACAACGCTCATAATTGCGTTACTTTTGCAAACGGGCGTTTGCGCAGATATCCCAGGTTAATGGACTGCTTGTAGTGAAGGCCACATGTGGAAAGACCACAATGACAGTTATAAAATAGAATACATCATATGTTATCCTTCTTTGATTACCACTTTTTTGAAAACCTTCAGGTGTTTCAGTTGATCACACAACTCAAATCAGATTGTGGAACTGTCCATAAACGGATTGCGTGAACCTATTACGTTTGCATTGATGTCTACAATAATTGAATAGCCCTGAAGAAGTTTCTACTGTTGAGGAACCGAACACAGTGGCTGGAAATATGTGTATAAAAAGTTTGAAATAAAGATTCAAATAATTGTGATGACCAAAGGATTTTTTATTGCCAGCTTACAGTGTGCCTTAAAGGTGTACAATATGTTAACGGTGCATACCAATGGAGTAAAGCTTGAGAACTTCAACCACACCTGGCTCTTTTTTTTGGGTTATCAGTAGGGGGAGTATAGCACCTAGTCTCTATGGTCTTGCACATACGCTTCTGATATTTTTATGAAATTACCAGGAGTGTAGTATTTAAGTTTGCCTTAGCTGCTAATTTATAAGTCCTAAAATGCTAAAGTATTGGGTCTGGTGTTTGATAGGGTAATTTAAACATACGCTTCTCAAGTCATGATTAGTACTTGTTGGATATTGTGAAATTCTTGTTTATTATCTACATGCTAAATAATGTAATGTGAATAGAAGATTGCCTGACATTGAGTGAGCAATCTCTCACCCATTACGTGTTCAGTCATCCTACTCCCACCCTCAGTACACCTATTCACTGTGTTCTCAAATATTTTATTCCCTCCCACTGTGCGCACAGATATCCTGGTCCTACCATCTGTGTGCCAGTATCTTACTCCCACCCACTGTGCATTTATGCTATTCCACCAGTCTGCAGATATCCTACTCTACTCACTGTGTGCAGATATGCTATTCCACCAGTCTGCGGATATCCTACTCACATCCACTGTGTGCAGATATCTTAATCTCACACACTGTGTGCACAGATATCCCACACCCCATCCACTATGCCCACAGATATCCTACTCCCATCCCCTGTCCCCACACATGACCCATTCCCACCCTCTGTGCCCACAGATAAACTATTCCCATCACTATGTGCAATTATCCAACTCCCACTCACTTTACGCATTGATATCCTAATCCCACCCACAGTGCCCACAGATATCCCACTCCTACCCACCTTATGCATTGATATCCTAATCCCACCCACGGTGCCCACAGATATCCCACTCACTTTACGCATTGGTATCCTAATCCCACCCTCGGTGCCCAGAGATATCCCACTCCTACCCACTTTATGCATTGATATCCCAATCCCACCCACGGTGCCCACTGATATCCCACTCCTACCCACTTTACGCATTGATAACCTAATCCCACCCATGGTTCCCACAGATATCCCACTCCAACTCACTTTACGCATTGATATCCTAATCCCACACACGGTGCCCAAAGGTATCTCACTCCCACTCACTTTATGCATTGATATCCTAATCCCACCCACGGTGCCCACAGATATCCCATTCCTACCCACTTTACCCATTGATATCCTAATCCCACCCACGGTGCCCACAGATATCCCACTCCCACTCACTTTTCGCATTGATATCCCAATCCCACCGACGATGCCCACACATATCCCATTCCTACCCACTTTACCCATTGATATCCTAATCCCACCCATGGTTCCCACAGATATCCCACTCCAACTCACTTTACGCATTGATATCCTAATCCCACACACGGTGCCCAAAGGTATCTCACTCCCACTCACTTTACGCATTGATATCCTAATCCCACACACGGTGCCCAAAGGTATCTCACTCCCACTCACTTTATGCATTGATATCCTAATCCCACCCACGGTGCCCAGAGATATCCCACTCCTACCCAGTTTACGCATCGATATCCTAATCCCACCCACGGTGCCCACAGATATCCCGCTCCCACTCAAATTACGCATTGATATCCTAATCCCACCCTTGGTACCCACAGATATCCCACTCCTACCCACTTTATGCATTGATATCCTAATCCCACCCACAGTGCCCACAGATATCCCACTCCTACCCACTTTAAGCATTGCTATCCTAATCCCACCCACGGTGCCCACAGATATCCCATTCCCACTCACTTTACGCATTGATATCCTAATCCCATCCATGGTGACCACAGATATCCCACTCCTCCCCACTTTACTCATTGATATCCTAATCCCAGCCACGGTGCCCACATATATCCTGCTCCCACTCACTTTACGCATTGATATCCTAATCCCACCCACGGTGCCCCCAGATATCCCACTCCTACCCACTTTACGCATTGATATCCTAATCTAACCCAAGGTGCCCACAGATATCCCACTCCTACTCACTTTATCCATTGATATCCTAATCCCACCCACGGTACCCACAGATAACTCGCTCCCAATCACTTTACGCATTGATATCCTAATCCCACCCACGGTGCCCAGAGATATCCCGCTCCCACTTACTTTATGCACTGATATCCTAATCCCACCCACGGTGCCCACAGATTTCCCGCTCCCGCTCACTTTACGCATTGATATCCTAATCCCACCCACGGTGACCACAGATATCCTACTCCTACCCACTTTACGCATTGATATTATAATCCTACCCATGGTGCCTACAGATATCCCATTCACTTTACGCATTGGTATCCTAATCCCACCCACGGTGCCCACAGATATCCCGCTCCCACTCACTTTACGCATTGATATCCTAATCCCACCCATAGTGCCCACAGATATCCCACTCACTTTACGCATTGATATCCTAGTCCCACCCACGGTGCCCAGAGATATCCTGCTCTAACTCACTTTACGCATTGATATCCTAATCCCACACACAGTGCACACAGATATACCACTCCCACTCACTTTACGGATTGATATCCTAATCCCACCACCGTGCCCACAGATATCCCACTTCTACCCACTTTACGCATTGATATCTTAATCCAACCCATGGTGCCCACAGATATCCCACTCCTACACACTTTACATATTGATATCCTAATCCCACCCATGGTGCCCAGAGATATCCCACTCCTACCGAGTTTACGCATTGATATCCTAATACCACCCACAGTGCCCACAGAAATCCCGCTCCCACTCACTTTACGCATTGATATCCTAACCCCACCCACAGTGCCCACAGATATCCCACTCTATTTATGCATTGATATCCTAATCCCTCCCACGGTGCCCAGAGATGTCCTGCTCCCATCCACTTTACACATTGATATCCTAATCCCACACACGGTGCACACAGATATCCCACTCCCACTCACTTTACGCATTGATATCCTAATCCCACCCACGGTGCCCACAGATATCCCACTTCTACCCACTATACGCATTGATATCCCAATCCCACCTACCCAGTTTATGCATTGATATCCTAATCCCACCCACGGTGCCCACAGATATCCCGCTCCCACTAACTTTATGCATTGATATTCTAATCCCACCCACGGTGCCCACAGATATCCCACTCCTACCCACTTTACGCATTGATATCCTAATCCCACCCACAGTGCCCACAGATATCCCGCTCCCACTCAAATTACGCATTGATATCCTAATCCCACCCACGGTGCCCACAGGTATCCCACTCTTACCCACTTTAAGCATTGATATCCTAATCCCACCACCGGTCCCCACAGATATCCCATTCCCACTCACTTTACGCATTGATATCCTAATCCCATCCATGGTGACCACAGATATCCCACTCCTACCCACTTTACGCATTGATATCCTAATCCCACCCACGGTGCCCAGAGATATCACGCTCCCACTCACTTTACACATTGATATCCTAAGCCCACCCACGGTGCCCAGAGATATCCCGCTCCCACTCACTTTACGCATTGATATCCTAATCCCACCCATGGTGACCACAGATATCCTACTCCTACCCACTTTACGCATTGATTTTATAATACCACCCATGGTGCCCACAGATATTTTTTACATTTTTTTTTTACACAGTTAGCCCGCTACCACTCACTTTACGCATTGCTATCCTAATCCCACCAACGGTGCCTAGAGATATCCCGCTCCCGCTCACTTTACACATTGATATCCTAATCCCACCCACGGTGCCCACAGATATCCCGCTCCCACTCACTTTACGCATTGATATCCTAATCCCGCCCACGGTGCCCACAGATATCCCACTCACTTTACTCATTGGTATCCTAATCCCATCCACGGTGCCCACAGATATCCCGCTCCCACTCACTTTACGCATTGATATCCTAATCCCACCCACGGTCCCCACAGATATCCAACTCACTTTACGCATTGATATCCTAATCCCACCCACAATGCCAACAGATATCCCTCTCCCACTCACTTTATGCATTGATAACCTAATCCCACCCACGGTGCCCAGAGATATCCTGCTCCCACTCACTTTACGCATTGATATCCTAATCCCACCCACAGTCCCCACAGATATACCACTCCTACCCACTTTACTCATTGATATCCTAATCCCACCCACGGTGCCCAGAGATATCCCACTCCCACTCACTTTACACATTGATATCCTAATCCCGCCCACAGATATCCCACTCCTACCCACTTTACGCATTGATATCCTAATCCCACCCACGGTGCCCACAGATATACCACTCCCACTCACTTTACGCATTGATATCCTATTCACACCCACGGGGCCCACAGATATCCCGCTCCCACTCACTTTACGCATTGATATCCTAATCCTACCCACTGTGCCCACAGATATCCCACTCACTTTATGCATTGATAGTCTAATCCCACCCACGGTGCCCAGGGATATCTTGCTCCCTCTCACTTTACGCATTGATATCCTGATCCCACCCAAGGTGCCCACAGATATCCCCATCCCACTCACTTTACGCATTGATATCCTAATCCCACCCACGGTGCCCACAGATATCCCACTCACTTTACGCATTGATATCCTAATCCCACCCACGGTGCCCACAGATATCCTGTTCCCACTCACTTTACGCATTGATATCCTAATCCCACCCACGGTGCCCACAGATATCCCTCTCCCTTTACGCATTGATATCCTAATCCCACCCACGGTGCCCACAGATATCCCACTCCTACCCCCTTTATGCATTGATGTCCTAATCCCACCCAAGGTGCCCAGTGATCTGCTCCCACTCACTTTACGCATTGATATCTTAATCCCACCCACGGTGCCCAGAGATATCCCACTCCCACTCACTTTACGCATTGATATCCTAATCCCACCCATGGTGACCACACATATCCTACTCCTACCCACTTTACGCATTGATTTTATAATCTCACCCATGGTGCCCACAGATATCCCATTCACTTTACGCATTGGTATCCTAATCCCACCCACGGTGCCCACAGATATCCTACTCCTACCCACTTTACGCATTGATATCCTAATCCCACCCACGGTGCCCACAGATATCCCACTCACATTACGCATTGATATCCTAATCCCACCCACGGTGCCCAGAGATATCCTGCTCCCACTCACTTTACGCATTGATATCCTAATCCCACACACGGTGCACACAGATATCCCACTTCTACCCACTTTACGCATTGATATCTTAATCCCACCCACGGTGCACACAGATATCCCACTCCTACCCACTTTACGCCTTGATATCCCAATCCCTCCCACGGTGCCCACAGATATCCCACTCCTACCCACTTTACGCATTGATATCCAAATCCCACCAACGGTGCCCACAGATACCCCACTCCTACCCACTTTACGCATTGATATCCTAATCCTACCCACTGTGCCCACAGATATCCCACTCACTTTATGCATTGATAGTCTAATCCCACCCACGGTGCCCAGGGATATCCCACTTCTACCCACTTTACTCATTGATATCCTAATCCCACCCACGGTGCCCAGAGATATCCCACTCACTTTACGCATTGATATCCTAATCCCACCCACGATGCCCACAGATATCCCGCTCACTTAACGCATTGATATCCTAATCCCGCTCACAGATATCCCACTCCTACCCACTTAACGCATTGATATCCCAATCCCACCCACGGTGCCCACAGATTTCCCACTCCTACCCACTTTACACATTGATAACCTTATCCCACCCACGGTGCCCACAGATATCCCACGCCCACTCACTTTACGCATTGATATCCAAATCACACCCATGTGGCCCACAGATATCCCACTCCTTCCCACTTTACGCATTGATAACCTAATCCTACCCACTGTGCCCACAGATATCCCACTCACTTTATGCATTGATATCGTAATCCCACCCACGGTGCCCACAGATATCCCGCTCCCACTCACTTTACGCATTGATATCCTAATCCCGCCCACGGTGCCCACAGATATCCCACTCACTTTACTCATTGGTATCCTAATCCCATCCACGGTGCCCACAGATATCCCGCTCCCACTCACTTTACGCATTGATATCCTAATCCCACCCACGGTCCCCACAGATATCCAACTCACTTTACGCATTGATATCCTAATCCCACCCACAATGCCAACAGATATCCCTCTCCCACTCACTTTATGCATTGATAACCTAATCCCACCCACGGTGCCCAGAGATATCCTGCTCCCACTCACTTTACGCATTGATATCCTAATCCCACCCACAGTCCCCACAGATATACCACTCCTACCCACTTTACTCATTGATATCCTAATCCCACCCACGGTGCCCAGAGATATCCCACTCCCACTCACTTTACACATTGATATCCTAATCCCGCCCACAGATATCCCACTCCTACCCACTTTACGCATTGATATCCTAATCCCACCCACGGTGCCCACAGATATACCACTCCCACTCACTTTACGCATTGATATCCTATTCACACCCACGGGGCCCACAGATATCCCGCTCCCACTCACTTTACGCATTGATATCCTAATCCTACCCACTGTGCCCACAGATATCCCACTCACTTTATGCATTGATAGTCTAATCCCACCCACGGTGCCCACAGATATCCCACTTCTACCCACTTTACGCATTGATATCTTAATCCCACCCACGGTGCACACAGATATCCCACTCCTACCCACTTTACGCCTTGATATCCCAATCCCTCCCACGGTGCCCACAGATATCCCACTCCTACCCACTTTACGCATTGATATCCAAATCCCACCAACGGTGCCCACAGATACCCCACTCCTACCCACTTTACGCATTGATATCCTAATCCTACCCACTGTGCCCACAGATATCCCACTCACTTTATGCATTGATAGTCTAATCCCACCCACGGTGCACAGGGATATCCCACTTCTACCCACTTTACTCATTGATATCCTAATCCCACCCACGGTGCCCAGAGATATCCCACTCACTTTACACATTAATATCCTAATCCCACCCACGGTGCCCAGAGATATCCCACTCACTTTACGCATTGATATCCTAATCCCGCTCACAGATATCCCACTCCTACCCACTTAACGCATTGATATCCCAATCCCACCCACGGTGCCCACAGATTTCCCACTCCTACCCACTTTACACATTGATAACCTAATCCCACCCACGGTGCCCACAGATATCCCACGCCCACTCACTTTACGCATTGATATCCAAATCACACCCATGTGGCCCACAGATATCCCACTCCTACCCACTTTACGCATTGATAACCTAATCCTACCCACTGTGCCCACAGATATCCCACTCACTTTATGCATTGATATCGTAATCCCACCCACGGTGCCCACAGATATCCTCCTCCCACTCACTTTACGCATTAATATCGTAATTCCACCCACGGTGCCCACAGATATCCCACTCACTTTACCCATTGATATCCTAATCCCACCCACGGTGCCCAGTGATATCCTGCTCCCACTCACTTTACGCATTGATATCCTAATCCCAACCACGGTGGCCACAGATATCCCTCTCCCTTTATGCATTGATATCCTAATCCCACCCACGGTGCCCACAGATATCCCACTCCTACCCGCTTTATGCATTGATATCCTAATCCCACCCAAGGTGCCCAGAGATCTGCTTCCACTCACTTTACGCATTGATATCCTAATCCCACCCACAGTGCCCACAGATATCTCACTCCCACTCACTTTACACATTGATATCCTAATCCCACCCACGGTGCCCACAGATATCCCACTCACTTTACGCATTGATATCCTAATCCCACCCACGGTGCCCACAGATATCCCGCTCCCACTCACTTTACGCATTGATATCCTAATCCTACCCACTGTGCCCACAGATATCCCACTCACTTTATGCATTGATATCGTAATCCCACCCACGGTGTCCAGAGATATCCTGCTCCCGCTCACTTTACGCATTGATATCCTAATCCCACCCACGGTGCCCACAGATATCCCCCTCCCACTCACATTACGCATTGATATCGTAATTCCACCCACAGTGCCCACAGACATCCCCCTCCCACTCACTTTACGCATTGATATTGTAATCCCACCCACGGTGCCCACAGATATCCCACTCACTTTACGCATTGATATCCTAATCCCACCCATGGTGCCCAGAGATATCCCACTTCTACCCACTTTACGCATTGATATCCTAATCCCACCCACGGTGCCCACAGATATCCCACTCACTTTACCCATTGATATCCTAATCCCACCCATGGTGCCCAGAGATATCCTGCTCCCACTCACTTTACGCATTGATATCCTAATCCCAACCACGGTGCCCACAGATATCCCTCTCCCTTTATGCATTGATATCCTAATCCCACCCACGGTGCCCACAGATATCCCACTCCTACCCGCTCTATGCATTGATATCCTAATCCCACCCAAGGTGCCCAGAGATCTGCTCCCACTCACTTTACGCATTGATATCCTAATCCCACCCATGGTGACCACACATATCCTACTCCTACCCACTTTACGCATTGATTTTATAATCTCACCCATGGTGCCCACAGATATCCCATTCACTTTACGCATTGGTATCCTAATCCCACCCACGGTGCCCACAGATATCCTACTCCTACCCACTTTACGCATTGATATCCTAATCCCACCCACGGTGCCCACAGATATCCCACTCACATTACGCATTGATATCCTAATCCCACCCACGGTGCCCAGAGATATCCTGCTCCCACTCACTTTACGCATTGATATCCTAATCCCACACACGGTGCACACAGATATCCCACTTCTACCCACTTTACGCATTGATATCTTAATCCCACCCACGGTGCACACAGATATCCCACTCCTACCCACTTTACGCCTTGATATCCCAATCCCTCCCACGGTGCCCACAGATATCCCACTCCTACCCACTTTACGCATTGATATCCAAATCCCACCAACGGTGCCCACAGATACCCCACTCCTACCCACTTTACGCATTGATATCCTAATCCTACCCACTGTGCCCACAGATATCCCACTCACTTTATGCATTGATAGTCTAATCCCACCCACGGTGCCCAGGGATATCCCACTTCTACCCACTTTACTCATTGATATCCTAATCCCACCCACGGTGCCCAGAGATATCCCACTCACTTTACACATTAATATCCTAATCCCACCCACGGTGCCCAGAGATATCCCACTCACTTTACGCATTGATATCCTAATCCCACCCACGATGCCCACAGATATCCCGCTCACTTAACGCATTGATATCCTAATCCCGCTCACAGATATCCCACTCCTACCCACTTAACGCATTGATATCCCAATCCCACCCACGGTGCCCACAGATTTCCCACTCCTACCCACTTTACACATTGATAACCTAATCCCACCCACGGTGCCCACAGATATCCCACGCCCACTCACTTTACGCATTGATATCCAAATCACACCCATGTGGCCCACAGATATCCCGCTCCTACCCACTTTACGCATTGATAACCTAATCCTACCCACTGTGCCCACAGATATCCCACTCACTTTATGCATTGATATCGTAATCCCACCCACGGTGCCCACAGATATCCTCCTCCCACTCACTTTACGCATTAATATCGTAATTCCACCCACGGTGCCCACAGATATCCCACTCACTTTACCCATTGATATCCTAATCCCACCCACGGTGCCCAGTGATATCCTGCTCCCACTCACTTTACGCATTGATATCCTAATCCCAACCACGGTGGCCACAGATATCCCTCTCCCTTTATGCATTGATATCCTAATCCCACCCACGGTGCCCACAGATATCCCACTCCTACCCGCTTTATGCATTGATATCCTAATCCCACCCAAGGTGCCCAGAGATCTGCTTCCACTCACTTTACGCATTGATATCCTAATCCCACCCACAGTGCCCACAGATATCTCACTCCCACTCACTTTACACATTGATATCCTAATCCCACCCACTGTGCCCACAGATATCCCACTCACTTTATGCATTGATATCGTAATCCCACCCACGTTGTCTAGAGATATCCTGCTCCCGCTCACTTTACGCATTGATATCCTAATCCCACCCACGGTGCCCACAGATATCCCCCTCCCACTCACATTACGCATTGATATCGTAATTCCACCCACAGTGCCCACAGACATCCCCCTCCCACTCACTTTACGCATTGATATCGTAATCCCACCCACGGTGCCCACAGATATCCCACTCACTTTACGCATTGATATCCTAATCCCACCCATGGTGCCCAGAGATATCCCACTTCTACCCACTTTACGCATTGATATCCTAATCCCACCCACGGTGCCCACAGATATCCCACTCACTTTACCCATTGATATCCTAATCCCACCCATGGTGCCCAGAGATATCCTGCTCCCACTCACTTTACGCATTGATATCCTAATCCCAAACACGGTGCCCACAGATATCCCTCTCCCTTTATGCATTGATATCCTAATCCCACCCACGGTGCCCACAGATATCCCACTCCTACCCGCTCTATGCATTGATATCCTAATCCCACCCAAGGTGCCCAGAGATCTGCTCCCACTCACTTTACGGATTGATATCCTAATCCCACCCACGGTGCACAGATATATCCCACTCACTTTACGCATTGATATCCTAATCCCACCCATGGTGCCCACAGATATCCCACTCACTTTACGCATTGATATCCTAATCCCACCCACGGTGCCCACAGATATCCCGCTCCCACTCACTTTTAGCATTGATATGCTAATCCCACCCACGGTGCCCAGAGATATCCTGCTCCCACTCACTTTACGCATTGATATCCTAATCCCACCCACGGTGTCCACAGATATCCCACTTCTACCCACTTTATGCATTGATATCCCAATCCCACCCACGGTGCCCACAGATATCCCTCTCCCTTTATGCATTGATATCCTAATCCCACCCACGGTGCCCTCAGATATCCCACTCGTACCCGCTTTATGCATTGATATCCTAATCCCACCCACAGTGCCCACAGATATCTCACTCCCACTCACTTTACACATTGATATCCTCATCCCACCCACAGTGCCCCCAGATATCTCACTCCCACTCACTTTACACATTGATATCCTAATCCCACCCACGGTGCCCAGAGATATCCCACTCACTTTACGCATTGATATCCTAATCCCACCCACGGTGCCCACAGATCTCCCACTCACTTTACGCATTGATATCCTAATCCCACCCACGGTGCCCAGAGATATCCTGCTCCCGCTCACTTTACGCATTGATATCCTAATCCCACCCACGGTGCCCATAGATATCCCACTTCTACCCACTTTACGCATTGATATCCCAATCCCACCCACGGTGCCCACAGATATCCCACTCCTACCCACTTTACGCATTGATATCCTAATCTAACCCAAGGTGCCCACAGATATCCCACTCCTACCCACTTTACACATTGATATCCTAATCCCATCCACGGTGCCCACAGATATCCCACTCCTACTCACTTTATGCATTGATATCCTAATCCCACCCACGGTACCCACAGATAACTCGCTCCCAATCACTTTACGCATTGATATCCTAATCCCACCCACGGTGCCCAGAGATATCCCGCTCCCACTTACTTTATGCATTGATATCCTAATCCCACCCACGGTGCCCACAGATCTCCCGCTCACTTTACGCATTGATATCCTAATCCCACCCACGGTGCCCACAGATATCCCGCTCCCACTTACTTTATGCATTGATATCCTAATCCCACCCACGGTGCCCAGAGATATCCTGCTCCCGCTCACTTTACGCATTGATATCCTAATCCCACCCACGGTGCCCACAGATATCCCACTTCTACCCACTTTACGCATTAATATCCCAATCCCACCCACGGTGCCCACAGATATCCCACTCCTACCCACTTTACGCATTGATATCCTAATCCCACCCACAGGTTCCACAGATATCCCACTCACCCTCTTTTATACGCATTGATATCCTAACCCCACCCACGGTGCCCACAGGTATCCCACTCATACCCACTTTAGGCAAAGATATCCTAATCCCGCCCACAGATATCCCACTCACTTTACGCATTGATATCCTAATCCCACCCACGGTGCCCACAGATATTCCACTCACTTTATGCATTGATATCCTAATCCCACCCACGGTGCCCAGAGATATCCTGCTCCCACTCACTTTACGCATTCATATCCTAATCCCAACCACGGTGCCCACAGATATCCCTCTCCCTTTATGCATTGATATCCTAATCCCACCCATGGTGCCCAGAGATATCCCACTCCTACCCACTTTACGCATTGATATCCTAATCCCACCCACGGTGCCCACAGATATCCCACTCACTTTACCCATTGATATCCTAATCCCACCCACGGTGCCCAGAGATATCCTGCTCCCACTCACTTTACGCATTCATATCCTAATCCCAACCACGGTGCCCACAGATATCCCTCTCCCTTTATGCATTGATATCCTAATCCCACCCACAGTGCCCACAGATATCTCACTCCCACTCACTTTACACATTGATATCCTAATCCCACCCACTGTGCCCACAGATATCTCACTCCCACTCACTTTACACATTGATATCCTAATCCCACCCACGGTGCCCAGATATATCCCACTCACTTTACGCATTGATATCCTAATCCCACCCACGGTGCCCACAGATATCCCGCTCCCACTCACTTTTAGCATTGATATCCTAATCCCACCCACGGTGCCCACAGATATCCAGCTCCCACTCACTTTTAGCATTGATATCCTAATCCCACCCACGGGGCCCACAGATATCCCACTCGCCCTCTTTTAACGCATTGATATCCTAATCCCACCCACGGTGCCCACAGATATCCCACTCACTTTACGCATTGATATCCTAATTCCACCCATGGTGCCCAGAGATATCCTGCTCCCACTCACTTTATGCATTGATATCCTAATCCCATCCACGGTGCCCACAGATATCCCACTCCTACCCACTTTCCGCATTGATATCCTAATCCCGCCCACAGTGCCCACAGATATCCCACTCACTTTACGCATTGATATCCTAATCCCACCCACGGTGCCCACAGATATCCCACTCACACTCACTTTGCGCATTGATATCCCTATCCCACCCACGGTGCCCACAGATATCCTACTCCTACCCACTTTATGCATTATTTATTTTATTTATTTATTTGAAGAGTTTTATATAGCGCTGGCTAGACCCGGAGGTATCAGAGCTCTTTACATGAGGAATCACAAGTTACAAAATTACGTTCGTTACTGGAGCCTAAAATACCAATAGGAAAAGACAGTGTTACACAGTAACATGAGTTCTAAAGTAAAACATAACAAAGACAAAAGGTCTGAAGGGGCGTAGAGGGGGAGAAGTTAAAAAGGGATTGGAAAGACGATCGGATCAGGCAGACCCGCGAGGGGGAAAGTATTTCAGAGAAACCCAAAGTCAGAAGAGAAAGTCAGACAAACCGGCAGGGGACCAGCATTCACCACATCCAGTGTTGCGGTGACTGAACAAGTTGAGAGGGGTGGAGGGGACCAAGGGGGGTCGAAAAGAGGAAACAGACAGTGCAGCGACACAGGGAGCAGTCCAGTGGTCGACGTCGTCAAGATGGAGGATCCTGGTTACGGGTACCGATAAGAAACACAAAATGGTGGGAGGCAGAAAAAACAATTCTAACCACCACAAAGGGGGTTAACTCCACGGAGCAGGATTAGGAAGGGGGGGTAGTCACAGGATTGAGGAGGGATGAAGGTTGGTGGACGCCGATCTCAAATGGGTCGTCAATGTGAACTCGCTGGAGGCTGCAGGGGCCGCCGTGTCGTCGTTCGGCAAAACCTCAAAGTCCGGAGACGTCAGCCCAGGCGCCTAGGCATAAACCCCGGGAGAGGGAGGCAGCAGCTGGAATCTGGGGGGTGCGCTTCCCCAGCCTCAAGGAGGGAAAACAGGCTCAGGGGCATCGGTTTTCAGAACCGCTGAACTTTTGCCGCTGCAAGACTCACGCGTCCCAGTTGCTGATCCGGAAGGTGAAGGAGGAGGTCAGGCAGCTGCGGGCAAACCAAGAAAGGCATGAAACGTCCGGAGGGGCGAAACCCAGCCCATCACCTCCACAGCCACCGAGGAAACTCCACCGGAACACCAGCCACACAGAATTTGTTCCATCCTCAGCAGATCCTCGATGATTCGTCGGAAGGAGGGGGAGACGCAGCGGAGAGCCGAAGAAAAACTGTGCTCAATGTCCGGCTGGGTAGGTGACGGCCGAGGGGGTGATCGACGGCCACTCTCCCCTATAGCTGCAACGGCAGCTCCACTGGGCATCGGCCATGTTGGATTCGAACTCCGTGGTTGGAAGAATATTCATTGTTCTTCAGAGGTTACGAGTAGAATCGCGGGAATCGGAGAGTTGAAGGACCATTGTCCATTAGAACCCCAGGTGAGTGAAAAGATCTGAGGAGGGGGTATGTTCAAGGGGATTATCGCCAAAAGGCAATTCCCGGCCGGAGCTCCTCACCCATCTTGGACCCCAATGCATTGATATCCTAATCCCACCCACGGTGCCCACAGATATCCCACTCCTATCCACTTTACGCATTGATATCCTAATCCCACCCACGGTGCCCAGAGATATTCTGCTCCCACTCACTTTATGCATTGATATCGTAATCCCACCCACGGTGCCCACAGATATCCTGCTCCCACCCACTGTGCACACAGATATATTATTCCCAATCACCACATGCACTGATATCTTACTCCGCTGTGTTCTTTGATAATCTACTCCCACCCACTGTGCGCTTTAATAGCATGCTCCCACCCACTCTGCACAGATCTAGACAGTGGGGAAGCAACATTAGCCTTAGTTTATTAGGTGCAGTAATATCCCAGAGTGCATGAAGTAGGTTTTATGTGCAGCTCTCAGACTCTTTGCAAGCTGATGAAGTGTGCATACAGCAAGGATGCCCAAGCAGCTAGTAATTTGTTGGAAAGAGCGTGTATGGAAAAACATCTGTGTTGGTACCTCGACAATTCTAGAACATAACATTTTTAATTGTTTGTTTACATTTTTTTGTTTTATGATTTTATGTTTTTGTTTTATGCTTTTAGTGCTATCTGCATGTCACCAGCTTATGTCAAATCTCTGTTTGCTGTTAAAGGAACAGCATGTAAATGTTTTCAACTAGATATTTATTCTGAGTTGCTTCCAGCATGTTTGCATCCTGCTGTTTTTCACAAGGTTATAATTACATTTTCCTGGTAAGGTTTTGGTAGTGCTTACACTGGCCAGTGCTGGAGGCAACACTTTTGATGCACAAGTCCTGTTTTGTTTCAGAACTTGGAAGAGTTGAATTTAAGCATTAATCCACTGGGAGATGGCTGCTCCCAGCCTTTGGCCTCCCTAATCCGATGCTGCCCTGTGCTGAGCACGTTACGTTTACAAGCCTGTGGCCTCACTGCCAAGTTCCTTCAACACTACCGCCTCCTGCTTGCAGATGCTCTAAAAGGTAAGTCCCCATTCTCTTTCTTAACCTGCAGTGGTGCTGGATCGTGGTAGATACAGGTTGCAATATGTGCAATTCCTTTTCGGACACTAGCTGGTAGTTTATCTGAGAATAGAGAATTCCTCAACCTGTTTTGATAAGAGCCAGGTAAAATGTTGCATTACCCCATTGTATATTTTTCAAGTTGTTTTGTGAAACACATTGGTGTTTATCATTATACTTTGTTGGAGTTGACTTTTTGCACATTATTATGGCGGCTTTCATGTAATTGCCTCTTCTGAGGAATAGAATCAGATGAGACAAGCCTAAAGTTAGTGTTGTGGAAGGCCAGTAAGCCAGAGCATGATTACTACCCTCTATATTACACCCCATTGATAAAGAATGATTTAGTAACAGTTGCCATATGAGCTAGAAAGGACAACCCATTTTATTAAGTATATGTTCATAGCATGTATGGCTGTAGACATACATGCTCTGCATACTCTTGTCATCTAGTGTTGGGCCTTGACTGTTACAATGTGTTTTTCTTCAAAGAAGTTTATCTAGTCGTGAGGTCTCAGTGACTTCTCCTCTTGTTGTGAACTCTTATGGACACCGACTCAATTTCTTCACCATTGGGTTCGGATGTGTATTAGCATTACTTCCAGTCTTGGCATGTTCGATGTTTAACGTCGATGGCCCCAAAGCCAGTTGTCTTTCCTTCCTGTCGCCGAGAAGACCTATTGATGCCTCTTCAGTTCCTTCGACCTCTGCTTCATTTGCCGAGCAAATCCGCGTTGAGCAACCGGGACACCCCGCTTTTGGGGCAGCGCAGCCTCCTTACCAACGTTGGAGAATAAGGACGCACAGAAAGTAATGGAACGGACACGCTTCAAAAGATGGCTTCAGACCCATTCCTAGTGCCGTTGGGCCGATCTCCACGCCATCTGTGTCCTGTGCCTCTCGCTAGAGCACAAGAGCAACTGCTACTTCTGCTTGGCCTTCAGAAGCAAGAAGACCCCTCGGCAATGAAGAAGGATTTGGAATCCAGCCTGCTTTAACCTACTTGTGGAGGAAGGTTATTTAAGGAATTTAGGTCTCCTTTTCATCAATGGCTTAGCATTGTTGGGTAAGCCATGACAAAGCAGAGAATAATATTGTTTCTTATAAGAAAGACAGTGGGCAACTGGTGTGTACCACAGCAATTTCAAGCCGGGACGACTTGCGTAGACCAAATTGGACAGCAATTAGCAACAGACCTCGAATATCAAGGCATGCGAGTACTTAATGAAAGAACAGAAGAAGACAACCTGCCGAAAAAAACACACTATGGCCCAAGGGCACAAACGATACTTGACTTTACAATTATAACGCTTCCTTTAATGCCGTCGCTGGCCCGGTTTTACATAGAGTATACCACCTTGAGCGATCACTCGTTTCAACACATTATATTTCATTTAAATGTGGCAAGGTTTCAATCTACTAGGATACCAGAGGGTCAAATAAATTCAACAAATTTAAAACACTGTAAATGGACAAACGAAACTAAAACAGAATGGTTCTCAATAATAAAAGATCTCCTGGCTGAATTGGCAAATGAACCTATGAATAGGATCCAAGCTTGGTCTCTCTTTCTTAGCAAATTAACAACAAAAATGGAAGCCCCCAAGTTAAGGTTAAAATACATAATCCAGTTAAAGGATTACCAAACAAAGTGCAAAAATAAAAAAGGGACCTAAAAAGAGCACAAAGGAAGTTGCAATCAAAAAATAACGAAGGGATTATATGGGAAGCATTTCGACAATTAAGAAAACAGTATAAAAAGAAGGTATGGGAATTCAAAAAAGCAAAAACGGAGAGCTTTTGTTCCAAATTAATTTATAGCGTAAGGCATCCCAACCTGAATAAATTTTGGCAGACGATAATTCAACTGACCAGGCATCGAAACATCTTAATGTCAAACGTGCAGGAGCAGGAATGGGCAAACTTTCTCACGCAGAAATTCAAACTCTAGCCATCAAGCGTTCAGCTGAAACAATCTAAAGCAGACATCCAAAATAAGGCACAATTACTGGAAACAGGCAAATGTCAATTACTATCAAAGGGCACGATTCAGTCACCAGTGCAAGAATGGGTCCCACTAATAAACCATCCCCATTATACAACAGAGGACATAACAAATATAATAAATAAAGGTAAAAGTGATGGAGCTCCTGGCCCGAATGGCATTCCGCAAGCCACCTACAAATATGTCTCTGAATACTGGAGCATTCACCTAGGGAAGCTTTATGCCGATGTTGAGATCAACAACCAAATTCCCGACAGTTCATGCGGACCAATCGGGCTTTGTGCCAGGCCGGAATACTGCACTAAACATCCGCAGCCTGCACAATGTCTTGGGTCGCAAACCATTAATAGAGGAAGACGCAGTGGTGTTATCCCTGGACGCCAAAATGGCGTTTGATTCAATAGAATGCCCATATCTCTTTGAGGTGCTTCGGCGCCTAGGGTTTGGCCCGAAATTTCTGGGTTAGATTAAGCTGCTTTATACGGACCTAAAAGGCCAGGTCAAGGTCAACAACCGCCTGTCCAGGACATTCTCACTGGGAAGGGTTACAAGACAGGGTTGCCCCCTATCCCCCTTGATTTTCTCACTAATGTTAGAACCACTGGCCTCATGGGTGAGGGGCGACCCTTGACCTTGCCAGGTAGGTCGCTCCCCCGCCACACAGCTCCACCTGTGTTGTCCTGCCCGCTGCTGCTGCTGGTAAGCTCGCCCCTCTGCTTGTTGCCTCGGTGCCCGTTTTGCCTTCTGTTTCCCCTCGTGCCCCCATTCTGTGTGTCCATTTTTGCCTTCTGTTTCCCCTCGTTGCCCCCATTTTTTGTGCCCGATTTTGCCTTCTGTTTCCCCTCGTGCCCCCATTCTGTGTGTCCATTTTACTTTCTGTTTCCCCTCGTGCCCCCATTTTTTGTGCCCAATTTTGCCTTCTGTTTCCCCTCGTGCCCCCATTCTGTGTGTCCATTTTTGCCCTCTGTTTCCCCTCGTTGCCCCCATTCTGTGTCCATTTTTGCCTTCTGTTTCCCCTCGTTGCCCCCATTTTTTGTGCCCGATTTTGCCTTCTGTTTCCCCTCGTGCCCCCATTTTTTATGCCCGATTTTGCCTTCTGTTTCCCCTCGTGCCCACATTCTGTGTGTCCATTTTGCCTTCTGTTTTCCCCTCGTGCCCCCATTTTTCTGTGCCCAACTTTGCCTTCTGTACCCCCCGTTGCCTCTCTCCACTCCCGCCGCTGCGTCCCCTGCGGCCCCGCCCCCCTGACTGCCCATTCGCTGCCCCTGCCTCCCGCCTCCCAGCTGCTCCTCCCTCCCACCTCCCCATATATGGCGGCTGCTGCGCGGCTGCGCCAATGGCGCGCCGAGGGCGCGCCTAAGGCAAGCCCGTCTGCGCCCGTCCGCGCCTGGACCGCGCCCAGTGCCAGAACTCCTGGGCCGCGCGCCCCCCGCTCCAGCCTCGAGGACCGACGCCGTTACGATGCCACCACACTCCACGCTCTCAACCCCGGACAAACACACAACTGCTTCAAGGCCGCCCCGAAACGCACTCATGGTCCCTTCACCTGCCGGAACTGCAGCTACACCAGCCTCAGAGCCACCGAAGCGCCCGCCAAGAAGGACCTCAACCACCTCCGATGCATCCTACTGAACACCCGCTCCGCACGCAAACACGCCGTCGAGCTCTGGGACCTGCTCGACACATCCTCACCAGACGTCGCCTTCCTGACAGAGACCTGGATGAACGACTCCTCCGCACCCGACATCGCCATAGCCATCCCAGACGGCTATAAGATCACCCGCAGAGACCGCGTCAACGGAGTAGGAGGAGGAATCGCCATCGTCCACAAGAACTCCATCAGGGTCTCGACCAGCACCGACGACCTTCTCTGCACCGCCGAACACATGCACTTCCAGATCCACACGGACCCCAACACCACCCTTAGAGGCACCCTTGTCTACAGACCCCCTGGGCCCCGACCCCAGTTCAGCGACTCCATCGCCGACTTCATCAGCACGCACGCCCTGACCTCTACTGACTACATCCTCCTCGGAGACCTGAACTTTCACCTGGAGAACAACAACGACAGCAACTCCACCACCCTGATCGACAACCTCGCCAACCTCGGACTGAGACAGCTCGTCGCAACACCGACTCATTCCGCCGGCCACACGCTCGACCCCGTCTTCTCCTCAAGCTCCCACGTCTCCTTCAGCCACACCACGGAACTCCTCTGGACCGACCACCGCTGCATCCACTTCACCTTCCAGAAACCCACCACACACCACCGCACCCAACAGATCCCACGCCGCTGCTGGAGCAAAGTCACCGAAGACCAACTACGGGCAAACCTCGCTCTCAGCCCTCCCTCCGACCCATCCTACACCGACGACGCTGCCTGCAGCCTCAGACGATGGATAGACGACTGTGCCAACACCCTCGCCCCGCTGAAAACACTCCCCTACAGCGACACCACCAAAAGAGCCAGCTGGTTCACCCCGGAACTCCTAGCTTCCAAGCGTACCTGCCGGAAACTAGAGAAGAAATGGCACAGTGATAAGACACCGGACAGCCACGCAGCCCACAAAGACGCCATCCGTAACCACCACCACCTCATCAGGTCGCCAAGAGAATCTCCTTCAAAGACCGCCTCGACAACAACGCACACAACAGCAAGGAGCTCTTCAACATCGTGAAGGAACTCTCCAACCCCAGCTCCAACACCAACGACATCCCGCCGTCGCAAGCCCTGTGCGATTCCCTCGCCACCTTCTTCCACCGCAAGATCGCCGACATCCACGACAGCTTCAACACCCAGACAGCCCCTACTAAGATAGATACACCAGACCCGCCGCACACCATCGACCATGACCCCTTGCCAGCCTGGGCCAGCGTGAACATTGATGACACCATCAAGACCATGAGCACAATACACTCCGGCTCCCCGTCCGACCCTTTCCCGCACCACATCTTCAACAAAGCCAGTAGCTCCATCGCACCCCACCTGTGCAACGTTATCAATCTCTCCTTCGAGACCGCGACCTTCCCAGAGAGCTGGAAACATGCAGAGATCAACGCCCTATTCAAAAAACCCAAGGCGGACCTGAGAGACCTCAAGAACTTCCGGCCCATCTCCCTGCTTCCGTTCCCAGCCAAGGTCATCGAGAAGATAGTCAACAAACAGCTAAGCCGATACCTCGAAGAAAATAGCATCCTGGACCCATCCCAATCAGGGTTCCGCAGCAACCACAGCACTGAGACTGCCCTCATCGCCGCCACCGACGACATCAGGACCCTGCTGGACAACGGTGAGACCGCAGCCCTCATCCTGCTGGACCTCTCCGCCGCCTTCGACACTGTCTGCCACCGCACTCTACGCGCACGCCTCCACGACGCAGGGATCCGAGACAAGGCCCTGGAATGGACCACCTCCTTCCTCGACGGCAGAACCCAGAGAGTCCGCCTCCCACCGTTCCGATCCGAAGCCTCCGAGATCATCTGCGGCGTACCCCAGGGATCTTCCCTCAGCCCAACACTGTTCAACATCTACATGGCCCCGCTCGCACGCATCGCCAGACAGCACGACCTCAACATTATCTCCTACGCCGACGACACTCAACTGATCCTCTCCCTCACCAAGGACCCCCTCGCCGCCAAATCCAATCTCCATGAAGGAATGAAGGCCGTCGCCGATTGGATGAAGATCAGCCGACTAAAGCTGAACACGGACAAGACAGAGGTCCTCATCCTCGGCTCCAACCCCTCAGCCTGGGACGACTCCTGGTGGCCAACGACGCTGGGAGCAGCCCCGACACCCACCGACCACGCACGCAACCTGGGAGTCATCCTCGACTCAACGCTCTCCATGGCCAAGCAAGTCAACGCAGTCTCCTCCTCCTGCTTCAACACCCTCCGCATGCTTCGCAAGATCTACAGGTGGATCCCGACAGATACAAGAAGAACAGTCACCCAGGCCCTCGTCAGTAGGAGACTCGACTATGGGAACGCCCTCTACGCGGGAGCCCCGGCCAAGCTCATCAAGCGACTGCAACGCATACAAAACGCCTCCGCACGCCTGATCCTCGACGTACCACGCCACAGCCACATCACCCCCCACCTGAGGAACCTGCACTGGCTCCCCGTCGACAGGAGAATCTCCTTCAAACTCCTCATCCACGCACACAAGGCACTCCACAAGACTGGCCCAGCCTACCTCAACAGACGACTCTTCTTCTACGTCCCCAACCGCCAGCTCCGCTCCGCCGACCTCTCCCTCGCCACCGTCCCTCGCATTCGAAGAATAACCACCGGCGGCAGATCCTTCTCACACCTTGCCGCCAAGACCTGGAACACCCTTCCACTAAGCCTACGACAGATCCAAGACCTGCTGACCTTCAGGAGGCTACTCAAGACCTGGCTGTTCGACCAGTAGCAGCACCCACCCCCCCCCCTTTTTTCTCCCCAGCGCCTTGAGACCCTCGCGGGTAAGTAGTGCGCTCTACAAATTCAGTGATTGATTGATTGATTGATTGATTGACCCACTGCTCAGAGGGTTGAAATGGGCTGAAGGACAAGAAGATAGGATATCTCTCTACGCCGATGATATCCTGCTATATCTGGCATCCCCTCATAAATCCGTGCACAGAATTTTAAATATCTTCACGAATTTCAGCAAATTTTCCGGTTATTCGATTAACTGGTCCAAATCAGTGATCTTTGCTATTCAGCGAGCTATTCCAAAACTCCCCTCAGGATGCGAGGTGGGGATAGCTATTGAAGGATTCCGCTACCTTGGAATTTATAGAACCCCAGATCCTCTGATCTTTTATGCCAGAAATCTAGCCGTCCCTCTGGAGAGACTGCGTAATGACGTTAAGCATTGGAGATCACTGCCTCTCTCCTTACTGGGGCGAGCTGCCCTATTTAAGATGCTGGCTCTCCCCCGTTTTTTGTACATCCTTCAAAATTGCCCTTACAAAGTCCCCGACTCCTACTTCAGGACCATCGAGAGTGAGGTTAGAACTTTACTGTGGGACGAGGGAGCGCCCCGTATAGCTTTACATAAATTGACCAAGGGTTGGTACGATGGAAGTATTGCACTCCCAGATTTGCGACTATACTATTGGGCTTCACAGTTGGTTGTGGTGAATCACTGGGTGTATCGCTCCCCGATGGACCCTGCATATATGTTAGATAAATATCAAATGGGCAGGGAAGGCTGCCTGGGAGCCCTCTACTCGAAAGTACGAAAAGGTCGATACCTGGGCCCAACAGCCCACACGGTGGAGATCTGGCACCAAGCTAGTAGACGTCTTGGCTGGTCAGACGTACTGACTCAGGCCACTCCGTTATGGTCCACTCAAAAACTAGGACTATTGTGTAACCAACCTGGCTTTTATAGATGGGACACTATTGGAATTTCCACACTAGGCCACTTAGTGAAAAATGGAAAAATACTAACTTTTGCGGAATTAAGGGAGAAATATGAACTAGCTCAGGGGGAGGTCTTCCGCTACTTACAGGTCCGCCATGCTCTTAAAGCAGCACTCCCAGGCACAGAAAACATACCGGAATCATCCCCCCCCTGGAGGACTGACTGCTTTCTGAACCTATATTAGAAAAAGCTGTATCATTAACCTATCGGAAACTATGTAATAACCTGCCAGATCCGTTTCACACTCTCCGAGAACGGTGGCAAGCCGATATAGGGCAATTTGAAGATGACGACTGGCAAACTGCACTGATGTCCCCGAGAGAAGCAGCCATCCCTCTTAGGCTCCGTCGTATTCAACTAAAAATCCTGCATAAAACTTAACTTACTGGGGTTACACTAGCAAAAATGGGGAGTCAACAAGATACGTCGTGTCTCCGCCAATGTCATCAAGAGGCAACCTTTTACCACACTATATGGGAATGTCCTCGGGTACAAACCCTATGGGAAAAGGCACATGCAGAGAGCTCCAGGAAAAGAGATTAACCTAACACCACAATTTGTGCTCCTTAATATATGGGAGGCGACAGATCTTACGGAGGTGGAGCAACAAATGACTACTCTGGGATACACATTAGTGAATCGCGCAATAGCAATGAAATGGGGGGTGGCGGAGGGGCCATCGCCGAAGTGTTGGGCGAAGGAACTAGATAAATGTATGATAGCAGAAAAGGAGGTGTTCAAGTCCAGAGGTTGTCCTAAAAAGTGGGATAAGAAATGGAGCAAATGGAACATGTACCGGGGGGAATTGTGTACCTCGCCTACCAAGGAGATGGAGATGACAAAGAACAGTAGAGATAGTATATGTGCAAATGGCTGAGTTAATATTGACCTCTATTCATATATACAATTGATAAAACTGTGTTGCAATGTATAAATATAAAATATTTGTGAATAATGTTTTTCAAACCAATAAAAACATCTTTAAAAAAAAAGAAATTCCCGACAGTTGGCAAGCATCAATTATAACCCCTATTTATAAAGGAGGAGATAGAACTAACCCTTCAAATTACAGGCTAATTGCCCTACAGGATGTCGAAGCTAAATATTTTGCCTCACTAATCCTTGAAGATCTGGTCAACTGGTCAGGGGAGCTTAACTTGATCCCAAAAAAACAAACAGGCTTCAGAACGGGGATTGGAACTATCTCTAAGATTGTCAATCTCTCTGATAGCAGAAAAATGCAAGAACAAGAAACAGGATCTGCACCTTTGTTTCATAGACTTCAAAGCGGCATTCGACAGTGTGAACTGGAAACTATTGTGGGCAAAATTAAAAGCCTGGGACTTACCTGCGAGAATCCTAAGGGGTCTATTGTTATTTTATACAGATACTTGGGTCAGAGTGAAACTTGGAGATGGTGCTAGAATCTCAAGGAAAGTGTATACCACCACTGGCCTGAAACAGGGTGTGTGTTGGCCCCGCGCCTGTTTAACTTATTCATATCAGACCTATCTGGAAAGCTCAATAGAATTAACTCCCATTCACCGCACTTAGGTAAGCTACAACTCTCGCACCTTGCCTACGCAGATGACATCGTCCTCTTAAGTCTAACTAAGGTTGGTCTGACCAGACTATTAGTTGAACTTTCTGAGTTTCTGCCCCAAACAAGCTGGAAATCAATATATCCAAAACAAAAACAATGCTTATTACCAACCGGTTAGCCCCACAATACAACATCTGGCTAGAAGGCAAACTATTGGAGAACGTATTCAGCTACAAGTACTTGGGACATTATATAGATAACAAGTTATCCCATCATGACCAGAAAAACTACATGACACAGCGAGCGGGGGCCTTAACGTTTGCCTTCATGTGCTGCCTAAAAACCGGGCGCCACCATATGCACCTATGCTACCGCTCGAGCTACTGCCAGGGACATTCACTGGTCACGACCGTCCGGAATTAGAGACCTGGGCAGAGGTAGGGCTGGACACCTGGGGTGACTTGTTTGCGGATTCGCACCTGCAGAGCCTGGAAGGGTTGGTAGAGGACTTCGGCATCTCACAAGGAACCTTCATGCTTTACGCACTATTGGCAAGGCAATTCCACCAAACATGGGGGAACGCTGACTCTGAGCTGGAAACTTCACAGGTCCTGCAGACACTGCTGACACACGGAAAGGATAGACACGCGGTGACAGCAATATATAACTCGCTGAGGCCTGGCCCTAATCACCTACTGGCAAAGCTGCGCTAGTACTGGGATTCCGAGTTATCAATCACCATGAGTGATGAGCAGTGGGCACAGTGTATTGGGTATCCCAAAAGTATATCCACGAACGCTAGACTGAAATACACGCAGTTCAACTATTTAGTTAGAAATGGGGGTCTCTAGTTTGCAATGGCTGGCCACTGTCCAAGTAGGGACCCTTCTTCCTAAGTCAGAGTAAGAGGGCTACCCTCCTTGATACCCCTGCTCAACCCTGTGGTAACGTAGCACGAGCAGGTAGGCTTATCTCAGAGGCAGTGTGTGAAGCATTTATGACCATACACAGTAATACAGTGAGGAACACTACAAAGGGACACCACACAAGTTGTTATAAAAAATAAGTATCTTTATATATTGGTAGATTTATCACAAGACCAATAACTGTAAAAGCCACAATACTGTCAAAAATAGGATTGCTGTTGAAGGGCTGTTACAAATAGTTCAAAGGTTGCTAGAATAAGGTTCAAATTCAAAGCAGGGGTCTCTGCGACCCTTTCTCATTCAGAGGTTGCAACAATAAGGTTCAAATTCAAAGCAGGGGTCTCTGCGACCCTGTCTCGTTCAGAGGTTGCAAAAATAAGGTTCAAATTCAAAGCAGGGGTCTCTGCGACCCTGTCTCGTTCAGAGGTTGCAAAAATAAGGTTCAAATTCAAAGCAGGGGTCTCTGCGACCCTGTCTCGTTCAGAGGTTGCAAAAATAAGGTTCAAATCCAAAGCAGTGGTCTCTGCGACCCTTTCTCGCACAAAGTACCTGAATTCAGTAGCAAAACCAACAAAATGTCGCAAAGAAGTGGTAGCGAGGATTTTCCTCACGCGAGGCCGGCGATGCGTTAAATCCTTGCCGCAAGGGAGGATGATGCGCCGATCTGCTGATGCGTGCGGAGACGATGCGACCAACTTCTGCACGCTAGGCCGCCGATGCGATGACTTTCTTGCCGCGAGGGAGAAGTCGATGCGACGAGCCTGTTGCGTTGTGCGATTGTGTTGCGATGCGAAGAAATGGCGCTCTGCGAGGGAGCGACGAAATCCGGTGCGATGCGATGAAAATGGCGGACGCACGGCGTCCGCAATGCGATGTCTTGAAGCGATGATTTCTTTAGGGGTTGCGAGCGCTCAGCGACAGCAGCGCGATGATTTTTCCAGCGCGTCTCGGCTGCAGCGGCTCGCAAAGAGGCGTTAGCGATGGTTTCGTGTTGCGAGCACTAAGCGGCAGCAGCGCGATGATTTTTCCAGCGCTCTCGGCTGCAGCGGCTCGCAAAGGTGCGTTAGCGTCGATTTCCAGCACTCTTTTCTCTGAAGCAAACTAGAGGCCCTGGAACTCACAGGAGCCTCATCAGCAGATAGCAATCCTTGCAGGGAGGAAGCAGGAGGTTGGTGGTGGAGTCTGATGTGCCTGAGACTCCAGCAGGAGGCTAGCTCTTTTCCTAGCCCTTGGGTAATTGCTGTAACAAAAATAAAAGTTCTCTCAAAAGTTCCTTTTCCTCTTCTTCAAGGTCCAGTGGTCACTGCTGCAGGCCAGTGCAAGAAACAACACACAAGCACAAGGACAGTCACTTCCTGCAGATTCCTCCAGTGGCACGGACAGAGTTTCCTCTCCAGATCCAAAAGCAATACAGATTGGAGGGGTTTGAGCACAGATATTTATACCCCAAAAGTCTTTGTTCTCAGAAGCTACAAGTCACTGAACCTAGCCAGAACCAGTTCTGCTCAGGCCTGGAGCACTTTGTTTACCAGGCTGCATCCTTCCTTTCAGAAAGAGGGGGTCTGCTAGCAGACACACAGTAGGAGGTGGAGCCAGCATTCACCTTGCCAGGCACAGCCCTATTCAGGTCAAGGAGCCACCCCTCCCCACACTCTAAATGCAGATCTCTCTATTCAACCCAGGTCGGACTCAGCCTGCCCTGCCCCTCTAAAACCAGACAGCCAATACACATAACAGCAGAGCACACTGGAAGGCTTAGGCAAGAAAATACCTACTTTCTAAAAGTGGTATTTTCAAACACAGAATATAAAAATAAACTTCACTAAAAGATGTATTTTAATATTCTGAGCTCAGGCATACTAAATTCGTTTTTCTACCATGTTCCTGGGGTCAGTTAGGACTATAGAATGTAATAGTCAAACTGCCCATTCTAGCCTATGAGGAACAGGTAGCCTTACAGTAGTGAAAAACGAAATTGGGTGTAATTCACTACCAGGACATGCTACACACACCAAGGCATGTCCTACCTTACACATACAATGTGCCCTACCATAGGGGTGACTTACATGATGCCAAGGGAAGGTTCAGGGGCTGGGAAGTGGGTGCACTTCACAGCCAAGATGGCAGTTCTGGACTGCACACAGACACTGCAGTGGCAGGTCTGAGACACACTTTACAAGCTGCTTCTGTGGGTGGCACACATCAGTGCTGCAGGCCCACCAGCAGCATTTGGTTTACCAGCCCTGGGCACACACAGGCCACACTACTAGGGACTAACAGGTAAACCAAATAAGCCAATCAGGGACATACCAATTCATATAGACATATTTACAAAGGGAGAGCATATGCACTTTAGCACTGAACAGCAGTGGTAAAGTGCCCAGAGTCATAAAACCAACAGAAACAGGTCAGCAAAAATACAGGAGGCAGGCAAAAGGTTTAGGGGTGACCCTGCAAAAAGGGCCATTTCCAACACAACCCCTTCCAGCCAAAACGCAGGGTAGACCAATCACTACTTTGATGGGCTTCCCTGCTTCGGGCGATAGAACACGGAACTGGCCCGCAACTGCAGGGGCATATGCCAGCTCTACTCCAATCTGAACCCTGGTGGATCCCTCTGTCCACACTCCTAGGGCCCACTAAGATACCCAATGGGGAACTCTTCCCCTCACCTGTGGACACCACCTGTGCAGCATCTAACCTTAACTGGCCCCCAGGTGTGTCCCAACAGATAAACAACAAGCCCCAGTAATCACTGACAGTAGTCAGTGATGAAATCCAAGCCCTATACCTCTCAGGGCTCTCAAACTTTTGTGGCATCAGAGAGTGAGGGGCAGTAACCCCAGGTGTCTGGCACCTTTTGTCCACTCTCCCTCCTGTTAGGTCAGGCAACGCGTCCTGACACTGACCCACCAGCCCTGGGCCTGTACCCAACGGCGGGGCCAGCGACTGGGGTTGGCTCCCCCACACCCGGTCCTTCTCTTTGGGGCTCGGTACCCTCCCACTTGGAGCGGTACCCCCCTCCAGAATTGTCAGGGCACCTGAGGCGGGTGTCCTGCATAATTCGCCCACCAGTTCAGGGGTTCTATCCTGCAACTGGTATCCCAGCATAGGGTCTGTACCCTTAGACTGGGCGGAGATCAGGGGTGAGGCTGCCCTCTCCCCGCCCCCTTTACTGGGGCCCGGCACCCTCCCACCTGGAGAGGTGCCTCCATAACACAAACCGGGAGGGGCACTGTTTGCAGTTGCCCCTTCCTCCAGATCAGGGGGGACACCCTGAACCTGGCCCCCAACCTAGGGTCTGTACCCTTAGGCTGGGCCTGTGCCTGGCAACCCAGGACTTCTGGGGAGTACACCAATTCCCCCAAGGAAAGCACACGCCTCTAGAGTTGTGCGACAGTCTGCCTGGCACACCAGGACTTCCTCGGGAGCACACAGGCCCCCTCAAGGAAAACACACCCCTCCACCAGTTCAGGGCTTGGACCCTGCAACTGATCTACCAACCTGAAAAAACCCTTAGGTTGCACCGGGGTCAGAGCGCGAGGACTCCCTCCCTCTGCACCCCCTTCCAGCATACTGCACCCTCCCACCTGGAGTGGTGCTCTTAGAAAAAAAATGGCCGGGACACTGCTTACAGTTGTCCCTCCCTCCAGGTCAAACAACACCTGGACCTGACTTACCATCCCAGGGACCAACCCCTGTGGTTGAACAACTGCCTGGCCAACCAGGGCTTCCTGAGGGTGACACATACCTAGCGTGTCGTGTGACAGTCTGCCTGGCGCAGAGCTCACGACCTCCTGTCCCTCTGACAGTGCGTGAAGATGCCCCAGGACAGAAGTGGCGTCACCATGGCCAATCCTATGAGGCTCAGCCCTTCTGGCTGGCCCCTGACCCACTGGTTCTTCCACTGGGGACTCTTTCCCCCCCTCACCCCTCACTCTGGCCTTCTGCACCCTCCCAACTGGAGCGGTACTGCCAGACACTAGAACTGCTGGAGGTCTGATTACAGGCACTCCCAGCTCACCTAACACGGGGGGCGGTCCATCCGGACAGACTAGGCTCCCTACCTGGTGTTCCCTCATGGAACCATCCAGTCCTGGAGACTGAGGTTGGGGCACTTCGGGACCTATCCCAGTCTCCCTCCTGCTCCCACGAGACAGGAGGTGAGGCCCTACAACCTCCTCACAACAAGGGGACCCAGCTGTAACACTCCTAACCTTTCCCACCACTCTGGGTTGGAAGACATCTGAACCACTCCTCTTAGGGTCATTCCCCAATACCTCTACAGAGCCTCTGGTACTCACCCAGAGGTCTGCCTCCTGCGCAAGTTCCCTAGGATCAGATAACTCGCACTCTAACACATGTTGGTTTAGCTCTGGAAAATAGGAACTCATAATATGCTCTCCCACAATTGGATTACACAGTTCCACGCAGGTGCTAACCTTTACCTCACAATCCAGTGTCTCACACACGTACCCCACACCACTCTCTTGAAATGGGCGAGACATTAACTGACTGTCTCTATCACTCAACCCACACTCTTCTGGGCGGTCCTCACACTCATACACCAGGACTTCAACCACGGGGGAACCCCTCTCCCTGCACCTCTCATCCAGAGTCGGTAGAGTATCCCTCCTTTCACTAGGACTATGGGCCCCTGCGCTAGTTCCCCAATCCACCTCAGGGACACTGCACATTAATGGAGCTACCTCATATCCTTGAATCCCCTAGTGTAGATCAACCCCCTCCTTCAAGTCAGGTGCTACATCACTGGGTGGGTGTACTACACTGTCATCACTATATATCTCAATTCTGCTGCCACCACTGGACCCCAGCCTCACTGGTGAGTCCAGACAATTAAAACTGCGCTTAGGGGATAATCTACCCTCCTGAGCTAACTTCTCCTTTTCTGCTATTTGCGCTAGGTGCGCCTCCAGCTGGGCAATCTCTATTTGGAGCCTCTCTAATTTCAGCTGGTTCTCCCTCTCCCTCTGTCTGTCCAACTCCTCTGGGGACCATGAAGGGGATTGGGCACTACCCTGTGCACTAGATCCAGCAAGGGACTCCCTACCTATGGGACCTTCCCGCCTGTCCCCCAACTCCTCTGGGGACCATGAGGGGAATCTGGCACTACCATAGGCACTAGACTCATCAAGGAACTCCCCACCTATGAGATAGTCCATAACACTTTCTTCCTCCTCTTCAGACTCTCCAGAGCCACCCTCAGACCAACTACCCTCTTGGTAGGTGTACTGGGACTCCAAGAATCTCCATCTGTCTTGTTGCCAAAGTCTCAGGGATGTCTGCAGGGACAGCTGAGTCTCCTTCCTACTCACTGCTAAGCCCCTCTCCTCACAGAACCCCCTTAGCTCCTCTAGACTGTAGGTCAACAGATCATCTATATAAAAGGTAGGTCTCATTTCAGCAAGACCCATTGTAGCAATAACTGGCAATATCAATAATAAAAAAATAGGCTTGCCCGTTGTAACAATCACGGGCAATATCAATAAAAGATAGAAGAAAACTTCTCAAGAAAATGTATGCGGGTAAAAATCACCGGCAATATCAATCACAATATAGGATCCAACAATTCTCAAAAATGTATGTGGGTACTATCACCGGCAATATCAATAAAACATAGGCTCGCCCATTGTAACAATCACGGGCAGTATCAATAAAAGATAGAAGAAAACTTCTCAAGAAAATGTATGCGGGTGAAAAATCACCGGCAGTATCAATCACAATATAGGATCAAAAACTCTCAAAAATGTGTGCGGGTGAAAAATCACCGGCAATATCAATCACAATATAGGATCCAAAAAAACTCTCAGAAAATGTGTGCGGGTGAAAAATCACCGGCAATATCAATCACAATATAGGATCCAAAAAAACTCTCAAAAGATGTATGCGGTACGTTATGGTCTGCACTCACTAGTAGTGTACACTATAATTACTGTATGTGATCATAAATGCAAGTCCAGATCCTCACCGCTGACCACCAATGTTAGAAATGGGGGTCTCTAGTTGGCAATGGCTGGCCACTGTCCAAGTAGGGACCCTTCTTCCTAAGTCAGAGTAAGAGGGCTACCCTCCTTGATACCCCTGCTCAACCCTGTGGTAACGTAGCACGAGCAGGTAGGCTTATCTCAGAGGCAGTGTGTGAAGCATTTATGACCATACACAGTAATACAGTGAGGAACACTACAAAGGGACACCACACAAGTTGTTATAAAAAATAAGTATCTTTATATATTGGTAGATTTATCACAAGACCAATAACTGTAAAAGCCACAATACTGTCAAAAATAGGATTGCTGTTGAAGGGCTGTTACAAATAGTTCAAAGGTTGCAAGAATAAGGTTCAAATTCAAAGCAGGGGTCTCTGCGACCCTTTCTCATTCAGAGGTTGCAACAATAAGGTTCAAATTCAAAGCAGGGGTCTCTGCGACCCTGTCTCGTTCAGAGGTTGCAAAAATAAGGTTCAAATTCAAAGCAGGGGTCTCTGCGACCCTGTCTCGTTCAGAGGTTGCAAAAATAAGGTTCAAATCCAAAGCAGTGGTCTCTGCGACCCTTTCTCGCACAAAGTACCTGAATTCAGTAGCAAAACCAACAAAATGTCGCAAAGAAGTGGTAGCGAGGATTTTCCTCACGCGAGGCCGGCGATGCGTTAAATCCTTGCCGCAAGGGAGGATGATGCGCCGATCTGCTGATGCGTGCGGAGACGATGCGACCAACTTCTGCACGCTAGGCCGCCGATGCGATGACTTTCTTGCCGCGAGGGAGAAGTCGATGCGACGAGCCTGTTGCGTTGTGCGATTGTGTTGCGATGCGAAGATATGGCGCTCTGCGAGGGAGCGACGAAATCCGGTGCGATGCGATGAAAATGGCGGACGCACGGCGTCCGCAATGCGATGTCTTGAAGCGATGATTTCTTTAGGGGTTGCAAGCGCTCGGCGACAGCAGCGCGATGATTTTTCCAGCGCGTCTCGGCTGCAGCGGCTCGCAAAGAGGCGTTAGCGTCGATTTCCAGCATTCTTTTCTCTGAAGCAAACTAGAGGCCCTGGAACTCACAGGAGCCTCATCAGCAGATAGCAATCCTCGCAGGGAGGAAGCAGGAGGTTGGTGGTGGAGTCTGATGTGCCTGAGACTCCAGCAGGAGGCTAGCTCTTTTCCTAGCCCTTGGGTAATTGCTGTAACAAAAATAAAAGTTCTCTCAAAAGTTCCTTTTCCTCTTCTTCAAGGTCCAGTGGTCACTGCTGCAGGCCAGTGCAAGAAACAACACACAAGCACAAGGACAGTCACTTCCTGCAGATTCCTCCAGTGGCACGGACAGAGTTTCCTCTCCAGATCCAAAAGCAATACAAATTGGAGGGGTTTGAGCACAGATATTTATACCCCAAAAGTCTTTGTTCTCAGAAGCTACAAGTCACTGAACCTAGCCAGAACCAGTTCTGCTCAGGCCTGGAGCACTTTGTTTACCAGGCTGCATCCTTCCTTTCAGAAAGAGGGGTCTGCTAGCAGACACACAGTAGGAGGTGGAGCCAGCATTCACCTTGCCAGGCACAGCCCTATTCAGGTCAAGGAGCCACCCCTCCCCACACTCTAAATGCAGATCTCTCTATTCAACCCAGGTCTGACTCAGCCTGCCCTGCCCCTCTAAAACCAGACAGCCAATACACATATCAGCAGAGCACACTGGAAGGCTTAGGCAAGAAAATACCTACTTTCTAAAAGTGGTATTTTCAAACACAGAATATAAAAATAAACTTCACTAAAAGATGTATTTTAATATTCTGAGCTCAGGCATACTAAATTCGTTTTTCTACCATGTTCCTGGGGTCAGTTAGGACTATAGAATGTAATAGTCAAACTGCCCATTCTAGCCTATGAGGAACAGGTAGCCTTACAGTAGTGAAAAACGAAATTGGGTGTAATTCACTACCAGGACATGCTACACACACCAAGGCATGTCCTACCTTACACATACAATGCGCCCTACCATAGGGGTGACTTACATGATGCCAAGGGAAGGTTCAGGGGCTGGGAAGTGGGTGCACTTCACAGCCAAGATGGCAGTTCTGGACTGCACACAGACACTGCAGTGGCAGGTCTGAGACACACTTTACAAGCTGCTTCTGTGGGTGGCACACATCAGTGCTGCAGGCCCACCAGCAGCATTTGGTTTACCAGCCCTGGGCACACACAGGCCACACTACTAGGGACTAACAGGTAAACCAAATAAGCCAATCAGGGACATACCAATTCATATAGACATATTTACAAAGGGAGAGCATATGCACTTTAGCACTGAACAGCAGTGGTAAAGTGCCCAGAGTCATAAAACCAACAGAAACAGGTCAGCAAAAATACAGGAGGCAGGCAAAAAGTTTAGGGGTGACCCTGCAAAAAGGGCCATTTCCAACAACCACACATACTTAACGCCGCACAGAGTGGACCGCATGTACTCTACATCGGTCAACATATGCCCTCGTTGCTCAGGCGCAGACGCAAAGTTCATCCACATGGTCTGGTCGTGCCCTGGCCTCGGGGCCTACTGGGGTGAGATTGCAGTAACACTGGGGGAAGCGACTGACACCATAATTTCAGTGCAGGCCTTACATTTTCTACTGGGTGTCACCAAGCGTAATGCAACGCGAAAAAATCTCAATTAATTCTTGGACCTGGTTCTGGTATTAGCAAAACGGAGAATAGCCATGTCTTGGAAATCGAGCGCAGCTCCCAGTACACGTATATGGTTATTAGATCTTCGTAAAGCACTGGTTGCGGAACATACGACACAAACAATGAAGGCGCCTTGTGATCCCCCACAGACCAACCCCATGCAGTGGCGAGAGTACTTGTCATTCGTGGAAGGTAAACTGCATGCATCTACCCCTTCCATGGTGTGTGTGTGTGTGTCTCTCTCTCTCTCTCTCTCTCTCTCTCTCTCTCTCTCTCTCTTCCCCCCCCTCCCTCTCTCTCTCTCCCCCTCTCTCTCTCTCTCTCCCCCCCCCCCCTCCCCTCCCTCCCTCCTCTTCCTTCTTTCTTTTTTCCTTCTTCCTGCTGTTCCCGCTGCTCCCTGGAAAGTATATACATGTGCAGCCGCCCCAGCTCATATTGGACCCACAACACATGGTACATGGGGGCTAGTTGAGATCGCTTTGTTCGCGTTTATTGTGAATTGTTTGGTGTGTAAGCATAAGAGGCATAAGAGGTAAAATGAAGAGATAAGTCGGTTGTTCTGTTTATCCTTTGACTACAAAGCGGATAATATATGTAGACAAGTACAAAAGATTAGAAATGGTTCTTCAATCTAATGGCACCAATGCCTAGTGTAGCCTGGTTCCCCACCAAGCGTCATAAGAGTAATTGTCACTGTACTGTTTTTCTTTTTATATAATAATGCTGGCAGATTGTATCATATATATACATGTGAAAACGCCAATAAAGACGATTTAAAAAAACAAAAACATTTGCCTTCAGGTCGTTGGCAAAGAAACTGGGGGGACCATCACTAAGGCTGCTGCTCTCGGTTATAGCTGCTAAAACACTGCCAACCTTAACTTACGCTAGCCCTGCTATGCATGGAAAAGATTCTGTGATTCTTAATAACCTAATAACAAGCATTTACAAAAAGGTTTTTCAACTCCCCACAACCGCCTCGCCAACGCAAATGCGCCTAGAATTCGGGTTAATGAACGAATCATTGGTGTACGTAAATAAAGGTCTGGTCCTGGATAAAAAAAAAAACCCGGAGGAAAATAGACTCAACGAATCATTATGGTTAGAGCTGGAAAAGGATAAAAAATCGCCGGCCAACTAATTTCTGGACAACGCACTTAAAGCAACTTGTGCCAATGACTCTGGAATAAAAGCATTTTCTCCCAAAGATCTCACTTGTGGACTGTGATTAACAATTACAAAGTCCTTAAACCGGCATCCTACCTAGATTCTACATTCTCTATTCACATAAAAAGACAACTAATGGCACTGCGGTTCGGAAAGTTTCCTACACTGGCTGATGCACCGCACTAGAAGCACATTGATTCAAAGGAATGCCGTCTTTGCGGCAGCCAAAAAGAAGACCTTATTCATCTCATATGTCACTGTAAGAAATTGCAACCAGCGCAAGTCACTTTCTTAAGGAGAGCTTTCTTGGATAGAGGAATAAGCTCCTGTATAGCTGCCGTCATTGGAGGATTGGATCCATCAGACCCCCAAATGAACTGTAGACTGATCAAGTTTCTACGTGCTCATGACCGAGCAGTGAAAGCAGAAGCACTTCAATGAGGTTACCTTAACGGGGGAGAAAAAGCTATTTCCACCCCCTCGTGCAAAATCGCTACTGTAAAGAGAAGGAGACGACACAGTCGGTCATCACCGATTGCCTGAATTAACAAATTATACTCCCTTCAGTGGTATTGCCAGTTCAATTTTGTTAGTTAAGTGACTAAGAGACTTACAGACGTAACTCATAGCCAGGTAGGAAGTAAATAATCAGACTGACACAGCAAATGTCTAGTTTTATCACAAATGACAAATTATTTGTATTTTAGCATGCTCAGCTAGTAAAACAAGAAAGCAAGAGCAAAGTTTGACACGTGTTATACATTGACTTTTCATACCCGTTTCTTTTTACACACTCCATGATCATTTTTATTCTATAAAATGTTAAATTGTGTGAAGGATGTGGTTTTCTTGAGTTGAGGATGTGGTTTTATGTAAAGTTGTTATGGTTTTAACTAACTATACAATAAACTATTTATCAGTGGGCAACTGTGGGGTCAGTTTATGGATTGTTAATTTGCATTTTTTTCATGTTCGATGAGCTGCAGGTAGTGGTACAAGGGGATACTAATTTAAACCCCTCTGCTCCTTTTTAACCCTCAGGAGACTTCAACTGGGCATTCATAGTTTAAGGTGGAGAGGGTAGGAGTGAGCTAATGGGGAAACGACTCCATATATTCCAATTGTTTCCTTGTATCGGTTGTCTCTGAACAGCACTTGGGGACTCTCCTGTTTTCTGTTGCCTTATGGCTTTCTCTTGACTAACCATCCTCTCAGCAGTCACACCAGTAGGTTAAAATTCACTTGTGTTTATTCTACAAACAAGTCTTTTCTCAAATTGCCTCTGAAACAAATGTCACCAATCATTTCAAATCTGACTTTTCAAGTTGTGTTGTTTTAGGAAAAATTGCTTTGTTTTGATTTGTTAAAAAAATAATAAATAGGATTTCAAAATGACTATTTCCCAAAGCATGTCCATGCTTCCATTTCATATTTTTGCTCCCAGTCTGCAGAGATTATGTCTTGGTCTAACAATGGTGCAGAGTTCAGCAAACTTGGAACATTGATAGAAATGTTTTAGAAGATCCAACAGAAATGACTATGTGGTGAAAATCGAGGGCTGAGAAATAACCTCTCAAAAGGAAGGAAACTTGATCAAGAGGCAGTACTTCTGAATCATTGATGACAGTCACTGTGCACAACTTGGGCTCACTCTCCTGTTTCTGTCATTCTGAGCTATTTAATGCTTTAGGATTTATTTTGGAACATCAAGGGAACTGCAATTTTTATCCCTGTTCTAGGTACCATTCGACATTCAACAGTTATCTTTTCTTTCCTCCATTCCCCAAATCTGTATTTGCAATGTGAAGAAGCTATTCATCTTAGGACCCTCATCCTATCCCACAATTCCCTGGGCTCGACTGGGATAGAGCTGATCCTGAAGAGCTTACCTCACCAGACCATCACAGGGCTGGAGCTTGGAGCGATTGCAACTGCTCCGCGTGATAATCCACTGATGGATGCTGTAGAGCGATACCTGTCTCAGGTAAGGGGAGCTTGCTTTCTTTCTCTCTCTCTTCATCTGTCCCTCTCCCTCCCTCTCTCATGAGGGCATTTTGTTTGTTGAAGTACTGCGTTTGGATACAGATTTGGATTAAGTGCATAAGGGTCTTTTCCTTCTTTAAGCTACAGTTTTGGTCACCCACACACATTAGACCGGGGCAAGATCGCCGAATGCCCATAACCCATAATAACTATAGGGAGTCTGATAAAACCCAACACCAACTTAAACGGTACTTAACAAGCGGCTTTTTATAGATGGATTTTAAGCCTCGCAAAGACCATTAATTAACAGCCATAGAGCGAAATTTGTCAGCTGAGTTACTCCTATGAACAACACTGAAAAGACAAATACAGATTCATGATGAAAGAAAGTATACCAAGAACTCGTAAAATAAGAAAATTAGAACATGCAGAGAAATGCCTGATATCTGCACAAGTTCACTTTGGAAAATGTGCTCAGCAATATTTCTTCGAAAGTTTACTTCTGAAAGAAACTAACCGTTCTTCACAACTTCAAAATGTGTATTCAACACACACACATTATTAAGCCTAAGGTATTGCAAATATTTGGTACCGCTATAGGGCAAACAACTTTGGGATTTTCCACACAACTTTCTGTAGACTATTGAGTACTATAATCCGACTTTTACAAGCCTTGGGCAAAGCAGTCTTTTTCCTAAATCTCAGTCCTTCCATCTCTTAACCGTAGTGTCTTACAAGCTCTTTTCGAGTGAATTCTAGTGATACACTGATATTAACACACATTGTCTTTCATTCATACATAAACAGTAACAGTGGCCTCCTCCAGGTGTTCTAGGAAACCAGACAAAGGAGAGTGACCTTGGTGTACACTTTATCTTGATATTGTTTTTTTTATGAGGTAATTTGGGTTTTTGTAGGGAGGGAAAAATAGCAGCACCTTTTAACTGAAAAATAACATATGCGTTTTGCTCCTTCAAATGTATAGTTTGGTTGTGATTACCGCCTGTTTTTTATCTTCTATTTTACTCTGCTACAGAATTTATTTAAGCTTATCATTTGACTGGGGTCTTTTCACATTATACTTCATTTCACATTCTTCTGGAATGGCCATGACTAGTCATGGTGTTAGATGTCTTACTAGGTGCAGTGACCACATTGGTGACATGAAACACTCTACAAAGCAACGTATGCACTGCTACAAAGACATATTTAAGTAAACACAGGTTTTAATGAAAAACAGTAGGCTTGCTCCCAATAGCCGTGGCGTAAAGCAACAGGCCTACCTGAGGAATAATGTTATAAAGTATTACAGCGGCACCAAAACAGCATTAAAGTAGAGAAACTAAACAGTAAAATTCCCAAACCAATCGAGTAAAAATAGTATTGATGCAAGTGATTCCAAAAGGACAAATATTGGTACAGGAGATCAGAAGAAAAGAAAAATGCAAAATTCTTCTATAGAAACTAAAGGAGAAACCAGTCAGTAATTGT
This sequence comes from Calotriton arnoldi, assembly GCA_963921515.1. Taxonomy (NCBI): domain Eukaryota; kingdom Metazoa; phylum Chordata; class Amphibia; order Caudata; family Salamandridae; genus Calotriton; species Calotriton arnoldi. The sequence goes on along the minus strand of CAWUFW010004392.1, from coordinate 1,299,769 downwards.
CTATAGACATTACTAAACGTTGCCAATGAAAGCTCCTCTTGCACCAAAATGAAACACAGTCACCAGCAAACTGCTCAGCCTAACTAGGAGAGCAGGGGTGGGGTCAGTTGTCTCACAGACTAGTTGCACCCAAATGCTCCCTAGGCCATAGCTTCAAAATAGGGGGCAGACTACTTAAACCCTCTGCTTCAGCGCAACAGCGAAAAGTCACACCCCAAATTTGTCAAAAGTTGCACAAGTTATTAGTTAATGCTCCCAAACCTCAGGAGCTGGCTCAGGGAATGCAAGCCACAGATGCGATGGGGAGATAGCCTTCTCAACTGCTACTTCTTGAGGGCAAGTGTCCACTTTCGCTGGACCTGCTTGCCTACTAAAACGAGTTTTTAGGTCTTGCCTAGGCAGCGCTTGTGCTGTCTCTGCGAGACATGCTGTATACAGGATATCGGCTTAAAAAGCTCCACCTATTTTCAAGGACTGCCCCTGTTACATGTGGTGTTACTTAGAGCTTGTGAGCACTATTTATTGCTTTAAGCTGGAGCACTGGAGACCAGTGCTTGTGGTTTACAGAGCTCTTTTGTAAACAGGTCTGTAAATCTTGCTCTTATCTTGCCACATTTGCTGTGCATTCAAAGACCGACGTCTGTTTTGGCTGCAGCTGCCTCCTCCTCCCTCCTCCCTATGAAACGCACAGCCTGTGGTCATGGTCCCTGCCTTCCTATGGCTGCTGATGCCTTATCTCAGAGCTCAACAAGCATTTGCAATGCAATAAGTCTCGCATTTGCGAGAGTTTGAGCTGTTGGCATTGTAAATGACAATGCCTTTTATTTATGTGTTTTGAAAACCTGCAGGTGGTGCGTAAACACACTCTTTGTACTTGTAGTCGTTGCTTACGGGAAGCAAGGCTGGCAGTAACTGCTCCTCTTTTACTGCCAGCCTTGCTAATCATAAACGAGGACTGTAAGTACAAAGTGTGTGTTTACGCACCATTTGCAGGTTTTCAAAACACATAAATAAAAGGTATTTTGATTTACGATGCCAGTAGCTCAAACTCTCGCAAATGCGAGACCTATTGCATTGCAAATGCTTGTCTTTTCTTCGTCTCACTAATGAAAAGCCTACTCTGACTGGTTTTGGGTCTGAGCCGCCTCCCAGGGTGAACAAAGCCAACCTGGCTGTAAGAAGACCAGCATCATAGGAACGCCCACACTACAGCCCTGTTTTGGTATTAAGATACTACTATCAGAGTGCCTGCCTTGCCTTTGTGTTGCCATTTGATGTCAGCTATTCCCTCCTCCCCTCACCTTTCTTAGTTATAAGTGTAGTTAGATGTTCCTGTAATTAACTTTCACCTTCCTTCCTCTCAGTGTTCCCTTTATTCTCTAGCAAGACTTTGATGAGGGTCATTAACAAATGTTACAGGTCAAGCCCAAAGTGTAGAAATCTGATTACTGTCGCTGTAGGAGAGACACGTCTAGCAGCAGACCCAGTTTAAGGACTGCTGTGACTCAGCTGTTCTATTAATAATCTGTGTGAAGTTTATACCAGACATCTAAATTCACTATTGGATTAGATTTTTAATATTGAATAAAATGGCATGTTCCTCATCATGACATTAGTTCCTGGGCTGAAATTGGAATTTATGGATTTTGTACTTAAAGCTGGCAATTGAAAATGCAAGGCTGCATGAGTAGTACTTTTGGATTCGGTTACTGCAGACACAGAAATTTCCATACGTAGCATGTCTCACTTCTACATTTCATATTTCATGCAGTTAGGCCTTGTGGACTATAAGACACCTTTACAAGTGGCTTAGCAAATTTTATATTGGCTTGCATCCTCTTTAAGTGGCAGGAGGTATGGGTCCCCCCCTTTCTCTTTTTAATTCCCTGGAATTTACAGTGTGGGTGCCTCAAAGCTTCGCCTTGAGCCCCACACTGTTTAATGTTTATATGACGCCACTAGCCCAGCAGGCAGAAGCCTTGAGAGCTACAGTGATCTCTTACGCTGATGACACACAGCTGCTGTTCTCCTGTGAAAAAGGAGAAGAGATTGCAGGCGAGTCTTTTAAATCCTGCCTAGGGACAGTATTTCACTGGATGATCATCAATTAACTAAAGTGCAGCGCAGACAAAACCGAAATTCTATTCTTCGATGAAAATTCCCCTCCAACTTGGCAGATCTTATTGCCAGAAGACACCCCCCCCCCATCCCTCCACCCTCAGCCCACCCCCAGGGGAGAGTAGTCAAGAATCTAGGTGTCATATTTGACAGCCATCTATCTCTTCAACCACAAATTAACTCTGTGGTAGGTGCGCGCTTCGGTGTGCTGCGCATTCTAAAGAGGTTTTTGCACTTCCTCTCATTCTCTGCTAGGAAATCGGTCGTCCAAGCACTCATAACATCAAGGCTGGACTATGCAACCGCCTTGTATCTGGGGCTTCCCGACTATCTGATCAATAGACTTCAGGTGGTTCTGAACACGGCAGCCCGCTTCCTTCTCAACCTACCACGAGAACGCATGTGCCCCGCCCCACCCGCACCTTCGTGCTCTCCACTGGATTCCAATAAGGAGCAGGATCCTGTTTAAAGTACTGGTCCTAGTCCACATAGCGTGTATCACACAGGTGCTGGCTACCTATGGACGAGAATTAGTTTTTACCTCCCCACTAGGAACTTGCAATCAGCCAACAGCCTTTGGGCTAGGATTCCTAAGATTCTCCTCACCAGAGCAGGGGTGCGGGCTTTCTCTTATCTGGGTCCTTCAGCATGGAATAAGCTCCCCCTTGAGTTACGCTCTGTGGGCTGTAACCCCCTGTACAGAAAAAGGTTGAAAACATGGCGTTTCACTCAAGAATAGAGGCCCTGTCAAATCCGTTGAAGCTATGTCCGTGTGCGGAGCGCCGGGACACTCCTTGGAGTAGCTGCGCGCTATATAAATCTCATTGCATTCATTCACATGGGCTTTTTAACATGTTAAAAAGATTCATTCTGATGTGGCGGTTGCGGCTTTGGCCTACACTAGTTGAGGCTGCTGCAACAGCACTAATGCCATGTTTCCAAAGTCACCTTTGTGATTGGTACAAATTCCCATACGTGACATATGACTTTCATGCCACCTGTGCAACTTTACTTTGGCATTACTTAAAATTTAGATATGCCAATCAGGGATAGGCAAGGAATTTGTCATGTTTGTAGAGGTCAGATGCACGTGCACTCATAGGTGCCCAGAGTCAAAATGCCCCTAGCAAGCCCAGCCCTATAGCAGCAAAAAGAAAATTAAGAAAACACAGGGGTAATTTGCAAAACGTGTGTAGGGATATTCAACATGTTTTATCCTAATCAGTGTATTATCTTTATCTAGGATGGATGTGCTTTAACTCACCTAAACCTGTCTGGAAACCATCTGACTGAAGAAGCAATGAGAGACTTTTCCAGGTAACTAGAGTGCAGTTGTTTATAAGGAAAAATATTTGTGTTTACATGGAACTATACAATAAAAAGGGCATCTTCAAACTTTCTGTCCCCTGGTGTGGGTAGTTAACCACCTGGCTGCCCACTCTGGTGTCTAAAGACCCTAATAGACACCAGGGATGTATTTATATAAAAGAAATAGGGTGTGGGCTGGCCCATCCAGGCACCAGGACTTAACCCAACCCTGAAGCCCCCAGCTGTCTTTTCGTAAGGGAATCCGTTTAGGGATTTACCCTCCGTTTACCCTCCACTTGAAGGCAGACAGGCCACTAGACACCAGAGCTGTCCTGTTTTTAAGTTTATATGGCAAAGGGTCATACAGCCACCCATAGTGACCCCACAGCCTTTCTTACGCCTATCACCCCCCAAATACTGCCTCTCCCAGGTGGCAGATACTGTCTGGTGCTTGGGAGTGGTGGCTGCAGTGCAGTGCCAGGACGGAAGCCCGAAGCCCATTCTGTTTCTCACTTTTTTCATTGATGGACAGGTAAGCTTTCTGAGCCCTTTGGGATGAGCAGATAGATGGTAAACATCCCAATTTGCTCACCCAAGGAGGCTAGGAGCCCACCAGACTACCAAGGAAAAACAGTGAGAAAAAGAGCGGGGGAAGAAGCTGGGCCATCTTGGCATTGGGCCCCACCCCTGAGCACCAGACAGTATTTCTGGTACCAGGAGGAGACATAATGGGCTGCTTATCCCCTCTTTGCCTGTCCATATGTCTAACCTAAACCTAAAGAAATCCCAATTTCCTCTCGCTTGCCATGGTGAATGGATGCACTATTCAGGATCTTTATCAGGCGGCAACCAGGGAACCCAACCTACCTTGGCATTTCTGAATCTTCGAGACCAAGGGGATTGAGAGTGGTGTAGCTTGTGAGAATGTCACCCCGAGTGCTCTGCAGACACCAGTGTATGGGACAAACAAAAGACTGTTTTCCATATTTATGTGACAGAAGACTCTGGCACTTCCAACCAATGGCCAAAGTCTTATCCCTTCTGCATTCCCTCACTCGCCCAATTGAAACGCTGTCTCAAGTGTGGGTGGTCCTAATGAACTTCATGGGAACAGACAAAAACTAACCATTATCATCACATCGATCATTTGCTGTTGCGGCTGATAGACACATCCACACAAATGGGCTACCGTTTGTATTGGGTGAAGTGCGGAAATTCTGTGTATTCCTGCAGATTGTTGACTTTTTCCTCAAAGAAATGTGGGGGGGAAATCCTTGATATTTGCAATAGTTTGAGGTTTGCATGCCATTCTGGGTTCAAAAACGTAGTGGGAACCACACGAGTCACACCGCCCTACACACCCCTGGGCGTCTGGTTTTCAGAAATGTCTGGGTATGGTAAGTCTCCAAGGGTGCTGGCGAAGCACAGACTCAAATCCCCCAATTACACATCAAAAGAGAGAGTAAATGTCAAAGAAAAAATTCGAACATATTTTGGAAAATGCCTTCTAAGTTTCATAATATTGTGGGTAACCCCAAATTCACAAATAACCAGTATTCCCAACTCATTACCCTGGTCACATTTGAAAAGTGCATACCCATGTGTTATTTATTATCATATAAATTGATTGAGGTTCTGTACAGGATGAAAAATCATTACGCACTGCAGCTCAGTTGATGGCTCTGGGTATGGGGTGTTTGTGGACACCCGACCCACACCATCTAACCTTGTGACCAGAAGACTTTGATAGACAGAACGGTACAATACATTTGTAGATTTTTTTTTGGGGAGGAGGGGGAGATTTGGCCTGGATACTTTTTGTTGGGAAATAAAGTTATAAATGCGTAAGTATGAACTGCCCCAAACATCAAAGAAGGGCTCACCTCTGGCAAGGGAGATGAGGAGTTGGGGGTGAGAGGGTGGATGGGAGAATGGATTACAGCCTCAGTACTTAAGGGGTTAAAGAGGCATGTTATTTCATGTTTTTTAGCCTGATTAGGTTGATTCTTCAGATATCTGTAGAGACACTTCAATAGATGAGCTCCTACGATGCGGGCTGACTTTCCACCATGCAATTTTAATTCGGCCTGAACTATTAGATCTGCATTACTGTATCTCATGTTGCTATTAGGAATGTAGCTTGAGAACAGCAATTTGGTGCATTTTGGTCCTGTCCCCATTCCTCCCTCAGCCCCCTCCCCTCTTCCCCCATTCCTGCTGAGCTTTCAAAACTGTACAGAGATTTTGGAACTTTGTTCTCTGTGCTGCCTGAAGATAATGTTCCTTTAAGGACCAGTGTAACATAAGAAGATTTCTTTAGGTTCAGAGTGAGTATGGCTGCTCGATTGCACGGTCTCTGGAGTTTTCAGCCTAATCATCATTGCAGCAAGCCAGCCTTGATAACATCAAACGTCTAGCCAGTTCAGTGCATTGAGCCTGATGTAACAGTAGGAAATGAAAGTTAGGGTTTTTAGTTACCACTGAGATATGATATCCAAATGAGAGCTCCAAATCAACCAATTGTTGCTTTGAAAGGACTTTGTAAGACACCTAGTTCCTCTGGCCATTGAGCTATTTAGGCATAGGTAGCTTTGGTTCATCCAACAATAAACCTATTTCAGGTAGTCAGTGATGTTATTGCAAAGTTCATTGTGATACTCACATGGAAATACAGCTAGACACCATCAGCGTTGAAACTAGGCGACGACTTGAGATCATCATAGCCACTGATTTCGTCCAAGCTCAAAAAAGGGAAATGGGACTGATATCTCTAGTATCTTACCTGACATTGGCCCGCAGTTGATGATGAAGACCAAGTATCTGATTTGTTGACTGTGGATTTGTAAGAATGAATGACACTATTCAGGAGCCGCTCCAGAGATCCCTGTCCTCTTCTGTAAGCGCTCTACAAGTGTTTTGTGATCCCCGGTGTTGAAATTCCTGGACAGGTCAAAGAGTATAAAGATTTCTGATCAAGTCAGCACCGTAGGACTATCGAGCCCTTCCAGGGTTGAGTAATGGTGGTTCCCAAATTCTTGCAGTCTGAATCGGGTTGTCACGTGGTCTTCCTTTCCATGATCATGCTAGTAATGGGGAGTTTGTAGAGGAGTCTGAACTTTGCAGGATCTTGCTGTTTGGCTGTGAGTTTATAGGTCTCTCCCACAGACAGCTTTTACCTGTCTGTGGTGGTAAGACCTCTTGTGGACCATACCACAAACTTACAATGGGCCTAAAACACGCCTGTTACTTACCATTGGATGGCTTTCGTGTCACACTCATTTGCTTAATATTCATTTGCTTTCCTTCCTTTTCTTTTGTTTGTTCCTCCCTGGAGCATAGCCTCTTTATTATCCTTAAGGTTGGATGACTTGTATCCTTCCACTGCATATTTTTAGGAAACTACTTATTCTTTTTCATTCCGCACTCCGAGTGCATGTGTTTTCTGGCTGTCTCCCACATGTGCAGGAACCCCACCCTAGGATCGCTGGGCGCAGTAACAGAATAGGAGGGACTCCTCTCTCTGATATTCCATGCTGATTTGTCTAGCTCTGAGGGGTCCAGCCGGAGGATGCTTTTGTGTTTCCTATTTACTCCCACTACGAAGATCTAATTTTTCTGCCTTCTTTGCTGCCACCAGGTGCCTTTTGCTTTGCCCCTCATTGGTCTCCTTGGATTTGTCTGGAAATCCTGGAATTGGCCTTGTTGGATTAGAGCTACTTCTTGCAGCCGTCAAGGAACGTAACTGTGACCTAAAGTATCTAAATCTTGCAGGTAAGATTACGGGTGTGTTGGGTTACTTGGTATTCAGTGGTGTACGAGCAGTATTTATGGTTACATAGATTTTCAGAGATAAGGGCACTTGCTTTTTTTTTTTTTTATATGACAACATTCTGATTGTTCCAGCTAAGATGCTAATATAAGGGCTTTATTAGTTTGAAAGGTGTGGACTTTATCTGCATGTTGTGGGTATCTGAAAGAGACAATTAGTTATAGATTCCTTACCTTAGAATTACCCCCAGGCGTCAGACTGGATCCGGAGAATTTTTCTTCAGCAGTACGAAAGGTGGCGTCGGTCGGCTCCGCGTTCGTTGTTGGCGTCGTGGTCACTGGGATGACATTGCGGTAGCTACTTAGATGACTCGCGCGCTGACATCAGTTCTTTCTTTTTCCGCGCCAGCCAGCGCAGATCTGGAGAGAGCGGTACCTCCAGACACTTTTTGACTGACTTTTTGCCGACTTTTGTCAACAACGATTTTGAGTCCTCAACTCCTGGTGCGCGTAGGGATGCCCGGTTTCAAGGCTTGCGGCTTCTGCAGCCAACTGATGTCGGTAACGGATCCGCACCGCGTGTGCCTATTTTGCCTGGAGGGCGACCACGAACCCAAGTCATGCTCTGACTGCCGGACCATGAATCCGAAGTCTTTACGGGAGCAGTCCCGAAAGCTTCTCGAGGCCCGGCAGTCTGCTCCGCGGCGTTCGAGGTCCCGGTCGTGTGGGAGGTCGAGGGACCGGTCGTGGAGCCACCACCACCAGTCTTCTTCAAAGTCTTCGCACTCCTCAGGTAAATCGAATGACAAGATGAAGTCGAAGAAGCACCGTCGCTCTTTGACTTCTCCCCGACGGTCGGCCGACGCGACGAGGGATGTGGGTGGTGCCCCTCCCGCAGCTCCGCGTGCGGAGCCCCAAGGGTCGACTCTGAGTTTCCCTCCCTTTCTGGGACCCGGAGCGACCCCTGCCCAGCTTCGCACCTTTTACGAAACGATGCATGCCATCTTTGGGCAGCCCGACTCCGCCGGCACGCCTTCGGGCCCTGCGGACTCAGCTGGGGGCCCTGGGCCTTCGACGCCGGCGGCTCCGGCACCACAGGGTCCCCTTGGATCCAGGCCTGGATCCGGATCAGCGCCGGTCGACCTGACTACACCTCACCCGGCGCCGATTCCACCTACACCACGTCCGCAGCCGACGCCGGTTGTGTCCCCAGCCGGCGTCGACCCCAACCTCGACCCCGATGTAGACACAGAGCCGGACCGGAGTCGACCGACGCCGGATCCGGCGCCGACGGGTGCTTTTGTGCCCCTGTTCTACCCTGGCTCTTTGAGACCAGATTGGCAGCCAGAGGAGGGTGAGGAGGACTGGGAGGGGGTCTGGAGACCCTTTAACTGGCCAGCTGGGTTACGAACTGGACTGGAGAGAGGGACTGGGGGAAGCCAGTGGTCTGGATACCTCACCAGACCTTGGCATGTTGTCTCCTCCTACCGTGGCTACGGAGGAAGGAGCGTTTTACACTGTGGTGTTGTGTAGGGCGGCCGAGGCTCTCAACCTCGATCTACCTATGGTGGCAGTCAGGACTAACCTCCTGACAGAGGTGCTTCAACCGGCAGCGAGCTCTTTGGAGCCCCTGCTACCGTTTAATGAAGCCCTCACTGACATCCTTTTGGGCACCTGGTCCAGGCCCAACACAGGGGCTCCTGTGGATAGGATGATTGCCTGACGCCACCGCCAGGCCCCAGGCGACCCCACTTTCCTCTCCCAACACCCCACCCCAGAGAACTTGGTGGTCCACGCCTCCACATCCAAAGGCGCATTCCCTAACGCACCATCTGATAGGGAATCCAAAAAGCTGGACCATCATGGGAAAAAAATGTTTTCTTCCTCCAGTTTGGGACTGCGGTCGGTAAACACCGCATGTCTGTTGGGCCGTTACACCCACTCCGTGTGGGGATACGGTGGCGCAAGTGCTGCCCCAGTGCCCGGAGGAGGCCCGGGCCGTACTCTCCCGTGCAGTGGCCGAAGGGAGAGACGCAGCAAAGTTTACCATTCGCTGTGGACTGGATACCGCCGACTCGCTAGGCAGGAAGATTTCCACGTCAGTAGCCCTTCGACGCTACGCCTGGCTGAGGCTTTTCAGGGGATGTCCAATCCACTCTTATGGACATGCCCTTTGATGGCCGTCGCCTATTCGGCGACAAGGCAGACAACGCGCTAGAGCGCTTTAAGGACTCTCGGGCTACGGCCAAGTCCTTTGGCCTCTCCACCACCCGCCCTACGCAGTCTGCTTTTCGCCCCTTTCGTGGCTACTACGGAAGGGGTGCCCCGCCACGACCCGCCCAGAGCCACAGGCCGGCGCAAGCTGTTCAGCCCCTGCGCGACCGGGGACGTGGGAACCACCGCCTTGGTTCTGGGGGCCAGCGGGCGGGCCAGTCCACCACAGCCCCCTCTGCAGCAGCCTCCAAACCCTCCTAGTCTGACCTTTCAGGGCCACCAATCGCCAGTGGGTGGCAGGATTCGCCATCACTTCCCCCACTGGCGCACCACCACGTCGGACAGGTGGGTTTTGCAAATAGTCCGAAGGGGCTACTCCCTCCCCTTCGAGACTACCCCTCCATCCATGCCACCTCAGTACCATCGCATGTCGGAGGATCATCTGGCCCTTCTCCAACAGGAAGTTTCGGCACTCTTGGCCAAGGGAGACATCGAGCGAGTTCCTGTCCCAGAAGTAGGTCGTGGTTGCTATTCCCACTACTTTCTGGTGCCCAAGAAGGACAAAGGCCTGTGTCCTATTTTGGATCTCAGGAACGTCAACCGCTTCCTCCGGAAGGAGAAGTTAAAAATGTTGATGCTAGCTCAGGTCCTGTCTGCCCTCGACCCTGGAGACTGGATGGTAGCGTTGGACTTGCAGGGCGCTTATTTTCACATCGCCGTCCTGCCGACCCACCAGCGTTACCTGCGGTTCACGGTAGGCCACAAGCCCTTTCAGTTTACCGTGCTCACCTTCGGCCTTACCAGCGCCCCTCGGGTGTTCACGAAAGTGATGGCGGTGGTCGCAGCTCATCTGCGCCGGTCAGGGGTGTCAGTCTTCCCCTATCTTGACAACTGGCTGTTGAAGGCGGGCTCGCCCCAGGCAGTCGTCTCCGACCTCCAGACTACGGCGGACCTCCTGCATTCGCTGGGGTTCTCCATCAACATGCCGAAGTCACACCTGATTCCCTCTCAGAAGCTCCTCTTCATCGGAGTGGTTCTGGACACGACGCAGTTTCGGGCTTATCCTCCCGAACAGCGAGTCCGGGATATTCGGGCTATGATTCTGATCTTTCAGCCTCTATCCCGGGTTTCGGTCAGGATGACCCTGAGGTTGCTGGGCCTCATGGCCTCCTGCATCCTGCTGGTAGGTCATACCAGGTGGCATATGCGGGCTCTGCAGGGGGACCTGAAGTTCCAGTGGGCACATCATCAGGGCAACCTGTCCGATCTTGTTCAGATCTCGGAGGGCACTGCACGTCAATTGCAGTGGTGGCTAACGAACCGGGATTGGGTCAACGGCAGATCCCTCTCCCTTCCCCAATCGGAGTTCACAGTGGTGACAGATGCATCACTGCTGGGATGGGGCGGCCACATGGGAGAGGCGGGGATCAGAGGCCTCTGGTCTCCGGCGGAGTCCCGGCTCCATATCAATCTTTTGGAGCTTCGGGCGATCCGACTTGCACTGAAGGCATTCCTTCCCTCTGTCTGGGGAAGTGTACTGCAGGTGTTCACGGATAACACCACCGCCATGTGGTATTGCAACAAACAGGGCGGGGTGGGGTCGTGGACCCTTTGTCAGGAGGCTCTGCGCCTCTGGGCATGGCTGGAACATCAAGGCATTACCTTGGAGGTTCAACACCTGGCAGGTTCTCTGAACGCCAGGGCCGACGAACTCAGCCGCCGGTGCTTGATGGATCTCGAATGGCGTCTGAACTTGTACGTGGCGCAGGGTCTCATTCAGCAGTGGGGAGAGCCTTGGTTAGATCTATTTGCCACCAAAGAGAACACGCAATGTCATCAGTTCTGCGCGTTGGAATTTCCAAGGCGGCACTCGCTAGGCAACGCTTTTCGTCGCGAGTGGAGCTGCGGTCTGTTGTACGCCTTTCCGCCTATACCACTTCTGCCCAGAGTGCTGAAGAAGATTCGGCACGACCGGGCCCAAGTCATCCTTGTGGCTCCGGATTGGGCACGAAGATACTGGTATCCCGAGCTACTCAACATGGCGATCAATCCCCCGATCCGACTGCCTCTTCGGGAGGATCTTCTGTCGCAGCAGCAGGGGACGGTCCTCCACCCGAACCTGTCCAGCCTCCACCTCCATGCGTGGAGATTGATCGGCGACAGTTGACAGCTTTCGATCTTCCTCCCGAAGTCTGTGATGTCATTTTGGCAGCCAGGCATCCCTCCACTAAGACGGTATATGCCTGCAGGTGGAACAAGTTTGTGGCATGGTGCACAGCGAAGTCTGTGGATCCCCTTTCTGCCCCTCTTTCTGAGGTCCTACTGTTCCTACTAACCTTGGCCCAGCAGGGCTCTGCTCTGGGCACTGTCAAAGGTTATCTTTCGGCCATCTCCGCCTTTCTCCGGCTTCCAGATCAGCCTTCTCTCTTTAAGTCCCCGGTTGTTAACCGTTTCCTGAAAGGCATTACACACACGTTTCCTCCTGTGCCTTTCATAATGCCTCGATGGGACTTAAATCTTGTCTTGACCTATCTGATGTGCGCTCCTTTTGAGCCCCCTCATAACTGTCCTTTACGTCTTCTTACTCTAAAGACGGCTTTCCTGGTAGCTATCACCTCTGCCAGAAGAGTGAGTGAGCTCCAGGCTCTTTCTTCTAAACCTCCTTTCCTTTCTGTTCATCCGGACAAGGTGGTTTTAAGGACCTGTCCTTCTTTCTTGCCAAAGGTTGTCACGCCCTTCCACATCGGGCAGACCATCACTTTGCCCACTTTCTTTCCGTCTCCGCTTCCTTCAAAAGAGGAAGAGAAGCTCCATCGTCTGGACCCAAAATGTGCGCTCTCGTTCTATCTAAAGCGCACACAACAGTTCCGGGTGGATGACCAACTCTTTGTTGGCTACGTGGGCGCCAAAAAAGGTCGGGCCGTGCACAAACGCACCATCTCTCGGTGGGTTGTTTTGTGCATCAAAGCGTGTTACTCCTTGGCTAAAAAGGAGCCTCCTGTGGGGCTGCGTGCCCATTCTACCAGGGCAACAGCAGCCACTACTGCCTTGGGACGCGGCGTTCCCTTGCAGGATGTTTGTCAGGCAGCCACGTGGGCCTCGCTGTACAGATTTACCAAGCATTACTACCTTGACAGTCAAAGTCCGGAGAGACAGCTTCTTTGGCCGTTCTGTTCTCCGTGACTTTCTGGTGTAATCTATTCGCAGACCCACCACCGGGGTTGGTATTGCTGGGGTATCTATTCTAAGGTAAGGAATCTATCACTAATGTGTCTCTTTCAGATGCACAAGTTACTACTTGTGTAACGATATATCTGTAAGAGACATTAGTTAGTGATAGATTCCTTACCGCCCCACCCATCCTCCCCGTTCTGCGAACTGATTCTAGGGTTAAGGTCATCCCTTTCAGGGCCCTAGTGTCATGGCACCAGTGGTCAGTTTCTTGCATGGCTCTGCGTTCCTGGCGCGGAAAGTCGTGTACAGAACTGACGTCAGCGTGCATGGGTGGCGCCTAAGTAGTCTCCGTAACGTCATCTCGGCGCTTACGACGCCAGCGACGAACGCGGAGCCGCACAACGCCACCTACCGACGCGCAGGGGTACTGCTGACGAAAAACTTTCCGGATCCAGTCTGACGCCTGGGGATATTCTAAGGTAAGGAATCTATCACTAACTAATGTCTCTTACAGATTTATCGTTACACAAGTAGTAACTTGTGCATTACGCACGTCCGCCATTAGGTTGTGCCATGGCCTCCGATGAAGCTGTGATGGGCCAGTGAGGATGACGCGTTGCCAATGTTCACTACTTCTGAATTTGTAGAGAATAAATATGATGCTATAAAAAACATGTTCTGTGAGATGCTTCTCGATAGTCTGTTGTCTGGATGTGTCGCGCTGTAACCATCAGAAACGCAGTAAAACTGCACTTCCTGAAGCCAGTGCACTTGATACACCAAGTAAGTAATGGCCAAGTAAACACAAAACTGTGAAATAAGTATGTTTCGTTTGACATCCCTATCAAGGAAAATAACATTGTAGGTGAAGCATCCCTTGCAATCGGTGACTGGCATCCTGATAAAGTTTGCTGAGGCGAACAGCTGCGCAGCACAAAGGACACAAAGCTGCTGTCGCCTCCTCTCACCAGGGCTGCAACAACATGGTCAGATGCTTAAATGCAGAGGCGAAACTCCACAGGTCATGAATGAGCCAAGGTTCGATGGCTCAGAGAGGGTCAGAGCTCAGTGCCCCTTCTCCTTACAGATTGTGTGCATTATGTGAGGCAGCTAAAGTCGCAGAGCTGGATTAGAACGGGAAAGGTACGAGATAGTTCTGTGTGAAGTTAACATATAGCAGGATGTTAAGAGTGGCACAGCGGCCATTTAATCCTTCGTTGGGCCTTGTTTTCATAATGCACCTATTAGTTTGGTTAGCAAAGGTCTGTAACTCTGAATTGTCTCCATACTTCTCACCTGTAATCTTAGAATATGTGACTTTATTAAGGAGTACCATTTTGAATTATGCACTCACATGACTGCCAAGGCGTACCCTTTTGAATTATGCAGTTCCGTGACTGCCAAGGCGTATCCTTTCGAATTATGCACTCGTGTGACTACCAAGGCGTACCCTTTTGAATTATGCACTTGCGTGACTGCCAGAACGTACCCTTTTGAATTATGCACTCGCATGACTACCTTGGCGTACTCTTTTGAATTATGCACTTGCGTGACTGCCAAGGCGTACACTTTTGATTATGCACTTGCGTGACTACCAAGGCGTACCCTTTTGAATTATGCACTATTGTGACTACCAAGGAGTACCCTTTTGAATTATTCTCTCGCGTGACTACCAAGGCATACCCTTTTGAATTATGCACTCTTGTGACTACCAATGCGTACCCTTTTGAATTATGCACTCGCAGAACTATCAAGGCGTAGCCTTAGTAGTTATGCACTTGTGTGACTACCAAGGCGTACCCTTTTGATTTATGCACTCGTGTGACTCTGCCAAGGCGTACCCTTTTGTACTCGTGTGACTCTACCAAGGCATTCTCTGTTGAAAAACTCCCTCGCCTTAAGAGGTGACTGACTTAGTACTAGGTATTTTGTCGCGTCATCATGACATTCCCTGGTGTGTCTATCCAGCTGTATTCAATTTGTATAATCATCAGCAGAGGTAATTCCGATAGTCAACATTTCTTATCTGTATATAATTATTTTAACTTTGAATTGGGAGATATGCATTTGTGGTTTTCAAATTTTTGCAATCTCTTCATTTTGATTCCTTTCTGTATTGGAGCTGTTCTTTGCTTCACAGTTTGTAAAGTAAATTGTATCAACCATATCTGAGCTCCTTAGAGATTCTTACCGGGGTAAATTAAGCTCCAGACAGTTTGACCTGTGTGCTTTCGGCCCTGACTTTACATCATGTTGTTGCTGTTTCTTGTATTTGATCTCTTCTGTCTTTTCCTTCCAAGGGTGCTCCATCCGTGGTCCACTGAATGCTTCCACCTTGGATGGGATCTCCTCGGACCTAAGAGAGCTGCAGCTGTGCACCAGCCACCTGAGCAAGAGCGACAAGGAGAGCCTGTTGCAAGCCTGGCCCAGCGGCCCAGGTCTGGTCGTGCGACAACAGAACCTGTTCTGGAAGAGTCTGTGAGATTGCGGCATGCGTGTCCTCTGGCAGAAGAACTCCACCACTCACCTGGCACTTTAACAGAAGACCCACAAAGCCCCACTGCTTAATCTCAGCTTGGGCCCAGGACTACAGATTGGCACCTTTAATTGTACAGTATTTTAAGCTTAGCTCTTTTTGTATTTATAGATCTTTATCCATAATAAATAATTACTCAAACTTTAAGGAACAGCTCAAACTATCTCACAGGATGTGCCTTGAGCTTATTATTGCTCCTATCCCTTTTAATGAAGGCAAGTTCTCGGGTGACTCATTAAAGGCACTTTATGCTGCTGCAAGATGGAGTGAAGACCTTTTTTTTTTTGTTGTAAGTCTTTTTATTGAAATCGCAATCATATCACAATAGCAATTCACGTTTCCCATAGTATTCATAGTTTACAGTCATTCACGTTTTAAATATCATCAACATCCCACTCCGCCCGCCGCCCCCTGTCCAGTTCTTTGTGTTGAGGAGAGATACATATATACCTCTTTATGCATTCCAATTTCCCCACTTTCGATCCCATTTCCGGGGACACCCCCTATTTACATTGACCATTTTTGCTGCCAGCATACACCAGTCCATATCATGCTTCATCTCCTCGATTGTTGCCATTTCTTGTACCCCCCCCCCACCTGCGAGCGATATTTCGCTTCGCGATGACCATTCCTAATGTTACCTATGTTTGTCCTACACTAGGAAGGTCCGTTGCGTCCCATATATTGAGGAGGCATAGTTTCGGCTGGGGTGACAGTTCCTTACCACATTCTTGTTGCAACTGTGTTGTGATTCCCTCCCAGTAATGTTGGACTTTCGGACATGCCCATAACATGTGGTAATATGTGCCGACTTGATTACAATTCCTAAAGCACAGAGCGTTTTCCCTTTTACCCATTTTACCATAGCTTCGCACGAGTAATACATTCTGTGTAGTATTTTCAGCTGTATTAATCTAAGTCTAGCTGTTATGGCAACTTCTTGCGGGAAGGATAGTGCTTGTTGCCATTCGTCTTCCTTGAGTTTTCCCAAGTCAGTCTGCCATTGGGAGTGAAGTTGTGTCAGTGGATCTGGGAGGTTGATGGTTATTTTCTGATACATCATGGATATGGCTTTTTGAGTCATGTTGTCTGTAAGCAATCTGTCTTCTAACAGGGTGGCCTCCGGCAGATTTTGGTCAAGTGGGATAGCTGCTGTTGGTGCGTGTTTAATTTGTGTATAGCGGAAAATTTCAGTTTTTGTCATTTCATATTCTATCTGCAACTCTGCAAATGTCTTTATTTTCCCTCTTCGCCAAAGATCTCCCACTGTGGATATTCCAATGACATCCCAGTTACGGAATCCCTGACATGTCGGAGCCCAACATTCCTGCCTCCCATAGTGGGGTAGCCTGTGTCAATTTGTTGTGCCATCCTAGTTTTCGTGTCACGCGGTGCCATAGGGCGACTGTCTGTTCTGTGGGGCCTGTTAGCGTCTGGTGGTGTGGATTGTTATATAGGGAGGATTTATAGCCCCCTGGGCCCATAAGCCGTCTATCCATCCGGTATGCTGGATCATCATGGGGCCAGTGTACCCACTGATTGACCACCGTTAGTTGAGCTGCCCAGTAGTATGCCCTCACATTGGGCAATGCTATCCCACCATCATACCATCCCCGGGTCAATTTGTGGCTTTCTAGGTATGGTGGCCGACCATCCTATACTAGTGTTCTGATTTCACTCTCTATCATACTGAAATAGGTCTCTGGGAGAATGTAGAGGAATGTAGAGGAATGTAGAGGAATCGGGGTAAGGCCATCATTTTAAAGAGGGCTGCACAGCCCAGCAGGGACAGGGGCAGGGACCTCCAGTGGTGCACTTCTAGTTGCAGGTGTTGTCATATCTGCAAGGATGTGTGTATAAAAAAGATTTGCTGTTACGTATATTCCTAATTATCAGAAGCCCTCTGTCGCTATTGTCACGTCACAGTTTGGAGGTAGGGTTGGGGGTTGGCCTTTTAACAGGTAGATAACGTATTTTGACCAGTTTATGGAATATCCTGAGTAATTCCCGAAGTTGATGCATATTTGGATTAATCTGCTGATTGAAGCACTTGGCGACGCAACGTATATTAGGACGTCGTCGGCATACAGGGAAATTTTGTCTTCCCATCTCCTCGTCCATCTCAGACCCCAGGTCAGATTAGGGGCTCTAATACGATAGTAAATAAATGGGTGACTGGGGGAACCCTTGTCTTGTGCCATGCCGGAGAGAAAACTTTTGGGTAATGTGGCCATTGACCACCACCTGTGCTAGTGGATCTGTATATAGCAGTCGGATCCAAGCCATGAGCTGGGGTCCAATTCCTATTTGCTCCTATACCGCGAACATATAGGGCCATTCGATTGTGTCAAAGGCCATGCGTGCGTCTGAAGAGAGTATCACTGCCTCTTCTTCGATTGTCTCTCGTCGTCCCATCACACTGTGGAGGCGCCTCAGATTAAGGGCAGTGTTGCAGCCGAGCATGAGGCCCGATTGATCCGGGTGGATTAATTTGGTCACGACATGTAGCAGCCGTGTTGTGAGTAATTTGGCTAAAAGATTTACTTCTGCATTAAGGAGTGAAATGGGCCAATAGGAGTTTGTATTGTCTGGTTGTTTCCCTTTTTTATGTATGACTACTATGGACACTAGTCGCTGATCATCCGGTAATTTACCCTGTTGCTTACTAGCGAGATACATTTGTTGCAGATGTGGGGTTATAGTGGTATCTGTTACTTTGTAGAATTCTATGGGCAGGCCATTGGGTCCCCTAGCTTTCCCTGCCTGTATGTTACGAATTGCTGTTGTGATTTCATCGTCGCTGAACTCCGAGCCAAGTTGCTGCTGATCCTCCTGAGAGAGTCTTGGCATGGGTAGGTCGACTAGGAGCTCCTTAGCCTCTTCCGCAGTGGCAGGGGCTACTGAGGAGTATAGATCTTTAAAATATGTAGCAAAGGTATCTGCTATATCTTGGGGATCGAATATCATTGAGCCATCTATCTATAGTGTACTAACCCATCTATTTGCTTTTTCACGCTGATCTAGCCAGATGAGGAGTTTCCCAGCCTTATCCTCATGTTCATAGATTCTGTATTTTGTGTGGAGGTATTGGGCTCTGGCGGTTTCTGTTACAAGGTCTGTGTATTCTTGCCTTTTAATTTCTAGTGCTTGTTTGGTGAAATTATCAGGAGTGAGTGAAAAGTTGCTTTCAGCCTGTAATAAGTCTGCCTCGAGTGTTTCAAGTTGCCTTTTCTTTTCTTTTTTGAGGACAATTATTGACAATAGCGCCTACCCCTTTATTACTGTTTTAAACGCTTCCCACAGTACTTGAGGAGAATCTACGGTTCCCATGTTTTCTTTGAAATAATTATCTGTGGAGCTGGTGAGAGTGGTTTTAATTTTGGGAACCTTCCGGCACCATGGGCGGAGTGATATTGTCTTTCGCTCGGGTACTGTTCCCAGTGTGTACCATGCCCAGATTGGCGAGTGGTCTGAGATGCCTCTCGCCAAGTGGGTTATTTCCTTGAAAATGGAGGGCTGGTTGGCCGATGCTATGATATGGTCTATTCGCGAGTGTCTATTATGAGCCCCGAAATAGAATGTATATTGACGCGCAAGAGGGTTCTTCCTACACCATATATCTACCATCCCTAGAGCATCTAAAAAACTTTTCAGTAGGGAGTTGGGAGTAGAAACATTTCTGGGTGGCAATCGGTCTTCTTGATCACACAGCGTCATGTTGAAATCCCCCCCAAGTGTAATATGACCCAGCGGGAAGTTCATCATCATCTTACTTATGTCAGCTAGTGCCGTTTTGTGATTTGTCGGTGGAACATATACCCAAACAATATTAAACACTCGGTTTTCCCATCTACCGGATATAGCTCTTGCTTCGTGGAGCAGAGCTACCCTCATGTAGTTCGTGTGTTGTTGGAGGGAGGGGGGAGAGGTGGCGAAGGGTGCCCATGTTACGACGTGCAGGGGCGATGTGAGACCGGATCAACTTCGCTGCCCTTTGGCGTCGCTCCAGAGATCTCGCAGGCCATCGCTCGTTCCCCAGCCAAGCCCCACCTCAGTTGTTTTGCCGTGCTTGCGATCAACACCAGTCTGTTTGCCTCCTCCAGGGAAGAAAAGGCAGCGAAGAGTGTCAGACGTCTCGGCTCCCTTCCGTAGTTGCTTTGGGGGCTGAATACGCGCTGACACCTGCTGCCGTACTTCCAGGAGTTAGTCAGGCCTACCTCCTCTCCACGGTCAGGCCTTTGTCGGGTTCGTTTGTGGGCACTCGCGGTCGGATTTAACCGATCGCTATATCGATCTATTGCTGGGGTCTTCGGACCTCGAATTTATTGGTGCTAGCGGATGATGGTCGGATTTTTGGGGGATTTTCGCGGCGCGGGTGGCCGGAGCCGCGTTAGAGTGCGGCCATCTTCCTCGGCTGCTAGCCACGCCCCTGATTGAAGACCTTTTGAATTGTGCTGTCTCCGGACTCCAGTCTCATGCAAGAGACCAGGGTATATATGCTGTTGGGGACAGATGTGGAAAGGAGCACCAGGTTTTGTTGGAGGAATTATAAGGGACGGGGGCGATAGGAGGGGGTGAGGTTAATAATCTGAAAGAGACTAGTAGTTATAGATTCCTTACCTTAGAATTACCCCCAGGCGTCAGACTGGATCCTTAGAATTTTTCTTCAGCAATACCCCTGGGCTTCGATAGGTGGCGTTGGTCGACTTCGCGTTCATCGTTGCCAGGATAATGACACCGCCCCTGCGCGCTGACGTCAATTCTTTCTTTTTCCGCACCAGCCTAGCGCAGATCCGGAGAGAGCTTGCCCCTTAGTCATTTTTTGACTAAACTTTTTTCGACTTATGTCAGCTCCTTTTTTCGAGTCTTCGACTCCTGGTGCGCGAGGGATGTCACATCGTCGAACCGGATTTAAGCCTTTTGACTCCTGTCACAAGCTGATGTCCGTGATGGATCCGCACCTCGTGTGCCTCTGGTGCCTGGAACGCGACCACGACCCGAAGTCGTGCTCTGACTGTCGTGCCATGAATCCGAAGTCTTTGCAAGAGTAGTCCTGAAAGCTCCCGGTCTCGCTCTAGGGGAACGTCTCGAGACCGGTCACGGAGCCACCAGACCTCATCCAAGTCTTCGCACTCCTCGGTTAAGTCGAAGCTCAAGAAGAAGGCGAAGAAGCACAGTCGCTCTTCGCCTTCTCCCCATCGGTCGGCTGACACGACGCGGGAACCGGAGCGTCGTCGCTCTAAGGCTCCGTCTCCGGTGTCTGATTCAGGGACGACTCCGCGCCTCCCCCCGTTTCCGGGAGCCCGGGCGTCCCCTGCCCAGCTTTGTACATTCAACGAAGCCCTCCACCGTATCTTTGGGCAGCCCGACTCCGCTGGTGCGCCTTTGGGCCCCACGGAGCCGGTTGGGGGCCCTGGGCCTTCGATGCCGGCTGCTCCGGCCCCAGCGCTGCAGGGTCCCCATGGATCCAGGCCTTCCCCGGTGCCGATCCCGGCGACGACGTCCCTGGCATCGGCCGTGCCCCTGGCCGACGCCGTCCCCATCCTCATCCACGAGATGGACCTGGAGCCGGATAGACGGAGGGTACTTTTGTTCCCTTGTTCATCCCAGGTGTCCCGTATCGCCCTGAGGGTGGTGATGAGGACTGGGAGGCGTCGCTGGACCCTTTAACAGACCAGCTGGAAGAGCCGGACTGGAGAGAGGAATTGGGTGACGCCAGTGGTCTGGATACCTCCCCAGATCTTGGCATGCTTTCTCCCCCTACCGTGGCAATGGAGGAGGGAGCGTCCTATGCAGTGGTGGTGCATGGGGCAGCTGAGGCTTTGGGCCTGGAGCTCCCTACAGTGACAGTCAAGACTAACCTCCTGACAGAGGTGCTTCAACCGGCGGCAACTTCCTCTAAACTGCTCTTGCCCTTCAATGAAGGCTTCACGAACGTCTTTGTGGGCACTTGGTCCAAGCCCAGCACAGGGGCTTCTGTGGAACGGACGATTGCCAGCCTCTACCGCCTGGCTCCGGGCGATCCCATTTTCCTCCCCCAACACCCTTCCCCTGAGAGCTTGGTGGTCCAAGCCTCTTCTTCCATGGCGTATTCCCTTCTGCACTCCCGGATAGGGAATCCAAGAAGCTGGATCATCTTGGGAAGCGTATGTTCTCTTCCTCCAGCTTGGCACTGCGGTCCGTGAATACCGCATGCCTCTTGGGCCACTATACCCATACAGTCTGGGATACGGTTGAGCAGGTGCTACCTCAGTGCCCGGAGGAGGCCCGGGCCATTCTCTCCCAGGCAGTGGCGGACGGGAGAGATGCAGCTAAATTCACAATCCGCTGTGGACTGGATACAGCTGACTCTCTGGGCAGAACGATTGCCACATCGGTAGCCCTTCAGCGCTACGCCTGGTTGAGGACGTCTGGTTTTCCAGGGGATGTTCAAGCAACCTTGCTGGACATTCCCTTCGATGGCCGTCGCCTCTTTGGTGACAAGGCGGACTAGGCGCTCAAGCGTTTTAAGGATTCTTGGGCTACGGCCAGATCCTTAGGCCTCGCTGCGGCCTCCCATCCCCCACAGTCTGCCTTTCGACCCTTTTGTGGCTACGGAAGGGGCACCCTACCACGTCCCACCCAGCCCAACCTCCGGCCCACGCAAGCTGCCCAGCCTCTGCGTGGCCGCGGACGTGGGACACAGCGGCACGGGTCTGGGAACCAGCAGGCAGGCCAGTCCACCCTGCAGCAGCCTCCAAACCCTCCTAGTCTGACCTTTCAGGGCCATCAGCGGCCAGTGGGTGGAATGATTCGCCATCACCTCCCCCACTGGCAATCCATCATGTCAGACAGGTGGGTTTTGCAGATAGTCCGAAGGGGCTACTCCCTCCCCTTTGAGACTACCCCTCCCTCCATGCCACCGTCTTTCGATCGCATGTCGGAGGATCATTTGGCGCTCCTCCGCCAGGAAGTGTCAGCTCTCTTGGCCAAGGGAGCTATTGAAAGGGTCCCTGCACCAGAAGTAGGTTGTGATTGCTATTCCCCCTACTTTCTGGTGCCCAAGAAGGACAAAGGCCTGCGTCCTATCTTAGACCTCAGGGCCCTAAACCGCTTCTGGAAGGAGAAGTTCAAAATGCTAACCTTGGCTCAGGTCCTGTCTGCCCTCGACCCCGGAGACTGGATGGTGGCATTGGACTTGCAGGACGCCTTTTTTCACATCCCCGTCCTGCCAACCCACAGGCGTTACTTACGATTCATGGAAGGCCACGAGCATTTTCAGTTCCCCATGCTCCCCTTCGGCCTTACCAGTGCCCCTCGGGTGTTCGCGAAAGTGATGGCGGTGGTCACAGCTCATCTGCGCAGATATCTCGACGACTCGCTGTTGAAGGTGGGCTTGCCCCAGGCTGTCGTCTCCCACCTCCAGACTACGGTGGACCCCCTGCATTCGCTGGGGTTCACTATCAATGTGCCGAAGTCACACCTGACCCCCTCTCAGACACTCCCTTTCATCGGAGCTGTTCTGGACACAGTGCAGTTTCGGGCCTATCCTCCCGAGCAGCGAGTCTGGGATATTCGGGCTATGATACCGATGTTTCAGCCTCTATCCCGGATTTCAGTGAGAATGACCCTGAGGCTGCTGGGCCTCATGGCTTCCTGCATCCTGCTGGTGGATCATGCCAGGTGGCATATGCGGGCTCTGCAGTGGGACCTGAAGTTCCAGTGGGCGCAGCATCAGGGGAATCTTTCCGACTACATCCAGATCTTGGAGGGAACTGCACGACAACTGCAGTGGTGGTTGACGAACCAGGATTAGGTCAGAGGCAGATCCCTCTCCCTTCCCAAACCAGACCTTACGGCGGTGACCGATGTATCACTTCTGGAATGGGGCGGCCACCTGAGAGAGGCGGAGATCAGAGGCATCTGGTCTCCGGCGGAGTCCGGTCTCCATATCAACCTGTTGAGCTCTGGGCGATTCGCTTGTCACTGAAGGCATTCCTTCCCTCCCTCAAGGGAGACAGTTGACAGCGTTTGACCTTCCTCACGAAGTCTGTAATGTCATCTTGGCAGCCAGGCGTCCCTCCACTAAGACGGTATAGGCCTGTCGATGGAACAAGTTTGTGGCATGGTGCACAGCAAATGCTGTGGATCCCCTTTCTGCCCCTCTTTCTGAGGTTCTTTTGTTCCTTATTTCTTTGGCCCAGCAGGGCTCTGCTCTGGGCACTCTTTAAAGGCTACTTGGCAGTCATTTCTGCTTTTCTTCGGCTACCAGATCAGCCCTCTTTGTTCAAGTCCCCTATTTTAAGTAGATTCTTTAAAGGCATTATTCATCTCTTTCCTCATCCCCTTTCATAATGCCTCAGTGGGAATTGAACCTTGTTTTGACTTATCTTATGTTCACTCCCTTCGAGCCTCTTTACAATTGTCCTCTCAGGCTTCTCACTCTTAAGACTGCCTTTCTTGTTGCTATCACCTCTGCTCGCAGGGTGAGTGAGCTTCAGGCTCTTTCTTCTAAGCCCCCTTTCTTCTCGGTCCATCCGGACAAAGTGGTGCTTCGAACAAGGCCCTCGTTCCTGCCTAAAGTTGTCACTCCTTTTCATATAGGACAGACTATTACTCTGCCCACCTTTTTCCCACCTCCGCACCCTTCCTAGGAGGAGGAGAGACTCCTCTGTCTGGACCTGAAACGTGAGCTGTCTTGTTACCTTGATCGCATAAAGGATTTCCGGGTGGACGATCAACTCTTTGTTGGCTATGTGAGTGTCAAAAAAGATCGGGCTGTGCGAAAGCGTACCATCTCTCGATGGGTAGTCCTTTGTATCATGATTTGTTACGCTTTGGCTTAAAAGGAACCTCCCGTGGGGCTGCGAGCTCATTCCACAAGAGCTACAGCGGCAACCACTGCTTTGTCGCATGGAGTTCCACTCATCGATATCTGCCAGGCGACCACGTGGGCTTCTATGCACACGTTCACCAGACATTACTGTCTAGATAGTCCAGTCCGGAGGGACGGCTACTTTCCCCGTTCTGTGTTCCAGGATTTTATGGTGTGAACTTGGTTTGCAGACCCTCCTCCGGGGATGGTATTGCTGGGGTATCTATTCTAAGGTAAGGAATCTATAACTATTAGTCTCTTTCAGATGAACAAGTTACTGACCTTCGGTAACGATGTATCTGTAAGAGACATATATTAGTTATAGATTCCTTAACGCCCCCCTCATCCTAACTGCTCTGCAAACTGACTTCTAGGGATAGGGACTCCCTTACACGGCCCTAGTTGTAGCGCACCAGTGGTCAGTGTCTTTCATGGCTCTGCGCTTCTGGCGTGGAAAGTCATGTCAGAACTGAGGTCCGCGCGCAGGGTCAGCGTCTAAGTAGGCACTGTGACGTCATCCGGGCGACGACGGACGCGGAGTCGACCGACGCGCAGGGGTATTGCTGAAGAAAAATTCTCCGGAGCCAGTCTGACGCCTGGGGGTAATTCTAAGGTAAGGAATCTATAACTAATATATGTCTCTTACAGATACATTGTTACTGAAGGTAAGTAACTTGTTCTTCACTGCCCAGCAGTAATCATCGTCGCCTCCGCTCAAGTTATCCCCCGACTTATCGTCTGAACATGTTGGGGGAAGTTGAGAAGATGCAGAGCTTGCACCGAGAGAGTCCCAGCCTTGTGTGTGATCTGAGATTTGATTGGTTCATGCATCTTGTTCATTAATGAGGATTATTGTATAGCATCGCAACTGGGAAATTATGAAATGAAATCCTCACAAGACATAAAAAATCATTAGTAACGATTGAAACACTGAAGCTCATCAAGCAGCAAAATGCATTTTTCTGTGGTAAAAGCACAGGGTGTTATATGGAACAATTATGATTGGACAGAATGTAAGTTGTAGCAATCCACTGAGCAAACACTTTGAGCAGTGGAAGGATGGGGCCGGGCAAGGAAGATATATCTAGTGGCTGTAGGAAGCTGGCTCTGTATATCCTATACCAAAGTAAGGTATAGTGTGCACAGAGTCCAGTGGATCCCTAAAGGTGGGCAGAGGTAAAAGTAGATAATACCTTACTCTCTATTTGGGTTAGTGTGGGCGAGCAGTAAGGCTTTATCAGAGGGTAGTGTTAAACATTTATATCTGAAAGAGACACGTTAGTGACAGATTCCTTACCTTAGAATATCCCCAGGCGTCAGACTGGATCCGGAAAGTTTTTGCGTAGCAGTACCCTTGCGCGTCGGTAGGCGGCGTCGTGCGGCTCCGCGTCCGTCGTCGGCGTCGGGACCGCCGGGATGACGTCGCGGGCAGTACTTAGACGCCGCCCCTGCGCGCTGACGTCAGTTCTTCTTTTTCCGCGACAGTAAGCGCAGATCCGGAAAGAGCAGTGCCCTAGTCAATTTTTGACTAACTTTTTTGTGAATTTTTTCACTTTCTTTTTCGAGTCTTCATCGACTCCTAGGTGTCGTAGGGATGCCCGGCTTCAAGCCATGCGACGCCTGTGGTCGAATGCTGTCGATCACAGACCCGCATCTAGAGTGTCTCTACTGTCTCGGCCGAGACCACGACACGAAGTCGTGTCCTGACTGCCGGAAACTTCACCCGAAGGCTTTGCGAGGCGGTCTCGAAAGCTACTCGAGGTCCGGCAGTCGGCTCCGCGCCGCACCAAGCCCCGGTCGAGGTCGAGGGGCCGGTCGCGGAGTCCCTGCCGGTCGTCGGAGTCCAAGTCTTCGCGCTCCTCGGGTAAGTCGAAGCACAAAAAGTCTAAGAAGCATCATCGCTCTAAGACTTCGCCTCGCCGGTCTCGCGACTCGGCTGAGGCCCCTGTCGGCACCGCCCCCGCGGCCCCGGACGTGCCTGTGGAGCCGTCCCCGCACTACCCGTCCTTTCCGGGTTCGGGGCGACTCCGGCCGAAATACAGGAATTCCTGTCGGCCATGGCCCGCCTCTTCGGGCCTCAAGGTCCCTCCCGGTGCGCCTTCGGGCCGCGGGCTCTGATGGGGTTGCTCCGGCGTTGCCGCCGACTCCGGTCCCGGCGTCGCCTGTCCCGCCAGCCTTCGTCCCGGCCTCGGCTCCGGCCCCGGCCTCGATCCCGGCTCCGGTGGTACTGCAACCCCCATCGACGCCGGTTGACCTAACCACGCCTACGCCGATGTCCCCGGTGCCGTTCCTGACGCCGTCCGGGGCTCCGGACGGCGTCGTTCCCCGGTTGTCTCTGGCTCCGGACATGGAGCCGGACCGACGTCGCTCAACGCCGGCTCCGGCGCCGATGAGACCTTGGGTCCCAAATGTCCCTCCTCCTCCATATTTTGAACAAGAGGAGGACCAGGAGAGCTGGGAGGGTCGGAAGACCCTCTCACACAACAGTGTGAGTATGATCAGGACTGGGCTGAGGAACTTGGGGATGCCAGTGGTCTAGACACTTCCCCTGACACTGGCATGCTGTCTCCCCCCGTGGCTACGGAGGAGGGAGCAAATTTCGCAACGGTGTTGCGTAGAGCAGCTGGAGCCTTGCACCTCCAATTGCCTACGGTGGCTGTCAGGACTAATCTCCTGACGGAAGTGCTTCAGCCGGCAGCTTCCTCCACGGAGACTGTGCTGCCGTTTAATGATGCACTGACTGACGTTCTTTTGGGCGCCTGGTCCAAGCCCACCACAGGGGCTCCTGTGGATAGGAACGTGGCCCGACGCCATCGCCCTGCTCCGGGCGACCCCTTGTTTATCTCCCAACATCCCACCCCGAGAGCTTGGTTGTCCAAGCCTCTGCCTCCCAAACCGCCTTCCCTACCGCCCCTCCGGATAGGGAATCCAAACGCCTGGACCAATTTGGGAAGAAGGCTTTTTCTTCCTCCAGTGCTGGCTTGCGGTCCGTCAACACCGCTTGCCTTTTGGGCCGATATACCCACTCCCTGTGGGATTCGGTGGCGGCTGTTTTGCCATAGTGTTCTGAGGAGGTCCAGACACTGCTTACCCATGCCATTGCGGAAGGAAGAGATGCGGCTAAATACACCATACGTTGTGGCCTTGATACCGCCGACTCGCTGGGCAGATCGCTTGCAACGACGGTGGCGCTACGTCGCCACGCCTGGCTGAGAACAACTGGTTTCTCGGGTGATGTCCAGAATACACTCATGGACATGCCCTTTGATGGAGTCGGTCTTTTTGGTTCCAAAGCAGACCATGCGCTGGAGCGTTTTAAGGACTCACGGGCTACTGCCAAGTCCCTGGGCCTTTCTGTTGTACGCCCTCCGCTAACCTCTGCTTTTCGCCCCTTTCGTGGCCACGGAAGGGGCGCCCAGTCACGTCAGCTGCCCAGCCACCGGCCCGCGCAGCAAGCGTCTTCGCGTGGCCGAGGACGTGGATACCGCCGTGGCGGTTCGGGCAACCAGCGTGCGGGTCAGGCCACCACCTCCAACCCGTCCGCGGCCTCCAAGCCCTCCTAGTCTTTCCTTTCCGGTGCACAGCACGCCAGTAGGGGGCAGGGTCCGCATCACCTTCACCACTGGCGTCCCATCACCTCGGACAGGTGGGTCTTGGACATTGTCCGAAGGGGCTACTCCCTCCCCTTCGAGACCACCCCCCCAGCCATGCCACCTCAATTCCACCGCATGTCAGGGGATCACTTGGTGCTTCTGCAGAAGGAAGTCACGGCCCTCTTGGCCAAGAGGGCCATCGAGCATGTTCCGACCCCAGAAGTAGGACGTGGTTGCTACTCCCACTACTTTCTGGTGCCCAAAAAGGACAAGGAGGACATGCGTCCTATCTTGGACCTCCGGAACGTCAATCGCTTCCTCCGGAAGGGAGAAGTTCAAGATGCTCACCCTAGCTCAGGTCTTGACTGCCCTCGACCCTGGAGACTGGTTGGTAGCGTTGGACTTGCAGGACGCTTATTTCCACATCCCCGTCCTGCCGGCCCACCGGCGTTGCCCTCGGTTCACGGTAGGCCTCGAGCATTTTCAGTTCACTGTGCTCCCCTTTGGCCTTACAAGTGCCCCTCGGGTGTTCACGAAAGTGATGGCGGTGGTCGCAGCTCATCTGCGCCGGGCAAGGGTTCCAGTCTTCCCCTACCTCGACGACTGGCTGCTGAAGGCGGGCTCGTCCCAGGCAGTCGTCTCCCACCTCCAGACTACGGCCGAACTCCTGCACTCGCTGGGGTTCTCCATCAATGTGCCGAAGTCGCATCTGATTCCTTCTCCACAGCTCCTTTTCATCGGAGCAGTTCTGGACACGACGCAGTTTCGGGCCTATCCTCCTGAACGGGAAGTCCGGGATATTCAGGCTATGATTCCAATCTTTCAGCCTTTATCCTGGGTTTCGGTACGGATGACCCTGAGGCTGCTAGGCCTCATGGCCTCCTGCATCCTGCTGGTCGATCATGCCAGATGGCATATGCGGCCTCTGCAGTGGGACCTGAAGTTCCAGTGGGCGCAGCACCAGGGCAACCTGTCCGATCACGTCCAGATCTCGGAGGGGGCTGCAAAACAGTTGCAGTGGTGGCTCTCGAACCGGCAATGGGTCATGGGCAGATCCCTCTCCCTTCCCCAGCCAGAGCACACAGTTGTGACGGACGCGTCCCTTCTGGGATGGGGCGGTCACATGGGAGAGGCGGAGATCAGAGGCCTCTGGTCTCCGGCGGAGTCCCGGCTCCATATCAACCTTCTGGAGCTCCGGGCGATCCGACTTGCACTCAAGGCATTCCTTCCCTCTGTCAAAGGGAAGGTAGTGCAGGTGTTCACAGACAACACCACCGCCATGTGGTACTGCAACAAACAAGGCGGGGTGGGGTCGTGGACCCTCTGTCAGGAGGCTCTGCGCCTCTGGACATGGCTGGAACATTAGGGCATGTTCCTGATGGTTCAACACCTGGCTGGTTCCCTGAACGCAGGGCGGACGAACTCAGCCGCAGGTGCATGATGGATCACGAATGGCGTCTTCACTCGGAAGTGGCGCAAGGACTCTTTCTACAGTGGGGAGAGCCTTGGTTAGATCTATTCGCCACCGAAGAGAACGCGCAATGTCATCAGTTCTGCGCGTTGGAATTTCCAAGGCGGCACTCGCTCGGCGACGCTATTCGTCGCGAGTGGAGTTGCGGTCTGTTGTACGCCTTTCCGCCTATACCACTTCTACCCAGAGTGTTGAAGAAGATTCGGCGCGACCGGGCCCAAGTCATCCTTGTGGCTCCGGACTGGGCTCGAAGAGTTTGGTATCCCGAGCTACTCAGTATGAGCGTCGATCCCCGATCCGTCTGCCTCTTCGGGAGGATCTTCTGTCGCAGCAGCAGGGGACGGTCCTCCACCCGAACCTGTCCAGCCTCCACCTGCTTGCGTGGAGATTGAGCGGCGGCAGTTGATTCCTTTCGACTTGCCTCCCGAAGGTTGTGATGTGATTCTGGCGGCCAGGCGTCCCTCCACTAAGGTGGTATACGCCTGCAGGTGGAACAAGTTTGTGGCATGGTGCACAGCAAAGGCTGTGAATCCCCTCTCTGCCCCTCTTTCTGAGGTTCTTCTGTTCCTTCTTTCACTGGCCCAACAGGGTTCTGCCCTGGGTACCATCAAGGGCTATCTTTGTGCCATTTCGGCCTTCCTCAGGCTTCCTGATCAGCCCTCCCTTTTCAAGTCCCCTGCTGTTAACAGGTTCCTAAAAGGCATTACACACCTCTTCCCTCCTGTTCCGTTTGTGATGCCTCAGTGGGACTTGAACTTGGTTCTTACCTTGCTCATATGCGCTCCCTTTGAGCCTCTACATAACTGTCCTCTTCGTCTTCTGACTCTGAAGACAGCCTTTCTGGTGGCCATCACCTCCGCTCGGCGGGTGAGTGAGCTCCAGGCTCTATCATGCAAACCTCCCTTTCTGTCTGTCCATCCAGACAAGGTTGTTCTTAGGACGCGTCCGTCCTTCTTGCCAAAGGTGGTTACTGCCTTCCACAGTGGGCAGACCATCACTTTGCCCACCTTCTTTCTGCCTCCGCATCCTTCCAGAGAGGAAGAGAGGCTCCACCGTCTGGACCCAAAATGTGCGCTTTCCTTTTATATCAACCGCACACAACACTTCCGGGTGGATGACCAGCTCTTTGTTGGCTACGTGGGCGCCAAAAAAGATCGGGCGGTGCACAAGAGAACCATCTCCCGCTGTGTAACCTTGTGTATCAAAGCCTGCTATTCTTTGGCTAAGAAGGAGCCTCCTGTTGGGCTGCGTGCCCATTCCACCAGGGCAACGGCTGCTACCACGGCTTTGGGCCGCGGTGTTCCGCTGCAGGATATCTGTCAGGCAGCTACGTGGGCCTCGCTGCACACGTTTACAAAGCATTACTGCCTTGACAGTCAGGTCCGGAGGATGGCTTCTTTGGCCGTTCTGTCCTCCGGGGACTTCCTTGTCTGATCTTTGTTCGCAGACCCACCACCGGGGTTGGTATTGCTGGGGTATCTATTCTAAGGTAAGGAATCTGTCACTAACGTGTCTCTTTCAGATGCACAAGTTACTAACTTGTGTAACGATATATCTGTAAGAGACAGTAGTTAGTGACAGATTCCTACCGCCCACCCATCCTCCCGTTCTGCGAACTGATTTCTAGGGTTAAGCACATCCCTTTCAGGGCCCTAGTATTTTTCAGACACCTATGTCAGCTTCTTGCATGGCTCTGCGTTCCTGGCGCGGAAAGTCGTGTACAGAACTGACGTCAGCGCGTAGGGGCGGCGTCTAAGTACTGCCCGCGACGTCATCCCGGCGGTGCCGACGACGGACGCGGAGCCGCACGACGCCGCCTACCGACGCGCAAGGGTACTGCTACGCAAAAACTTTCCGGATCCAGTCTGACGCCTGGGGATATTCTAAGGTAAGGAATCTGTCACTAACTACTGTCTCTTACAGATATATCGTTACACAAGTTAGTAACTTGTGCTGTACAAACTCAGGCAAGAAACGATGTCACACACTCAAAGACTGAACTCAGACCAATTAGTTTGTATAAAAATATTATCTAGTTCTTTTATTTCTAGAACCAAGCCAGGCCTGGTGCAGGTAAGTGTAAATGGTACTTTTCAAGGCAGGTTGAACAATACAAGCAAGCTGAATGAAAAATGACTTTGTTACAGGTTTGTAAATACTTTGAACACAGTTGAAATTGCTGTTAGATTACTTTACAGATTACTTTTTAAGTTATGTTTTCTACTCGGTGTGATATGCCTAGATATCACACTGGGAACCTTCCTAGAGAAAAGGTAAGTAAATCAGTTTTTCTATATTTGCAGTTTCTTAGAGTTCCATACAAACCAACTTAGATCAATTTTCAAAGAAAAGCAGTCAATGCAATCCTATGGGAGGAAATGGCGTTATCGGTTTACCGGTAAGTACTTGGTTGTGGGAGTTGGGTTTCTGGGGTTAGAACCAGGATTCCCGCAGGGTCATGGATGCACTGTCAAAGCACCCTCAGCGGCACTAGGGTGGCCGGGTGCAGTGCGCTGAGGCCCAATGTTATCCAAAGGGGGATAAGGGGCCTCCGGT
The DNA here is from genome assembly GCA_963921515.1 of Calotriton arnoldi. Lineage (NCBI taxonomy): Eukaryota > Metazoa > Chordata > Amphibia > Caudata > Salamandridae > Calotriton > Calotriton arnoldi. The sequence continues at coordinate 1,268,177 of CAWUFW010004392.1, read as the reverse complement.
TGGTGGCTGCTGTCGAGGAGGCCACAAGGTTGTGGGAGCAAAGCTCCTGATGTTAGATTCAGGGCAAAGGGGGATCCAAGTAAGCACACAAAGTGCACCCACAGCGGCACATGGGCGGCTGGATGCAGGGTTCTGTTTTGGCATCGGGTGCCCTGTTGTTTTCAATGGGGATTGCCGGTTTTGGTTTTTAGCTGCAGGCTCGGTCCAGGAAGTCTTCCAGGAGGAACCAACAGCTGGGCAGGTAAGTTGGAGGGCTTGGGGACGTAGGTGCACCTCGGGTTCTCTTCTCCAGGGTGGCTGGATGCAGGGGTGTCTTGAGGTCGGATTTCACCTTACCGGGCCACTCGTGGTTGGGGGTTTCTCCGTGCAGAGGCTGCAGGCGACGTCGGAAAGTCCTGGAGGGGTCAACCCACGGTAGACTCGGACTCTGGAGCGCTGGGGGACCTCGCTGGGACCGGTGGACAACTTGGGCCGTAGGTGTCGGGTGCAGTGGTGGTTCCAGGCGTCTGGTTTCTTTCTCCTCAGTAGGCTCAGAGTCTTTCTTGGCAGTGGGTTGTAGGCATGGCACACAGGGAAGTGTACCATGTCGACTCTTCACTTTGTTCTGCACCAAAACACGCAGCCTGCAATGGGGGAGGGTGTGTCAGTGGCGGCAATGTGTTAGTGGACGTAGGGTGAGTCTGACATGAGTACAAGTAAAAAAAAGAGAGGTGGATAGCAGGGGAGTTTATTGATGCTTAAATTGTAGTACAAACCATTGTTTTGCTGGACTCAGAGTGCCCGGGTCTAGTGGCCTTCAGATGGTTTCTGCTTTGAATTGGGCCTCATAATAAGTTTCTTGGAATTAGTTGACATTAAAGATTACATTTGGACAAAAAAAAAGTGAAGGTATTGAAATTTGAGTCAAGGCAAGTCAGAACCTAGGAGTGATAGGTTAGCAGGCAAACTGTTGCCATAACTGAGGCATTTGTGCCAGGCTGCAACAGAAAACAACTCTAGAACTGCATTTCAAGCCTTCATACTCTTCCATCTGGATGGTAGCAGCAGCTTGCTCCACAGCCTCTCAGACTCCACACTGGCACCCTTTAAGGGCATCCTACAAGCTGCTGCATGCTTCGTTGAGGGCCTGAAGAAAGTCGACCACATCAGCCCCACCCTGACAGCGCTCCGCTGAGCCTCACCATCTTTAAAACTAGCTCCATCATTTACAAAGACATCACGATTAGCACCCCTGCCGACCTGTAGGATCAAACAAAGGGTGATAGGAAAACTCTGGCGCTCACTTATGTATCTCACACAATTTCAGCATTTACAAACTTTTGCAAGGCGGTGCTCAAAGGAAAGGTGTTAACTCCACACTCTCAATATACCCGAAGGCTTGTAACATTACAACAAATTGCCCTTAAAGCACACACAATTATCTAGAGTAAAATGGAAATAATTTCACAGTTCCAGAGTTCAGCGGTATCACATGTCCAATCTTTTATAGCTACACTGTTGTTGCAGGGATTCTGCACATACATAGAACTATGCGCAGGAAAACAGGACCTCAGTGAATTAGGGGTGTACAAACGTACCACATCAGTGCCCAAAATCCCAAACCGACTAGCTATAGTGTCTCATTCGTTCTCCTCCAAAGATCACGGACCTACAAATGATTAGACAACCCAGAACACAACACTCCCAACTCTCAGGAATCGCGGGAGCAAGACGTACTCTTTTGCTCACTCACACCTGTCCACAATGAGAATAAGCAGAGGCACTGAAATAGTTCAAAATGTTTATTTTAACTATCGTGCTCTACAATATAGTATACGTGCCACTACTAGCAGCAAAATGCATAAACTCAGCATAGTTAGCATTGTTACAATTCCATAGAATACAAAGGGAGAAGTCATTTTATAAAGACTGTGGAAATCGGGGCTATTAGGCCTAACCACCCTCCCCTTGGCTAGAAGAAGTTTATTTTATAAAAAGGACGATCTCTGGGCTTTGACAGCAGACCCCATACCTTAAAGCCTGGATGTAAGGTTTACATCATAGGAACAGCAGAGCTCCTCTCCATGGAACGGCTTTCTCCAAGTGTGTTAAAACAACATGCAACAACGTAATATCAAAGCACGAGTCTTCAGTACTGCAGCTGTGTAGCATGTTATGTCTAGGTGCTAGAGACTGACCAGAACAAAATAACAAGGGGCACTGTTTATCGACCTTGCACATCGTGTTCAGACTAAACTCCAGGAAAGGCAGAGAACGCGAAAGGCAACCCGTTCTCATGTGAAGGGCACAAACAAAGTCTTGCAAAAACAAAATCATGTAGTAGCGTGCGCAAAAGCAGTATCATGGCAGCGAAGCTCATGCTAACTTAGCAATGTCGATAATGTGCCTAAGAACCATATAACACCCTCCCCCCGGTAAGGTCATAAGACATAGACAAAGGACCAAAACAGAGTTCACATGTCAAGCAGAGTTCAAAGCGAGGGAAAAAAAACAAATTGGAAAAAAATCGAAATTTTCACACACAAAAAATATATTTTTTCAAAGTCGTCAGTAGGGATTATTGAAGGGGAGCTGCCTCCGGGATAACAAAATTATTATGAAGGAGGTGGTAAGTCCATCAAGGTGTGTGAACCGAGGAATGCAATTCCTCCAAAAGATCATCCCTATCGTTGGTAAAAGAGAGATGCCATCCAATTAAGTAAGTCGAAGGAACAAACGTGCTCCTCGTAATCAGACGCCTCTAAAAGCATGAGTGGGCAACTTGCGTGATATTCGATGAAACTTCGTTGCAGGACGGTCTGCGCAGCCGCACAGACATCCCATTCAGCCAAAACTCCCAAGTGCAGCCGCACGCGCCATACGGCCATCCCCAGAACAAGCCTGGTCATGGGCCTTTAAGGGACCCATCAACTGGTTAAAATCCGGGACTGTACATGACGTAATAGAGAGGCATATATCCAGTGCCCAATAGAAGGGACATCGCTGACAGTAAAAGACTGGTTGCACGCAAGTGAAATAGGCAAAGCGAAAAGTCAATCCATAACTGACGCCAAGCGTGGCTAATGGCAAGCATCCAAAAACCTGTTGCATACAATCACGGTACAGCTGCAACTGGCCTGGTCTGTGCAGTACCACAAGATGAGCAGCCATTGCGCAACAGGAGCAGGAGAAGCAGGATTCCAGCACCTAACGTCAAAATAAAGGGGAACCCTCCGAAAACGCTGGAAAAAAATAGAATGAATAAAACCCGGCATTACTCCAAATATAGTATGAAAAGAAGTCACAAGGCCAGATCCCACACATTTAAAAAAATGCGCAAGGCCTGTGGTGTCAGACGCATTAAATATTTGGGGTATTAGTTCTCCAAAATGCAGTGGGAGGTTGGTGTTCAGAAGGGACTGTATCTCACCAGAAGTCCTAGCCACCTGTAACTCGAAGGTCTTGCGGGCGCAAGTGAGATCCACCTCTTGTTGGAATAACAGCGCTTTGAGCCTGCTCAACTTGTTGAAATCTGTTTACAAAGTTGGAATAGAAGGCCAAATTGAGCTATCTAGACTCCCATGTGGGGGCGGAAAAAGCACATTGCTACAACAAGTTACGCGCTGGGAAACCGTTACTAAATACGGGACTCCTGTCCGTAAACCACAGCAGTCTTGGTTGTTCAAAATAAGATAACTGCCATTTGTAAGCAATGAAAAAGCGGGAATTATTGATCGCCCTGGAGTCCCTTTTTATAAAACAGGCTAGATTAGGCGCGGAAACGTTACAAGCGCCGTGCAACTTAACGTGTTTGCAAACAAGGGAATGTCCTACTGTGGAATCGAAGTCTTCCCCCTGTTAGGAAAACTTCCTTACCCTCCCTCTGACATCTGTAAGTGAAAGGCAGGGACCACAATTCATCTAGAAATGCACTACCCAGTGGTTCAAAACGGCCAATCGGAAAATGTTGCATGCATGATGTAAATTTAAATAGCGAAAAAGGGAGAGAGATAACCCCATGAATTAACCAAACAGCAGTCTGTTTCCGCTACAGAAAACGGCAAGGGCTCTAATTGTTCAATATGCAATAGTGTATATGCAGCATCTTTCATGGACATAAATCTTTGTTTATCAGTCAGATTAAATGGCAAAAACAAAGCAGTGGCATTCAAATAATCCCAAGGTACTTTTCCCATTTTAAGAGTTTGCAATGTCCAAGCAAATTGCATAACAGATCGTAACTGATTTTGACCATGATATAACACAGATACATCACTTTGAACAATATCAATAACAGATGAAACAATATTATCCAACGTATAAATGCGTGAGGAAAGTGGGTTTATTCTATGGTCTACTACGGCAAGGACTTTTTCTAAATTGGCCTGATCAATTTGGCGCAGACGAAATGCAGCTTCCATCTGCGAAAGTTTCCAAATTTCATTGTAAGCGGCATACATGAATCTTTTTGCTCTCGGAGCCCTGGGTCCCAAGAGAAAATCAGCCAAATTAATGTCATGCGACAGCAGAGAAAGGTGTTGCTTCACTGATGTCAGAGTAGAATGTTCCAACCATTATTGGCATAACTTACCCACCGAATATGTGGTGACCGAATGTGTAACGGTATACCGAGGATCAGGTCTAGTCTGAATGAAACCTGGCAAAACATTATAAAAACGCATTTGACATGCATTTGTATTAGTTTGCCACACCAACCACCCGGAAGAATCAACTTCAGAGACATTGAAAGAGTCATTTCGAAGCAAAGCTTGCAATGCCTCAATGGTATAATTTGTGTGTGTGCGCCAATCATCATATTCCGCTAAAGACTAAATGGATGGCGTATTTAAATTTTTGACAGTTGCCAGGCCAAAACAAGTTGTTTGGTACACTGTATCATTTAAAAACAAAATTTGAGCTGGGATCAGACACGCACGATGTAAAGCTTCAATTCCCTGAACCTGCCATGGCTTCGTGCCCCAGATTGATTTTAAATCAACAGTATCTTTCCAATGATCATAACTCTGCGTAGCCAATTTATTTCTAAACAAGTTGGCGTAAATCAATTTTGTGTGGGTCAACATAAATTTGGATTGTGTAGATGATCGAAGTTTAAAATAATAGGATTCCGGATTAGATATGTCATAATCTGTAAAGTAAGTGAACTTTTCCCTAAAAGTTTTAGAACTCCCTCTACGGGAGTAGGACAATGTTCCCATTGTGTATAATTAAAAACAGGTCTGATCGTGTTTGTTTTGTGTAAAAAATGATGCCCATAATGCTGATAACAAAATAAATCACCATAATTGGCAGAATTTAAGTACAAATCTTCAGCATCAAAAGCAGCATAATACTTCAAATCGGAAAACAGAGCATGTACTGCTTGCACATCCCAATCATCCGAATGTATGTCCCGTGTTACCACATCTAGAGAGACGCGAAACACGTATGGTACGCGAAGTACCTCGGTCGGGCCGTTGACTTCGTAGGATGCCATCTGCAATCGGGAATGCTGAAATGTTAACATGAAACTGATCACGTTTCATGATATGGGATGATGTGTGAGGGGCCAGAACTCCCATCAACCAAGTTTACTGCAGAGCGTTCTGGCAAGTAATGACCATTGATGAGCAAAAAGAACACTGTCCCAAAACCAATTGACATGAAGAGAAAAATCAGGACAAGCAGCAACCAAATGTAGGTCCAAGGAGGGACCAGGTAAGTCTTTTTGAACCAAGAGAAAAAAATACTTAATTTAGTCGGTGTCTGCCAAAGTGGATGTCGAGGAAGACGAGCTGGAAGAAAGGCCGGCACGATCACCATAGTAGCCACTCGTAGGTTGATTTATCAGAGGTGGAAGTGTCGGGTCCGCTTGATGTTCTTCAGGACTGTTCGGCACGTCACTTACGGACTCATCAGGATGATATATGTACTCGATATCCATGGTAGAAGATAGAGGTCGGACGGGTGAAAGATCAATGATAGTGTCCACTTAGCACTATGAGGAGCGGTGGAAGATGATGAAGTCGGTGGAACCAATGAAATTGCGTTGCAAGAAACCAGGTGTGACACTATTCACAATCGGCCACATGGTGTAGCTTGACATTGTCCACTGAAATATATCTGTTGTCTTTGCGACCAGGTAAAGGAGGTAAAATAACTGTACGAGTACCCTTCAGTCCAAGCACTGGAACCGGTGCACAATAAAAGGGACCAAATTCTTTTTTGTTCTCCAGCTTTTCTCGTACCAGATCTCCGATTTTAGGAAGCCAACCGGCAACTGGAATCAGTAGTGCTGCATCAGTGGATGAGGGTAAATGTTCAGTTGCATAGCTGTCACGTGTTTTTTGTAGATCCTGTAACACAGTAGAATGATTATCTACATCAAAGGTTGCGGCAGCCGCCACAACGTCTAGACCATCAAGGTCTGGCACAAACATTTTAATGCCAAAGAGCATTTCGTATGGGGTCCGCCCACCCAGAGATCGTCTAGGGAGGTTATTAAGTGCACTTTGAACCCCATACAAGTGGGCCAGCCAGTTCCTGCCAGTACCTAAGACTCTAGCTGTCAAGGATTGCTTTAAGTCACGGTTCATTCGCTCCACAATTGAATTGCCCTCAGGCCTGTATGGAGACGAAAACTGCACCAGCACCCACATTGACTTCATCGCATCCTAGTACGCCTTAGAGGCGAACGCTGGACCTTGGTAAGAATGGAAGGTGCCACAGGCAAACATCCCGGCAAAGACACGCAAATCCCTGATGACATTTCGAGCGTCAGCACTGCGTTGTGGCCAAACCCAAAGGAATCTAGTGCACGAATCAACTGCAACAAATAAATATTTATACGCAGTATCAGAAGAAGGAGGACCGCAGTGATCAAGATAGATACAGCCAAAAGGTTGATTTGAAATACACAGCTGTTTGTGGTGGGCGGGTGACTGTAGAAGGCTTGATTTGCTGACAAATGTCACAAGAAAGGACATCATTACGGGTCTGTTTATATAAACCACGCCACCAGTAACGTTGCTGTAAAATAGAGGCTGTCGCCGACACACCGGCATGCGCAGATGCTATGCTTTCGTGTGCTGCTTTGATCAATGTAGGTCTGCGGTCCATGTTGGGGATCATCCGCTCCCCAACAGAAGGAATCACAGCATAAGGAACTTGTTCGGGAGTTATATGATAAGAGTATTTCGAAGGGAAACCCTGAGGATAAGCAGTTCCCTCCCTTGTTGCAGCTACCGCTGCCAAAATCTCATTATCTATTTTAGTCATGGATCTTGTAACTGCTGCTACGGAACATGTGGCTACTGCAGACTTGGCCGTTTCATCAGCCAAAGAATTACCAAGAGCATGTGCTCCCACACGCTGATGGCCAAGAGTATGTATAACATGAATGAGGGGCAGACATTGTTTAAGATCTGCCACTCGAACCCAAAGCGTTTTATGCTTAATTGCGCTGCCATTGGAATCTCGATAGTCATTCCGAGACCAAAAGAACAAGTTGTCATTAAAAGACTGGACACAGTAATAAGAATTGCACACAATAAGAGTATTCACATTTGGATCAGCAAACTCGAGAACAAGTACAAGAGCACGCAGCTCCGCCAATTGCGCCGTACAGTCTCCAAGTGCCTGAGTGTGCACAATGGAAGACTTAAACTCTCCATTAACAATTGAGCCAGCAACAATTACGCAAGCGGCTGAATAAGAATGTTTGGAACCCGTGGCAGGTTGAGCCGAGCCATCGGTGTAAATGATGCATTGGTACTCATGTAAAGGAAGCAGAGACAAGGGTGGAGGATGAACGTGTTCATACTGTAAAAACTCCTGTGACTGTAAGGAAGGATCAAAGATAAACGTGACATCAGCCGATGTCAAAGAAGTAGCCCATTGTATCCAACGGGGATGTAGTGCTTTCGAGTTAGGTACACTCGCCTTAGTCACGGCTTCCAAAGCAGGGAAGGGCGTGACCATAAGAATGCGTTTGCCTTGCGCCAGTGAGCGTTCTTTTAGAATTGCCATCTGTACTGCTGTTAAGATTTTTTCAACCGTTGAAAAGCGCATTTCAGCTGCAGTGTGTAAATGTGATTTGTATGCAATAGGTATCGTGTCTCCCTCATTGAACGTCAAGTAAGTGAAATCCACTGTCCCAGAAACTATACGTATTACCAGGTTTGTGGTGTTGTCACGCCTCAACAAGTAGTTTCAAGCAAGTCAGTTTGCAAAGAATTGAGAATAGAAGTGTGTTCCGGAAGCCAGCTGGCAGAAGAAAAAGTCGGTTGTATCAATGCATAGAGCGGTTTGATACGCTGGGCATAATCGGGAATGTATGTTCTCCCGAAATTCAAAAATCCCAGCAAAGACTGAAGTTTCTTCAGTGTCGTAGGGGGTTGCAATTGTGCACATTTCTCCAAGAAGTGAGGGGGCAAGCCCTTTCCTGCATTATTGAGCTCATAGCCCAAAAAGAGCACTGCCAAATGGGCGATATGTGACTTCGCAAAATTAAATTTGTATCCATAGTCGGCAAAGGACAAAATAATATTGTCGACTCGGACTAGATGCGGCATAAGTTCGTCTGTCAGATAAATGTCATCAACGTACAAGAACGCATCTGGATCTATATCGTGCAACATTGACACGACACGTGCCTCAAATGCCCCTTGGCTTTTCTTATACCCCATAGGCAATCGTGTACATTTTTTCTGATTCCCGACGGCGGTGAATGCTGTCAAGTCACGACTCTCAGGTGCGAGATTATGACTGTAGAAACCATTGGAAATATCCAGGGTAGTTTTGTATTTTTTACGAACAAGACTGTTCACCAGCGCTGAGCTGTGAGTGTTCTGCACTGCAAATGTCCGACAATGACTATTCAATTTTCGGTAATCCAATACAATCCGATATGAACCATCAGGCTTTGACACCGTAAAGAGAGGATTAGTCATTGGTGATATACATGGTTCAATCACACCCTGATACTCTAACTGTGTTAGAATGTCACAAACGTGAGCCTTCGCTTCACGTCTGATTGGATATTGCGGTTGTGGCTGTGGCATAGAGCGTCAGGGTATTTCATGAGCCGGTGAATCAACATCCCAACCCACCTGATTACGATACACCGCCGGGTCAAGGGCCGTTGCCCACCCTGCAGCGAAGGTCTGGGCATGCTCTTCAGGGACGTAACGCGAAAAACTCGTAAGTATCACGTCTACCCCCCCTCCCTAGGAGCTGCCAACACAAAGGGTGGAGGCCAATCTGCCTCCGCTAACAGAATGTCTTGCGAGGAGGTTAAATTCTCCCAGAACACCGCCTTGATCGGACGCGGTATATCACCTTCAATTTGAAAAATAACGTCATAAAGTCTATCCGGGGGGGCCACCCGGGTGTCAGCTGTCTCTACTGTAATGAATGTATCAGTTGCTGTCGCCTCCAGACAGGGACGCAGAGCCTCCCGCACTATGGTACCTTCCGCTGCGCTGTCGAGCAGAGTCACTGCCCATGTCCAATCCAGGAGTCGCGTTCTCACAGTCTGAGGCATACCTCGCTGTTAGAGCGGCAACTTTTTTCTTCTGAAACGGGGGTCGAAAACGAGGTAGATCCTCTTGTTTTCCTTTGACTTCAAACTGTTGAGGCTGTTCTCGTCCCTGTGACGTAAGTTGACTTTTGCCACGTTCTGGCGTTCCCCCCCCCCCCCTCCGACTTGAGAGCCAGATGTGTCCTGTGAAGAACGAGGAGAACGCTGATCAGGGACTTTAAATCTATCAGGAGACTTAATTATTATTATTTTTTTAGTTCAAGTCTTTTATTAAATTTTCAAAAAATATAACAAAATAAACGAAAAAAATGACATATTTGGGCTACAAAACCACTGACATTTTCAATGGAGTACAGCCTAGAAACCCATTTTCGTGCGATCGTGCAAGTCATAAGTACGCTCAGAAGACTCGGGTGTCGGTGAACCTGCACGCGAACCTTGCTTCTGCTGTTGCTGCCCCTGTTTTTTATTTTTCCAGTTCTTTTTAGGAAAGACCGGACGCCCATCTTTATCAGTCTGGGCTTTTTGTTGTGTTTGAGTAAAAAGCTTAACTCCCAGACTATTGCGGCCTATGGTTTTATAAGCCTGAGCAATAATCTTCGGTAATTTGCCTGGCTTGTCCACATCAGGGACAGCCTCCAAGCGGTTTGCCGCTTGAAAGCTTACTGCATCTCCCTTGACATTGGCAAGGATCATATCAGCAACCACGTCGAACACCCCCACCAATCTCATCCCCAGCTCCACAGCCGCTTCGGCTCCATGTTCATCTTGAACACGCTTAATCACGGAAGGGAGTATGGTCATGGAAGGAGTGCTGAAACTTCAAATATACCGCCGCAAACACCTTACCCCAGGTGTTACAATCAGCCAACTCGGGAAGTAAGTCTTTAGGCAAACTAATAGTCAATATCCTGTGTTTATCAACAGGAGAGGTATTTGGAAAAACAGCCTCCAGTTGTCCAAATTTTTCAGCAAGTCAATAAGGTAATTCATCCTTATTCTGTGGACGCTTGCCCATTACTGAATTAACCATAAGGGGACTGATGGTCACACCACCAGGTCCCGCAGGTTGCGCAGCAACGCCAGGTGGTCCCACCTGGATGTTGCGTGTGATGTACTGTAAACAGCCCTATGTACGCATATCAAGGAAGTATGCACTACGCGGAGGTCTGCAATCGCAACAGTCAAATAACGTGGGTGTGGGGTATACCCAGCCAAAACAGGCCAAGTGGCCCCATCTATCGATAAAGGGCCTAAGCGGACCGGCGTTACTGGGTGAGGAAGGGCGCCATTAAACCAAATTTGGTGTTGCCAAGCTGTAAGCGGAACTTCAAGAGCCCTATAAGGCTGATAAGCATGAGGGTTGGCGGTGGCAGTGTATTGATGAAACAAATCATCTGTTCCATCCACCGCAGGAAAGGTGACCCAAGAATAAAACACTTCGAAGTGGTAAGCAGGATTCGCTTCCACCATGAAAATAAGCGCAGTACCCGCATCAGGCACTCCATATTGAGCCAAATACGCCTTGAGTGGGGCGCAGCTGTGAGACGGAATATCAACCGCCATCACAACAAAAAAAGAATAACAACTTAGAGCGCGGCAGCGCAATAATGGGTTATGAATAAAGAGAAAAAAACTTTTAAAACTTCAAGCTTGAAAGAACCTATAAAAACATCAATATAGGAGGGTATACCGTCACAGCTGTCTCCGGAAACAGAAGTGAGGGTATTGTGGACAAGCACTACTCAAGCGTCTCGCAGATAAGAACCAGACCAAACGTTGGCGGCGCCATGTTGCAGGGATTCTGCACATACACAGAACTATGCGCAGGAAAACAGGACCTCAGTGAATAGGGGTGTTCCAACCTACCACATCAGTACCCAAAATCCCAAACCGACTAGCTATAGTGTCTCATTCGTGCGCCTCCAAAGATCACGGAGCTACAAATGATTAGACAACCCAGAATATAACACTCCCGACTCTCTCAGGAATCGCGGGAGCAAGACGTACTCTTTCGCTCACTCACTCATACCTGTCCACAATGAGAATAAGCAGAGTCACTGAAATAGTTCAAAATGTTTATTTTAACTATCGTGCTCTACAATACAGTATACGTGCCACTACTAGCAGCAAACTGCATAAACTCAGCACAGTTAGCATTGTTACAATTCCATAGAATACAAAGGGAGAAGTCATTTTATAAAGACTGTGGAAATCAGGGCTTTTAGGCCTAACCACCCTCCTCTTGGCTAGAAGAAGTTTATTTTATAAAAAGGACGATCTCTGGGCTTTGACAGCAGACCCCATACCTTAAAGCCTGGATGTAAGGTTTACATCATAGGAACAGCAGAGCTCCTCTCCCTGGAACGGCTTTCTCCAAGTGTGTTAAAACAACATGCAACAACGTAATATCAAAGCACAAGTCTTCAGTACTGCAGCTGTGTAGCATGTTATGTCTAGGTGCTAGGGACTGACCAGAACAGAATAACAAGGGGCACTGTTTATCGACCTTGCACATCGTGTTCAGACTAAACTCCAGGAAAGGCAGAGAACGCGAAAGCCAACCTGTTCTCATGTGAAGGGCACAAACAAAGTCTTGCAAAAACAAAGTCATGTAGTAGCGTGCGCAAAAGCAGCATCATGGCAGCGAAGCTCATGCTAACTTAGCAATGTCGATAATGTGCCTAAGAACCATATAACACTGTCAACACCTGTTTCGTCGATCAGGCGTCTTGCCCCACGACTTCATCTGAGCTCGATATTATCAAACGTATCTCGTAAGACTAAAGTAGTCACGAGTCTGGTCCAAATGTAAATTCAGTCGACTTGAGTATTAGTCGAGCATCAGCGTTGATATTCAACTCTAAGTCACACCATATGCGTGCCATCGATCGCGACTGCTACACCTCACAAAATCGGCGTCGCCTGACTGACAAGCTATCCCCATCTGTTAGCTCTTGGTATACCCAACAGTCAGGATGTCATAAGACTGGAGACAAGTGCAAGACGAAACAATAAGGCTACAGGCCCTCTACATCTATGCCCCCCATTTCTAAATCAATATGGCGCCCTCTATCTGGGCTGCCACAACCCTGCTCTTGTTCAGGAAAGAGCTGAAACCGCAGTGAGTACACGTCTGCTCCCAGAACCCAGCTACCTCTCCAATCCCTCATTGACTCTATCTTTGCCATGGACCATGTACAATGCTCTGTTACCTTCCGGATAGGATTGCAACATACTTATATCACCTATATATACCTTGAAAGCTTTGATGCCAGGTATTATTAGCAGCATCACTGGTGACATTGATAGCAAGCCTAGTTCTACACCATTCTGTGTTCGCTCGTCTGAATATTCCTTGATGTTCTGAACGTTGAGTAGGGCCGCTCTGGTGTGGGGCCTCAAAGTTCCTTTGCAGGAGATATCTCTTTGGGTAATGAACTCTATTTTGTATACGTCTATTGATATGCTATTACTTTAATTTTACATTTGAAAAAAGCAATTTAAATTGTGTGTCACTAATTTAAGCCTACGGGCTGGATTCACCATTTCTGAAACCTTCTAATGTAAAAGAAAGAAGCTGAATGGAGAGGGAATTACAAGCCAGCAGCCCCACTACCCCACAGTGCAGCCCAGTTTCCATTTGCATGGTGATGTTGAATTAATTTCCTCCACCGGGGCGGAGAATGGGCTTTTTATGGCTTTTAACGAAGATTCCTATGATGGAGAAGCCATAGTACCACTAACATCCCTCTGTGCCAAAATCTGGTGCATCTAGATCAACACTTGAGTGAAGCAGCAAATGACCCTGAATTGTAAAATAAAAGGGCACACATCTAGAAGTTTATGAAAATTAAACTCCACTCTCAATCATTGGTGTCTCCAAGGGGTGGGGGCTGGGGGTCAGATAGGGGCCGTGGCCCAGCTTCATTTGTTCTGACCGCCGGTGTGGCCCCACCACTAAAGCTGTTTATTGTCACAGAAACAAAACAAAGCACACCTTGCTGCTCACATTGGGCCCGATTACGAGTTTGACGGTTCGGCGACGGGACTGCACCGCGAAACCTGGGTCAGACCTGCCTGCCGTATTATGACTTTTTAAGTCACTGGCGGGCAGTTCCTTTAGCGGTGCCTATAAAATAGGCACCACAATGGGAAAATCAAAGGCAGTTCCAGCACTGCATGGACTGCGAAGTCCATGCTGTGCTGGAACTGGAGGTGCATGCACACGGGGGCACAATTTGTGCCCCCCTGTGTGCATGCACATTTATTGGGGCACAAGGGGGCTCTTTAGGGCCCCCTTTCTTTCCTCACCGCCACTGTTTTCAGGGAGGAAAGACCTCCATGAACTCAGTGGCGGTGAGGAAAGTTGTAATACGCTTGGTGCGACTGTGGCGGTCCCACCAAGCATATTGATGCCTCTTGACCGCCGCCAGGGATCTGTGGTTCCCTGGCGGAGATGATGGTCCCAGGGTGACATGACTGCCAAGGCTGTAATGTGGCAGTCGGAAGACCCCCACCGCCTCACCACTTGTAATTAGGCCAATTGTGTCCATCTACCTTTCACCGCAAAGAACAGATTGATGAAATACATGAGCCTACATATTTGCTTAAAATGCTAAAAAAATATATTTTGGTGTGTATATATCCATTTTATTTATACTTGTATATATAAACATGAATACATAAACGAAGCATGCACTAGTTATTAAAACCAAATAGATTAGGAAGGCCATCCAGTTTATGATGCGGTGAGGAGAGCATTTACAAGATATCCCACACAAAAATGGGATGCTTTAACTAAACAATACACAGAGGCTTGACGGATTACACAGAGGCTTGACGGATTACACAGAGGCTTGACGGATTACACAGAGGCTTGAGGGATTACACAGAGGCTTGACGGATTACACAGAGGCTTGACGGATTACACAGAGGCTTGACGGATTACACAGAGGCATGACGGATTACACAGAGGCTTGACGGATTACACAGAGGCTTGACGGATTACACAGAGGCTTGACGGATTACACAGAGGCTTGACGGAATAACACAGAGGCTTGACGGATTACACAGAGGCTTGACGGATTACACAGAGGCATGACGGATTACACAGAGGCTTGACGGATTACACAGAGGCTTGACGGATTACACAGAGGCTTGACGGATTACACAGAGGCTTGACGGATTACACAGAGGCTTGACGGATTACACAGAGGCTTGACGGATTACACAGAGGTTTGACGGATTACACAGAGGCTTGACAGATTACACAAAGACTTGACAGATTACACAGAGGCTTGATCAACTTGGAACTATCTCTTGATGCCAGTGTGTAGTAATGGTGGGGACAGATCTCCAGGTTGCACTCTGCAGCTGTTAGATGTAACACATACCTTTCTTCTTGTTTAATGGGTCTTTGGTGTCTCCTAAAAGGGGATCTCTTTGCTTTATTTATTTACTTTGAGTGTGTACTAACACAAACCTCGTTCCAGGGTGCAAACAGCTTTATGTAGATGAAAACAGTATGTGCCTTCTCAAGCTTGAGACCAGAGCAGCATGTGGTTTTTTGCAAAAGATGAAAATGTGTAGGGGGAGGGACGTATACACAGATCGTGAAGTTGCAATGCAGGAGCTTGTTGGAGGTATACAACAAGTATTTTCAAAGCCAGTAGGTCTCACCTTTGTGATCTATTGGCTATGCCAATGGTTTTTAGCAACGCTGCCAAGCATCTGCGATGTCTTTATGCCATAAAGCGTGACCAAATTTTTAGAAAAAACAAATGCGGATGTTTTTTTTTCTTCTGTAGTTACCGATCCAAGTTGAGTTGGTAAAAGAAAAGAAAATGTGCAAAACTGTTTTTTTTTTTTTTAATGCGGGCTGTATGAGTGAGTGGAAGCTACATGGGGCATGGGGAAAGGTGGGATGAATATAAGAATGGCGAAGCAACCCAGGAAATGTGGGGGCGAATGGCAAAGCAACAAGAGGGGAGCATGGAAGGAATGCAAAAGCATGTTGGGGAGGTTTGAAAGGGAAGTGAAAGCAACAGAAGGGGGAGGGCAGGTGCGAAAGCAACGCAGGAGTTGGGAAGCAAGAGAGGGTGTTGGAGGAGGAATTCATGGCGAGAAGCACACAGGCGAGTGCAAGAGGAAGGGGAGCAGCAGTCGGGCAATAGAGAGCGACACAGAGTGCAAGGGGAGACATTCATGAGAGAGATGGCTTGAAAACAGGCACTCAGATGGAGTGCTTCACACAAAAGAAGAAAGTAGTGCTTAAAAAGCAAGCAGTGATGCCAGCCAGTCAAAGAGAGTGTGATGAGGCAATGCCCATGAGAGGGAAAAATGAGATTGACAATCAGCAACATGAATAAGAACCCGGCAAATGGAGTGACATGATAAGCCAACCAATCAGTAAGCGATGGGTGAGCTCCAAGCCCCTCTATGCCCTTAGTAAGCCACAATGTTTCACAACAGACAGCTCATCCTCTTTGATGTAGGCTCGACCTAAAGATTTCAATGGTTCTTTGATATTTACAAAGTATGTAGTGTTTGCTGATTTTAGGTACTGTACACAATTTACATTGGAGTTTACAGGACTTAAGGAGACCTAGTTTAATAAAATGAGCCGCCGTTGAGCTGAGGAGAAGGGTAGTGATAGCGCACATGAAGGCGGTTCTGTTCCAGTGAAGAAGGGGAATGAAGTAAGAAAAGGCGTGTTTCTGGCATTTTGTTCATATTTTTGTAACTTCAGCGATCATTTATTTGGTGTCATGTGTGAACCACCACCCAGGAGGGTTTTTCTGCTAGTTATGCTAGATATCAAACATGTAAGCCTTTGTAAATGATGTTCAGGCATTGAGATGGATGTATGCTGGGGGAGACTGCACCATGGGTTCTTGATTCTGTGGATTGAGGGATAGACCTTTACACTCACCAGTGAGTAAATGATATTCAGGGATTGAGGGGGATGTGTGCTGGTGGGGGAGGGGGGCCTCAGTATGGCTTCTTGATTGCAGGGTTGGATGGTAGACCTTTACACTCACCGGTGAGTAAATGATATTCAGGGATTGAGATGGATGTATACTGGAGGGGAGACTGCACTATGGTTTCTAGATTGTGGTGATTGGATTAGAAACCTTCGCACTCCCCAGTGACTAGGCTCGCTGTTGCCTAGAAGGCAGCTTTTTGATGGTGGCAGAGTTGGGCCTGGAATGTTGGTAATAAGGGTGTTTTTTCATTATCAGTGTGGAAGAAGACTCCCAGACGGGCATGTATATTGTTTTGAAGGAAGGGAGAAAGAAGGGGTTGATCTTGCAGAGAAGGCTCATTTCATACCAGCCTGTTTAGGGGTGCTTTTCATGCCACGCTCCTTGAACGAAACGTGCGGGCCATGTAGAAACCAAGCTTTGTGGCTTGAAAAGAGCGTGACAAGGAAGAAACTATCAAGATATATTGTTGCCAACCAGACATCAATTTGCTGTTGCAGTTTACCCCTGTTAGGGAAGATTAATTCTTTTGTGTGTGGTCAGGTGGACATGCGCAGTTGTATAGTTTGCATGGATGTGCATTGGTTCTGCTGCAGAGATCACTTTGAGGTAGCGGTGAGGCTCATCAGCTGCCTGTTTGAGAGAGAATGTAGGACTGGCTAGAAGAAGACTTGGAGCCTAGTGTGACTGTGTCCAGGTGGGAACACAGAGCCCTGGGTGACTAGTTAACTGTGAGTAGGGCTGATCTGGAGGATCCCACTTGATGTGTTCCTTCTGTTTGAGGTGAACGAAGCAAACCCTTCCCAGACCTTTCCATACGTGCCGGTTCGAGAGGAGAAAGCATTGAGCAGGACGATGTGGTTGGTGGTGTCGAAGGTCTTCGGCTAACAGTTTCCCACTACATATTTTACATTTTGAATGAAGATACCCAAAGATGGTTTGATTTCTATGAACATCCTGCACCCCTTTCAGTGAGAAGGCCAAGGGGTTCCTCTTGGCCATTCTGTGTTTTTATGTAACATTATGTACTGTTCTTGGGAGCACACGGTATGAATTTCACTAAATCTATGTATATATGTGATTGCAGCTAGGAACGACGCCTTATCAGTGGCTTTGAAACAAAGGCCCGTTTGCTTTGCAAGAACTAAATTGCTGCCTCATAATGAAGGGAACTCATTTTTAAAGTCCCACAAGAAGTCCATGAGCACTAATGGTGAAGAGGAGACCTTGGAAAGATCTTTCCTATGAGGAGTGATTGCATTGGGGTATACCACCCCTAGAAAGTCAAGGTCTTGTTCTGATGGCTTGTGTTTATTTTACTAGGTAATATGTTGCTGCTCTAGTGGTTGCAGGTCTGAACATCATCTCTGTTTCAGGCCCCAAGTGCCTTTGAGCTAAAGATACTATTGTTTTCGATAGTTCTTACTGATGAATAGTTTAAGAAAACATCAATGCGTCGCAGACACTGGCATCTTGAGTTTTGTCTCCTTCACACCAAGATATCTTGGGCCCACCATCGAAGATGTTCCTAACTTCACTTGGAAGACGGTGAAGATCGTTTCGAAGCTGAGTAGGTTTTTGACTTCCGCTCAGTTCTCAAAGGAGCCTGGCAGGAATGGTCCAGCTTCCCAGATCTGCATCTCTGGGCTCCTGTGGTGGGGCTGGATGGCCCAAGCTAGAGTGAAAACCTTCCCTTAGAGTCTCCGTTCTCTGGGATGTTGCTTCAGCTTTCCGCCATCTTCCAGCCCTGTTCCCCTTCGTCTAACCGCATCCCCTTCAGAGTGGTATAGATGAGTACTTAGGCCTCCGCATCAGGCCCCACTCCACAAGCTTCAATGGAGGACTCCCATCCTTACAATGTACTGAACTCGGGGTTACAACATCTACAAGTCTGCAAAAGCAAATGTATGTGGAGGGCTACTGGAATGAATGCAGCAATGGAGGGCCAAACAGGGGGGTTAAATTATGTGGCAAGAAAATGCAAATGATTCCGTACCTTCTGTGCCATTATCATTTTAACTCGCATTGAAACAAAAGGGGTCGCAACAATTGTTTCTTAAGTAAGAAAAGTCTGTGCATTCACCAAACCGTATTGAAACTGTTATTCACCAACAAATTATTTTGTTTTGCATGAAAGATCCGGAGCACAATTAAATTAACCAGGACGGACCTTTATAACTCCGAGTAAGATAGTGTTGTGTAAAATATACGGTATTTCACTCGGCAGTAAACAAAGTTGCATGTGCACATTTTTCGTAACAAAAGGTATGCTGCTTCTGCGTGTCCCAGTTATGGTTCACAACTGGTCTTCATGTCAGCTTTGGTTTTACTCTGCTGACACTATTGACATCTCCATTATAAAAGGCTCTTCGGAGGAGTGCCTATGCATTATTTAAGTGGTCCTCTAGCAGACCTGGTCTGATTCAGGAAATCAGGCCTTAAAGTGAAGTGAAGGAGTGGTCTATGCTTTGAAGGCATCCGTGAAATAATTGTTGCTCTTAGTTAATTGTCTTAGATGTAATATGAATTTGCACGATTGATGATATAAAACATGTTCATGATAAAGGAGTGCTTATTTCCTCCGTTTAAAGTACATTCGATACGTCCTGGTTTTATTTCATGCTGCTGACGAAAGCCCCTCCCCCATTCCGTCATCATTTCATCATCTGGGGATAATACTGTCTGTCAAAACGTCCACCTCATTCGGGTCACTTTAGTACCCAAATACAGCAATCAACCACTGAAAATCAACCACTGAAAGGTGAGCACTGAAAATCAACCACTGAAAGGTGAGCACTGAAAATCAACCACTGAAAGGTGAGCACTGAAAATCAACCACTGAAAGGTGAGCACTTCACTTTTGTGAAATGTCTGCCACGGTTGTCCGCCCCCTTTTTTAATTTTTCCTTTAACACACATGCCTTTACTACGTATCTCGTAGTAAAGGTATGCGTGGTAAAGGCATTTCGTGGTAACCACGCATGCGTTGTAATGCATGCGTGGTTATGGTAATGCGTGGAACCGGCCGCGTTGTAGTGGCTGTTTCCCGTCTGCCACAGCACTGCAGCATATGGCGCGTTTCTTCTAGTAACTCTTCATCGCTTGGGGCTAGAAACAATTCTTTTGTTGAAATAAACCCAGTGTGCATCAAATGGCAGAGTAACTGCAGCAGAAAAAGCTAAAACCCGTGATTCCAGTGGCCCTGTATATAGTACAGCAAACTGTTACCGAAGCGTGTAGTTTCCCGTCATATAGGTTGGTGGTTACTGCGACCTACTGGCCCAACGTGGTACTGCGCCTGCCAGACCGTCACGACCTAATTGCAATTTTGTTATAACCCAGTAATAACATTATTTTCCTATCGGAGGTGCTTTTTGCTGTGACAGCACACCTTTAATTAGAAAACAATGTAGGCCTCGTTAGGGGCCACCACCCCTCGCCCACTGGTTATTAGAAGATTGTTGTGCCATGCTGGGACCCGTCGGCGCTGCAGCAGGAGGTTCTTTGAGTCTAGAGGTAAAAGGGACCCATCTGTCCCACCTCCATGCAGCACACGTCGGGTCGTTTCCCTGCATTGTCGTTGCTAAAGTGCCACAATTCGAAATGGACTTTGAAGCGCTAGAAATGTAAACACGAGAGGTATAGCAGACAGTTGAGAAGTTGTACTACCTAATATCTCATTCATATGTGCTTAGATGTGTAGCTCTTATGTTTGGGAAAACTTACCCACACTTCGTGGCCTGCTTCATCATTGGTTACCCGTCCACACCCTGCAGTTGATAGTTAGGATGGGCTCGGCCTGGTCCCGAAGCTCTTAATATTCTTTATTAGATGGGAACATGACCCCCATGAGCTTAGCATAAGCTCTTGGAATTCCTAGCCTGGTTGTCTTTACTGTGAGCCCAAGGATAAGATGAAAGGCAGCCAGGATGTCCAGGAGTTATTATTCCCACATCAAAAACTGTGTATATGTTTCAGCCGATGTAAATGCAATAAAAGGATAGCCGCTTTCTTCAGGACCGGGGTCCAGTCTATAAAGTCTTTTCTCTCTCTCAAAAGTGATTATTATTACAAGGACATTTATTCACAGCATGCTAATTATGAAATTGTCATACTTTACATGGTCGCCACTACTTTGTAGCAACCTTATGGGGGAAGACAGAAGTGCACTGATAACTTTTCATGGACATATGTCCAGATAAATTATCCCCAGCATGCACTTGGTGTCGTGTAAAGCACTGCAAACAACACACTTAGTGATAAACCAGAGGCAGAGGACATTTACAAACACACTTAGGTATTGGAAGCGTCGCCATATCAGGGTGCTAGGGCGGTCATGCAGACCATCCACTCGGGGGGCCCCATTGGATCCATGCACCACCAAGTCTACAACCTGGGAGCATCACCACCGCCCTCACTCACATCAACACCTCTATCACCTTCCCGGAAGACTGGAAGCATGCAGCTGTCAATGCCCTTCTTAAAAAGATGTCAATGAAAGCATGCAGCTGTCCACGCACTTCTTAAGAAGCTGTCAACGCCCTTCTTAAGAAGCTGTCGGCCAACCCGAACCAACTGAGCAACTTTTAACCAATCTCCCTGCGCCCCTACCCAGCCAAAGTGATAGAGAAAGCCATCAACTCACCTCGAATGACACCACCGACTGGACAACACTCAATCAGGGTTCAGAATGAACCACAGCATCGAAACAACACTCATCACAGCCACCGACGACATCCGGACCATCTTGGACCAAGGTGAAACAGCAGCCCTCATCCTGCTCGACCTCTGTGGCATTCAACGTAGTATCCCACTCTACACTCATCAGAAGATGATCGGCATCCAAGGACTAGCAACTCAACCTGTTCCTTCCCCGCTGGATGAACCGAAAGAGTCAGACTGCCACCCTTCACCGTGGAGTCCAAGAACCTGATCTGTGGAATCCCCCAACGATCATCTCTCAGCCTCACCCTGTTCAATCTCTACATGGCACCACTCGCCAACATCATCCGATTGTAGGGCTTCAACGCCATCTCCTATGCCGGCGACACACAACTCATCCTCTCCCTGATGGACAAGACAACCACCACCAGAGCCAACTTTACCAACTGGATGGCCATGGTAGCAGAATGGATAAGCACCAACTGCTTGAAGCTCAAGTCTGACAAGAGGGAAGTACTGGTCTTCGGAAACAAGACTCCCCATGGGATGCCACCTGGTGGCCAATGGAGCTAGAACCAACACTGACTGACCATTCCATAGGACCCCCTTCACCAACTCCAGGGGGGCACTGTAAGCGCGCCTCCTGACAGCTTCTTTACTTTTGTGCCCATGTCTATAATACCTGGCCGGGCATAGAGGCAAATGAATTCCCTCATTTGCATGGGGCCTCACCCCCATGCAAATGAGGGAACACACTCTGATGATAGCACTGCCACTGTATGTGCGCCAGCGCTATCTGTATCACAGAAGGGGCTGCACAAGCGTCTGCAGCCCCTTCTGTAATACCAAAGTGCCCCGGGGACGAACAAAGTGGGCGCAAATGCCCGTTGCGCCCTGGGGCTCTTTGTATAATATGGCCCCAGACGTACCGTCTCGCAATCGCTCATCACCAGCAGGCTCGAGTATAACAGGACCCTATTCCAGAATATCCAAACAGCTCCTAGACAGACTTCAGACCATCCAGAATGCTGCTACAAGACTCATACTTGACCTCTCATGCCGACCCTACATCTCACCCCAGCTCAGAGAGCTCTACTGGCTCCCCATTCACAAATGCAGCCATTTAAATCTCCTCACGCACATATACAAAGCCTTACACAACACTGGCCCAGCATACCTCAACAACCACATACACTTTAACCAGCCTGCCAGACACCTATGCTCAGACTCATTCGCACACATCCCCCACATTCATAAGATTAGAGCAGGAGGTAGTTCATTTTCCTACATAGCACCAAAAACATTAAACGACCTCCCACAACACATCTGAGCCTCCTCCTCACTTGTTGAGTTCTGCAAGAAGGTGAAGTTCTGGCTGTTCAAATTACTCCGAGGGGACTCTCACCTACACACCTGCTCACGCGCCTGGATACCTTTACGCGTGATAAGTGAGATGTACAAATAGACATAACATAACAACTCTCTCAAATCCCATTAGTATGCCTAGCTAACACTAAGGGAGAAACCCATTGCAATGCCTCAACTGATTCAATAATGTAACTCTTCATTTTTAGGTCAAGCCTAGACAGCGCTTGTGCTTTTAGGCCATCTGTTGCCTGTACTTTGTGGGGTCTGACTCCTCCACGCTTTGGATTGGCTTTTGTGAGTGTCCTTTAAAAATGGTAGCCTGCAACGGCTAATGGTGGGTGCATGTCCCATTTTGTTATGTTATATGATATGAATTTGTAACGCGCACGGCTACTCGTGAGTGTCCCGGCGCGAAGCCTAACGTGGTATGGGCAGACAGCTTCAGGGAAATAGATGTGTTTTCAATTTCCTCTTGAACATGACTGGGTCCTGAATGGTACGCAGAGCAAGAGGAAGAGCATTCCAAGCACCGCCGCTTTCACTGCAAATGAGCTGCCCCCTATCCTCTGAAGCTTGAAACGAGGGACCTGAGCATAACATAAGGAGGAGGAACGCAGGGAGCGCGCAGGAACATCTCAGAAGTTCACTCCCATGGA
Organism: Calotriton arnoldi; assembly: GCA_963921515.1. NCBI lineage: Eukaryota > Metazoa > Chordata > Amphibia > Caudata > Salamandridae > Calotriton > Calotriton arnoldi. The sequence goes on along the minus strand of CAWUFW010004392.1, from coordinate 1,244,985 downwards.
GTATTGCTGCGGGTTTGAGCAGCGACGCGCATGCAGTGCTGACCTGGGAGTGCAGCCGTTGAGTGCTTGTTATTGTTGTTGGCAGCTCTTTCCATCTCCTCCCCTCTGATTCCCCCTATTTGTCCTTTCTTTGCCTCTCTGATTCTGTCCTCTTTCCATGACCAGGCAATGCGAAGCAGCCAACGCTAGACCTGTTACAGGTAAATTGCGTTTTCGTTTCACGCTCGTCTGCCCACTCAGACTGATGATTTTCTACAATGGCCTTCGGGTCCTGGGAGCTTTAGCTATTAGCGTGTTAGCTGCTCTTGGCACTTGCAAAACTGTAGGGTTTTTAAGAGTACCAAGTGTATTGATTGAAGAGTACCCGTGTTCCACAGCAGCAACAAGTCAGTTTAAGAATACCTATTAAACAAGCAGCAGAAAGCAGTCAACCGTCCGTTTTCATCTCTGCCTGGACAGGCAAAAAAACAATGTTTTCTCTATTTTTTAATCCCATTGGTGACTCTGTCTGCATTAATTTGTTCAAACAGAGGCACAATCTACTGGATCTTCCTGCCCGTGCCCTGTAGTGCAAAGTGACTTGCTGCGCTGCGTTACTTTTACATAAATAGGCCCCTTGGTGATGTGCCTCCATGTTAGAAAGGAACACGATGTCTAAATTTCAAGTAACTACTTGAGTGTTCTCACCCAGCGCTTTCTACATCTTTCTCTTTACAGTATCTTTATTGGAGAGTCCAAGGAATAGAGTGGCTCAAATGCTATGAACCGCTTTGAACTGAGTTAATCTATACATTTCTGGACAATAGCATCTGGGTGGACCTCTCTGAGAATTGGGAAACTTTCCAGCTTCCTTTTGAATCACAACTGGGTGAACCACACATCTGCTTCCTAGAAACAAAGTTACTCATCACTCGTGTATAATTTGCTTCCGTCTGAGCCCCACAAACACTTTCCGGAGGAGTTGATGAATTCCCTACATTCCTGACTGTTTGCTTCCTATTGAGTAAACCTATAGATTCCTTACATCTTGTTATATGTCCCTTTCATCTTTTTCATCATGCACCTTGTATCTTCTTTACTTTGGAACGGAGAATCCTCCCAGGAACATGGCTGATTGCATCTGTTTGAACTGCCCTTTGACCTCTTGCAGGACCTTTGTATGTCGTCATCTCCATACTTAGCAGGGCCTTACAAACACTTATGAGCTGAGTTACTTTATATGCTCCCAGTACCTCACTCTGGGGCGGAGCCTCTGAATGTCAGGCCCCTCACATACAAATGTCCTTCCAAGAACTAAGGAGTCCTCTAACGTTATTATAAATCACTTTTTGTCAAAGCTCATAAACACTTTTCAAAGAATTAAGGGGTATATTTATAAGGAAATGGCACAGCGCTGTGAGCAATTTTGCAGCGCCGCGCTGCATCATTTAAAAAACACAAGGATGTGCCGTATTTACAAGAATACGGTGCACCCCTGTGTTTCCCTTAGTGCTAAAAATAGCTGCCTAGCGTCAACACAGACACCCTTGCGCCATAGCTCAAGGGAGCCAGCGTTGCAGGGAATGATTGTTTATGTTCAGGAAGGGACACCTTCCTGGACATAAACAATCTTTAAAGGCGGTTTGCTCTTTCTATGTTTGCTGAAGAATGCAGCACACATAGAACAAGCAAAAACGAGGAGAAATAAAAGTATTTCTCCTCGTTGTGCCAATCTAACACCTGCTTTTGCCCTGCAGTGGAACGCCCACAGCAACACCCATTGCACGCGCCTTTCACGCAGAAAACTGTGTGAAAGAGGGCAATATTTACAAAGCGGCGTTAAGCCTTGCAAAATGGCTCAACGCCACTTTGTAAATATGGTGCAGGGCATTGCGTCACGGGGCCGTCATAAAAAGTGACGTTCTGGTGTCGCAATCCTCTTGTAAATATGCTCCTTAGGGGGTAGATTTTCAAACACTTTGCAGTGGGTTCGCGTCACAAATGTGACACTAACCAGCACAAACTGTTTTTTTGGGGAATTTACTTTCCAGCGCAAAACTTGTTTTGCATTGGAAAGTACCCTAAAAGTAGTGCAAAACCGCATAAAGCAGTTCAAAGCACTGCTTTGCGTTTCTTAGCACCATGGGGGCGTTACATGGGTGGTACATGGGCGTTCCCATGCAACCACCTATGCCTTTTGACGCAAAACCCTATCTACATAGAATTGTAGATAGGATTTAGAGCCAAACGTTAATGCCATCTGAAAGGAGGCTCTAACGGGGGAAATGGTTTTTTTCTTTCTCCTTTCTTTTCCCACTTTGCATGCGTGTGCACTGTGCAGCACACATACAAAGTGGGAAAAGCTTTTACACTTGTCTAGGCATGGTATTTTGTACAGGAAAGGTCCCCTTCCTGTGCAAAACCTATGCTAGACTCACGCACACATCCTTGCGCTAAGGCGCGACCTAACACTAGGGCGCTAAGATGTGTGTGTGGCACTCAGCAGCTGAAATCAACGCCGGCTCTAGGGAGAGGGGAAGAGAGTGACATAGCTCTGTAAATATGGCACTCTCCTGCTCCCACCCTGTCACGCAGCGCAGCCTCTTTCGGTGCTCTGCTGCGTTGCATGCATATTTTGAAAATCTGGCCCTTAGCGTCTCTGTGTTCTCTGCACATCACTTCTAGATGGCCCAATGTTGGAAAACGAGGCAGTATCTGTGAGGCCTGCACAAATAACATGACTACATTTGTCCTTCACTGGGAACCAAACACCCCATTGTAGCGCTTGACTCTCAGAGGGTAGCGTTGCAGAGCAGTCTAAGGCTTACTCAAGGGAGGTGGTGTGGGCTAGTAATCGCCATTTACCAGTACGCAGAAATAACACTCAATAATTGATTGTCCAGTCTGTACTTTGCTTTATAAAAGGAAGAGTACATTTATTAAACACACACACACACACTACTCAATACTATGCAACAATTTACAAATATACATAAGCTGTTGGAATTACTTTGTGACATTGTATAACACTCCCACCCCTCCTGCAGGGGGGGTGGGGTCTAGTACCACCACTCCCATGTATGCACATCATCTTGCCCCCAATGCAGTAGGTTGACCCCCAGGCCAGCAGACCTAGGACTGGGGATTGGCTATTCAGCTCCCAGGCAACTCTGAGCCCTCCCCTCATACCTGCCCAGGCCCCTTAAGGCTTTGCTGGGTGCACCCCAAATCATTCTCCTCCATCTTGTGAGTTGCAGCCTACCTGTGCCCCAGATTGCAGTGAGCAGAGTCCAGGAAGTGGTAAGGAGGCAGACTAGTGCTGTCTCTTTCCTAAAAGAGTTCAAAAACGATTTTCCCTATCTGTGATTACTGTCTTTGCCTGTGGTTGTTACAGTTTAAAATTGTAGTTTTAACCTGCCCGTGATTGCATATTTAATTACCTGTTTTGTGTTCAAACTTGTGGTTTTTCTTGCCCATGATTGCTTCCATTTAACGTGTTGAATTGTGGGATTTGCAGTCCTAAATCTCTGTAGTTTTTCCCTCTCATTCCCGGTGACTATCAGTTTTCCCTCCAAATTTCCCCTTGTCTCTGTGCTAAGACCTGTATGTTAAACAGTGCACCCCCAGCCACCATTTTGTGTTAACAAGTCAGTGAAACCAGCCCCTCCTCTCCCCCCTGCCCCCCTCCCCCCCCAGCAACAGGGGCAGCAGTGATCTTCTGTGTGCTGCTTAAACTGTGTTTAATAGGGACTGTGCACTTCGTTTTTTGTCCAGGAGAGGGAGTAAAGTTTTATACAAACACTATTTTCAGAGGACAAGTTAGGCCCTTACCTGCAGTCCAAAGTGTAGATTGAGCCTGTCTGTCTCCTAGGAGATTCTGAACAAGAGAAGCAGCACCCCAGTCCCAGTGCCCACCCCCAGGCCAGCAGACCTAGGACTGGGGATTGGCTATTCAGCTCCCAGGCAACTCTGAGCCCTCCCCTCACAGCTGCCCTGGCCCCTTAAGGCTTTGCTGGGTGCACCCCAAATCATTCTTCTCCATCTTGTGAGTTGCAGCCTACCTGTGCCCCAGATTGCAGTGAGCAGAGTCCAGGAAGTGGTAAGGAGGCAGACTAGTGCAGTCTCTTTCCTAAAAGAGTTAAAAAACGATTTTCCCTATCTGTGATTACTGTCTTTGCCTGTGGTTGTTACAGTTTAAAATTGTAGTTTTAACCTGCCCGTGATTGCATATTTAATTACCTGTTTTGTGTTCAAACTTGTGGTTTTTCTTGCCCATGATTGCTTCCATTTAACGTGTTGAATTGTGGGATTTGCAGTCCTAAATCTCTGTAGTTTTCCCTCTCATTCCCGGTGACTCTCAGTTTTCCCTCCAAATTTCCCCTTGTCTCTGTGCTAAGACCTGTATGTTAAACAGTGCACCCCCAGCCACCATTTTGTGTTAACAAGTCAGTGAAACCAGCCCCTCCCCCCCAGCAACAGGGATATTCTACATCAGAGTGTGCTCTGAGGCAGCAGTGATCTTTTGTGTGCTGTTTAAACTGTGTTTAATAGGGACTGTGCACTTCATTTTTTGTCCAGGAGAGGGAGTAAAGTTTTATACAAACACTATTTTCAGAGGACAAGTTAGGCCCTTACCTGCAGAAGTCCAAAGTGTGGATTGAGCCTGCCTGTCTCCTAGGAGATTCTGAACAAGAGAAGCAGCTCCCAACTCCCTGGCCAGCAAACCTTGTCTGAGGTCGCTGGGACCTTATATAGTCTGCTAGTGGTAGGTACATGTATACACTGATTGGAGGTTGTAACTGATGTTTCTATTGGATTAGGGTTAGTGTCCTCATTGGTTGGGTATTCGAGGGTTCTCATTGGTTTCTGGGTCTGTGATTCAATCAATGTAAGGTTGGGACTAGGGTTAGGGTTAGGATTTCTATTGGAAGTAGGGACTAGGGCTTCCTGTGTTATTGGTTTTTGGGACTAGGGTGGGACTTTGGCTAGGGTTAGGCCTTTAATTGGAAGTAGCGATTAGGGCTTCTGGTGTGATTGGTTGCTGGACTAGGTGTGGTACTAAGAGTAGGGTTAGGATTTCTATTGGAAGTAGGGACTAGGGCTTCCTGTGTCATTGGTTGCTTGGACTTGGGTTGGGACTACTGGTAGGGCTAGGGCCTCTATTGGACGTAGAGATCAGGATTTTTGAAAATTATTGGGTGCTTGGACTAGGGCTGAGATTGGCTGTAAGGTCCTCGTCTCCTATTGTTTCTAGATTTTAGGGCTAGTGTTGTGATTGGATAGGGTTAGGGCTAGGGTTCCCATTGGCTGAAGGGGTCACCTGATTACTAGGGCTATAAAAGTCCGAGGCCTAGGGCGTCTCAGCTAAGGGCGGAGAGGACAAGGGCAATTGCCTGTTTGAGCCTGTTAAGGGCGGAGAGGACAAGGGCAATTACCTGTTTGAGCCTGTTAAGGGCGGAGAGGACAAGGGCAATTACCTGTTTGAGCCTGTTAAGGGCGGAGAGGACAAGGGCAATTACCTGTTTAAGCCTGTTCGAGACTGGTCGGGACTAGGGCCTTAAATGCTGCCCATGTTCACATTCAGTAAGAGCCACCCCACACCATCCACAAACAGAGTAACACACTCACACCAAATGTACACCACACACAACCCTATGCACGGACCAATGTACCAGCATGCACTACAAACACAACCAAACCACATCTATACACCCTTCTATCCCAACTACCACACATACCCACCATCACCTACAAACAGTACACAACTCTATCCTATACCACTAACCAATACACTCATCACTAACACAACCCCATTCAACACCATACATAACTGCATCCCATCCAGACACACGCTCCCTGCTCTAATTAATCAATCAATCAATCAATCATGTCACTTATAAAGCGCACTACATACCCGCGAGGGTCTCAAGGCGCTGGGGGAAGAGGAGGGTGGTGCTGCTACTGATCGAAGAGCCAGGTCTTGAGGAGTCTTCTGAAGGCCAGTAGGTCTTGGGTCTGTCGGAGGTTGGTGGGGAGGGTGTTCCAGGTCTTGGCGGCGAGGTGGGAGAAGGATCTGCCGCCGGCGGTCGTTTTCCGGATGCGGGGGACTGTGGCGAGGGCGAGGCTGGTCGAGCGGAGCTGGCGGGTGGGGGTGTAGAAGCTGAGTCGTCTGTTGAGGTAGGCTGGTCCGGAGTTGTGGAGTGCTTTGTGTGTGTGGGTGAGGAGCTTGAAGGTTATCCTCTTGTTGACAGGGAGCCAGTGCAGGTCTCTCAGGTGGGGTGTGATGTGGCTGCGTCGGGGGATGTCGAGGATAAGACGTGCAGAGGCGTTCTGGATGCGTTGCAGCCGTCTCAGGAGCTTAGCCGTCGTTCCTGCGTGAGGGCGTTTCCGTAGTCCAGCCTGCTGGTGACGAGGGCCTGGGTGACTGTTGTTCTTGTTTCGGTGGGGATCCACTTGAAGATCCTGCGGAGCATTCGGAGGATGTTGAAGCAGGATGAGGAAACGGCGTTGACCTGCTTAGTCATGGAGAGGGTGGGGTCGAGGATGACCCCTAGGTTGCGTACGTGGTCGGTGGGTGGCGGGGCTGTTCCCAGTGATGTTGGCCACCAGGAGTCGTCCCAGGCTGAAGGGTTGGAACCAATTACACCTAACAGACCACCTTTTATCACTAACAAACATATATTCATCCTTCCATCATTTGTCCAACAAACACCCTCCTCTCCCTACTACCATAATAACACTAACGCACAACACACACAATGCACACCACCACACTTTTTAACTCATGCAACAAACCAGTCTAAGACAAACACTCTTACCTCTACTTCATTCCCACCTACACATATCATACACTCTACTCATAAACACATCACCACCCCCTCTACCGTACAACCTCCTCTCACAAACAATACTATACAACCAAATCAATTGCATGAAACAAATTCACCAGCACCCCTTTTCACTACTCCTCAAAAACAAAACATATCACACACACCAGAACAACAAGATCTTCAAAGCGCAACACGTCAAAATACATACATACACCCACCTTTCAAACCAAACAAAGGAACAAACTCCAATGCCAAGCTTTCTCTCTTCCACCACACCGAACACAGATACAACAACACAGCAACTTTCTTCTAACCGCCTCTCATCCATTGGACAATTTAGAACCTTATTACATGACCCACATGCTGCACCACCACCCCTGACTCATACACCTTCCACCATAAACACACGCAAACAACATAAGCGACGTGCCACACCTCACAACTTTGCTTCCCCATGTCTACTGCACAACAATGTTACACCACGAAAACAACGTAGCACACCAACTCACTCTCAAACACCATCTCCACCACATACACACGCAGACCCATCAAAATGCCTTCTTAGCATGCTCGATGAGGAACATGATACAGAACAGCTACACGATTGCTATCCTAATACAGCTAATGCCAGCACTAAAAACACACCTGCTACAAACACACACAATACTGTTCACTCTACTACAAAACAAAGTCTCACTATCACCAAAGGCCATTCTCTAAACTGTCTACTAATAAATGCTCGATCCCTCTCTAAAAACAAACATCACATCTATGACCTTCTCACAGATGCAAAACCAGACATACTATTCATAACTGAATCATGGTTGGGAGATGATATGGCTCCAGTCCTACATGAAGCCATTCCTCTAGGCTATCAAACGATCACCCAAAATCATATAGGCAAAAAAGGAGGTGGTCTAGCTGTTGTGTTCAGGCAAACATTACATAAGACTAAAGTTGATGACATCTCCATAAAGAATTGTGAGGCTCTTCTAACAAGATGCAATACTACACCGTCTTCATCCTGTAACTTCCTGCTCCTTTACAGACCTCCACCTAGCAAGGCGACATTCCCAGACGCACTTCTAGACACAGTTTCAAACCTGATAACAATACACTCCAACTTATGCGTTCTGGGTGACCTCAACATTTGGTTTGACAAACCCAATATGACCCATCCAAAAACAATAATCACTGGCCTAGACGCACTAAACCTGCATCAGATTGTCCACAAACCCACACACATCGCTGGACATATCCTAGATGTCATTTTTGCTAATACTGAACTAGTTACCTTTCAAACTATAACTCCAGTCACATTGTCAGACCACCACTTGCTTGCTTTCCAACATAAAACAACATTAAGGGACTCACCTAAAACTAGCTTACATCCATCCACCTATCGGCCATGGAACAAACTCAATTTGGAACACTTAGAAACACAACTAACATCAAGTACAAATCTAGAAACAATAACTTCGGTTCAAAATCTATATGAGTGGCTACAGGAAGCTATTGACATCCTGATACCACTCCAAAACCACACAACAGCACAAAAGAAAAAAAGCGCCTTGGAGAAACGTAGAAATAAAAGACATAAAACAACAAATTAGAAAGCTGCAACGTACCTGGCTCAAAACAAACGCCAAACAAGACAAACTTCACCTACAAAAAATTAACAGATTATACAATTCAGCTCTCAAAAAAGCCAAGAAAAGGTACTATTCAGACAGAATTCAAAATGCTAAATGTGCAAATAAAGAATTCTATAAAATACTCAATGAATTTCGCAAACCAAATTGCCTAGAAGGAACTCATCCTGTTACTCAAGATTTCACAGACAAACTGGCAAATCATTACACGGACAAAGCAGACACATTGGACTCATACTTAAAACAGAAACAAAGCACCAGCACTAACCCCTGTACAAAACAACAATCCAAGAATACTCTAACCCAGCCTCTCTGTTCCTTCCAACACATTTCACACAATGAATTTATGGATCTGGTCAAAGCAAGCAGGCCAACCGGCAGCCCTCTGACCCCTGTCCACCACAAACTTTCAAGACAATTCTTTTAACAACCTCTGCTGCCACTCCAGTAAGAAGAATCATCAACGATTCCTTAACTAGCTGAATATTTCCTGAAGAACTCAAAAAATCACACATACGCTCTTTCCTGAAGAAAACAAAATTGGACCCGCTGAACCCTGACAACTACAGACCCATTACAAATGGACTTTTCCTGGGCAAACTGATAGAAAGAGCAGCGTTCGCCCAGATGTCCCAATTCATTGAAGAGAATTACATACTCTCAGACTTCCAAACAGGATTCCGTCCGGGAAGAGGCACTGAATCTGCCCTTCTTGCCATCTGGAATGACCTGAAGAATACAGTTGACCCCAGCGGGGTTGCTACGCTACTCCTCTTGGACCTCTCGGCTGCCTTTGACACGGTTGACCATGACACTCTGAAACAAAGACTCTATGAAGCCGGCAAAGAGGGAACTGCTCTAGACTGGATCGCGTCCTACCTTCGAAACAGAACTAATGTCATCCATACCCCACCTTTCTCGTCCAAACCATACTCCACAAAAGCAAGGGTCCCTCAAGGTTCTATCATCTCGCCCATGCTTTTCAACATCTACATGAAGTCATTACCGGTACTGATCAATCAATTTCACCTCATGTGCTATAACTATGCAGATGACACGCAAATACTCCTTCAACTGGAATGCCCCAAAGACATTGAAAAATGCCCAATTTTCAGTTGTCTCAGAGCCGTGGATCAGTGGATGACTTGGAGCCATCTCAAATTGAATGCTTCAAAAACGGAAATACTCACGTGTGGCGATTGGAAACATTACGACCCGCTTGCCGCCTGGCCTAATGAACTGGGATCACCACCTAAATTATCGAAGGAAGTAAGAAACCTCGGAATAACCATGGACTCCAAGCTGTCAATGAATGCCCAAGTGGACAAACTAGCAAAATCAAGCTTTGTCACTATAAAAACGCTGCGACGAATTTTCCCTCATTTGGGATTTCCACACAAGGTCCAACCTACCATCTCCCTTGTTCTGTCCAAACTCGATTACGCCAATAGCCTCTACCACGGATCACCTTTAACGACCATGAAAAGACTACAACGGATTCAGAACTCGGCTGCCAGACTACTCTTGCATATCAAACCGCGAGACCACATCTCACCTGCCTTGAAAGCCCTGCATTGGTTACCGGTTGCCAGAAGATCCACGTTCAAGCTACTTTGTATCACCCACAAAGCAATACATGGGATGGGACCGCTCTTCATCAGGAATAAAATCACCAAACACATTCAACAAAGGAACCTACCTCTAAAGGGGCATCTCGCCTCAAAATCCCAAGATACAAGAAAAAAAAACCATGGGTGGCACACCCTTCTCTGTTCAAGCAGCCAAACTATGGAACTCATTACCCGCCAACATAAGATCCACCGACAACCACCTTATCTTCAGAAAAATACTTAAGAATTGGCTCTTCCCCACATAAGCACCATACGCAAACAGAAATTTACAGCATATTCCTCTGTATATAAGCATTTATTTTCACTATAGATATGTACCTATCTTTGTGTATTGCTTTGTATAAACATGTAGAATAATTATGTTGTAAATAAATAAATAAATAAATAAATAAAAATCATCTTTGGTCTACATGTACTTACTTCCATTGTGCATCTATGTACCTTCCATGTACTTGGATCTGTGTGTCTGTTACCTTTCTCCTGAAAAAGCATATCCAATGCACTACCCTATTTCTCATTCTGTACCTCTATCAATATCTTTAATCTATATATACTTACCTCCTTTATGCATCTATATACTTTCAATGTACGTATGGATCTATATATTTATCACTTTCTTCTAATTTAGCATTTCAAATGCACTACCCTATTTCTAAGCCTATACTTCTCTCAATATATCCTCTGGCCCAACCTTCTGACTCATCTCAAACTTCTTTCTACTACTCTTTCCAATGCACTACCCTATCTCTCACCCTATACATCTATCAATATATCCTCTACATCCACTCTCTCATTTATCCCATACCACTACTATGATCCCAAAATAACCCTTTGCTAGACTCTCTCCTACTCTACCCTCCTTGCATCATCTGACACCTCTTTTTTACTATACCGATCCCCCAAAACAAACCTTTATAAACTCTCCCCTCTGACTCTTCCCCTCAAAAACCCCTTTTACTCATCCAAAAGCCTCCTCCTACTGCTATGACCTCAAAAAATATTTATTTTTTATTTAAATCTCACTCTTTTGTCCCTCCACTATCCTTTTCAATCAAAATAACAGACTAACACGTTCACTTCTCAATTTCCATATTCCACTATACTAATTCACCACTAATCCTTTATGGGTTCCAAAGTAGCGTGCTACTCGCCAATGAAGCGTTTCAACACCCATCAGGGTTACCAGCGCTATATAAACACAAACCTTTTCTACCCCTCCCCAACCCTTCTCAATCCAAATAACTGACTAACATATCCACCACTCAAATTACTTTCATGTTTCGCCATACTAATTCAGCACTAATCCTTTATGGGTTTCCGGAGTAGCGTGCTTCAACACCCCATCAGGGGTAACAAGCGCTATATAAATACAAAGCTTTTTTTCCCCCTCTTCTATCCTTCTGCTATCCTTCCAAATCCAAATAACTGACTAACCTATCCACCACTTAAAATGTACTTGCATGTTTCACTATACTAATTCAACACTAATCCTCTATGGGTCCCGGAGTAGCACGAGCGCTTCGACGCCTCGTCAGGGGTAGTAAGCGCTTTATAAATGCAATTACAATACAATACAATAACCTGGGTTGAGGGTCTTGCTCACTGGCACCTTCCCAGTGGCGACCCACCCCATTATCTCAACAAGCATTTACACATAACCCTGACTGAGCATCTCATACCGACCATACAGTATACACCTCTACATCTTAGGGGCTAACAATCTGGGTTGTTCTTCACCCAACGCAGCAGCAAGAATACATGTTTAGGCATCACTTTAAATGAGGTACTTATCCTAGCTGATAACAGTTATAATGCATTGCAATCATAGCCCCTAAAAGGCATCACAGTTATAACCACAGGATTAAGTATATTCAGCCAGGCACCCTAGCAGGAATGTCCAGCAACATAACCCCACTTTGCTTATGACTTCACATTACCCATGTGACTTTCAGTCCCTCAAATGAAATAACGTTGGTAAATGCAGTTGGTAAATGCACTTCTCGTGCAGTTGCACCTCTTCATCTCCAGGGGATGCCCATCTTTAGACATCCCCAGCTCAGCCCTTCACACCTTAACGCATTCTCAAACGCCCCCTCCACTGAAAAACAAAAGTTCCAGCCACGGTTGTCTTTGGAATAGGACTGAGCTCTTGAGGGGTTATTCCTGTTACGTCCCTGGAGACTTAGGGTAGGGACTTCCGATCTTCCAGCTGGGGGGAGTCTGCGTGCTCGTGCAGCTCCCCATACACTCCCTCCAGCACTTAATGGAGACCCCCTCTTCCGGGGGCCACCAGGCTCCATGACAAAGGGCTTTCCCCATGCCTTGCAAGGCATTATGGGGCGTGTCATGCACAGTCCGTGCATATCAGAGTAGGGTCTCTCCCGCTGCTTCTGGGAGAGCCGCGCTGCCCAAGCCGGCGGCCTCACGCCGCATCTGCCCATCGTTGGGGGGCCCGGTCCCACCCGGACCCCCTGTTCATCCGGTGAGTTCTGTGCGGCTCGGGGAGCCCACCCCCCGGCCGCTCCCGCCTCTCCTTGGGGCCCGGTCCCACCCAGGCACCCCGCTTGGTAGGTACGGTGGAGGGCAGTTTGAGGAGCCCACCCCCAGCTGCCCTCGCCTGCTCCCCAGCACCCTCGCGTGCTGCCGCAGGAGCCGGCACCTCTCTTCTGGTCTGCCTGCTCCTGCGGGCAGACACGGAGACTCCCGCCGGTCCAGCTCAACCTAGGGGGAGTGCGGCGGCACTCCCCCGTCCTCCTCCTTCACTTCGGGGCCCGGAGATGGGGTCCCGGGCCCCTGGGCAATCTTCATGGGGAGCGCGACGGCGCTCCCCGACTTATGCCTTTGCGTCGAGGCCCGGAGTTGGGGTCCCGGGCCCCTGGAGAATCTTCACGGGGAGCGCGACGGCGCTCACTGGCTAATCTTCAGCCGCGAGGGGGGATGCGCGACGGCACGCCCCCCCTCTTCACCACCATCACCGGGGCCCGGAGTTGGGGGTCCCGAGCTTTCTTTGAGGGGGGCAGGGCGGTGCTCCCCCTCCCCCGATGTCATCTGGGGCCAGGGTGGGCTCCTGGCACCCCTCATGCACAATTTCACGGGGAGCGCGACGGCGCTCCCCGACTTTACTTCTTCTGGGGGCAGCCCCCGGGACCTGACTCACCCCGGGGGCATATTTGAGACCAGCGGCGGAGCCCCACGTGCTTTGTCATCGGTCCAATTAGAGGTCAAAGGTCGCCTACCTTCTGGGGGGCGTATCTCGGCTCCCAGGCAGCTGAGTTTCACCATTTTGGCCTCTTCTTGCTCCGGATGACCAGCTCTAGCCATCTGGAGTGATTTCCTTCGCCCTCCTGGCCTCCAAGAGGGTGAACTCAGCAGGGAGCTGCCTTCACTGGCTCCCTACGCCAGCCTTTGACCTGGCTCTCCTCCTGGGCCTCTCTTCTCCTAGCGCAGAGGCCCAGGCTTCTGCTCACTGGTCCCGGTCTCCCCTTTTTGCGCAATCCAGGGTCCTGGGACAGTCAGGGGGTTCTTCCTTCCAACTGCCCATGGCGCCAGGCTCCAGCACCAGTCTTCCTCAGCAGACCACACCCCAGAGAGAGCTCCTCTTCCTGTGCAAGACCTTTTAAAAGAATTTGCAGGGGGCTGGCAGGAAGGCTCTGCTTGCCCTATCAGGCAGCGACACATCACCTCTCTGCCCCTGCTCCCTCCTTCCTGCCCAGGCCTCTGGGATAGTTCAAAATGACGTCGTCCAGGGTTCTCATGCCACATGGTCTCTGAAAAGCCCCTTCCCCCCTTGCTGCCTTCTCTCCAGAGCAACTTGGTGCCTGGCACCAGGTGACAGCTGCTGATGGATAACCTGTAGCTCTACCCACCATCTCTCCCTTTTGGAGAGGAGACCTTCGCCCTTGGAATGCTTGCCGTGAAGGGCTAGGCCTCTGATGCTTCAGTTTGGGGAGGAAGGTCATTAATCCAGCCTGGCAGGGTCACACCCGGCCAGGCTCTGGTTATGAGCTGACTCAGAGGAATATGACATTTCTGGATGACCCAAAAGCAGTACAGATATGACTTTGGACTCGGCAGAATACTTCTTCTCACCTAAGTTACAGTGGACTTTAGTGCGTGTCTGGAATTTGTAGGCCCTAGGGAAGTGAAACTATCCCATGTGATCCCCATCCTCATAGGAGGATAATGGAGTGGTCCTTCAGTGAAAACAGTAAAGCACACTGACTTTCCCTTACATGTTTCTTCCCATTGTATAAAGCCCATTCCATGTCACCACCCAGCTCTGCATAATTCCTGCCACACCATTCTATCTGTACCTGCTCCTGGGCTGCGCACGCCAGGAATCTCCCCTGCGCAGCCCCTACACATGTGCACACTCATGTACACACATGTCTGCATGTAACCAGCCCGGTGCCCCTTACTCCGGCTTCAGCGCAGCGGCCTACTCTCAACAGGGGGACACCGGTAAAATCCACATGCAGTCTCTTTCATCTAGAGTTCACTGTGGGTGAGTCCCAACTTATGAGGCTCTCTCACAGTAAAAGCTCAACAATTAGGTGTTCAAAAAGCGAAAAATCTGGGCGGCTCAGATGGTCAGAACCACCTTCTAACACCCAACAAATACGTCCCTGGGAACTGAGAAGCGTAAAACGTCCTTTTACGTAACGTCCTTGATCACTTCCGCTTCCAACACTGGCCTCTCGACTTCGAATCAGATTGACTTGGAAAACTCTAATCTCCCTCCTGCTTCACACTGACTGTTGTTGGATTCAGATCCTGCCTCAGTTCAGATCTTTACCCCTCTACACCTCGTTCTCCCAGGGCCCAATAGGCTGACCTCTCACCCCTCCAATCAACTGCGTACAAGGCACACACTATCGTGTTCTCTACCGTTTGTACACAATTGTTCCTATGTAAAGCCTACCTAGGCGCTATGTAAAACTTCTAAAAAGTCAGGGTAAACTAATCAAATGTATTATTTACTTCCTCAAGCAATGACACCCTCTTGAGTTATTACTCAATTACATAACTGTTTTCACTGAATGCCAATTCTAACCAGATCCGTAATGTAATGTTCCTGCAAAACTCGCACTTACCTACTCAGCATCCAACAGAAAATCTTCACACACCACATACAATTGTACAACAGAACACATTAGACTAAACTCCTAACAACCACCCAAGAGAGTGCAGATAGGCCAACTGGTGGCTGTCCTTTTTCCATCAACTCCTACAACTTCCCCATCACAAGCTACAGACTAGGACATGTACAGGCCAAAGACAACAGACAGATGCCAACTGTTTCGTAAGACCTCCGTCCACAGTCATCCAACAATGCAGCCGACTGATATATCAGTGATTAAATCACACTCACTGAAAACCGTAAAAGAACCACAACACACCACTGGTGATATAACCTCTCAAGACACATCCCACTCCAGTCCTTCATGGAATCAACAAATCAGTGGTGGAAAAGAGCCTGGACTTTGATAGTATGGGAACAAACCATACCCCAAAATGTAGACACCCCAACATTTGAAGACTCCAAAACTTCTCCCTTGTGCGGTTCTCCCACAGGGTGGTCGAGCACATCAAGGCAACTCCCCGACATCAATTAGCAAAGTGAACAGTTCAAAATGAATGGGGCTCACTCAATAATTTAATTATAGATCATTGAAAATGTAAAAGGTTTTTTTATGAAATTCAGAAATAAGCAGTACAAATTCAATGCCATGATGGCTCTCAGGAGCAGAGTTATACAGAGAATGTAATAATCAGAAAATAGTCCCAAATGAGCAGCAAAATCACAAGAAATCGAGCGGCATCCCTAGTAGAACAGGAAAGTCTTCCTCTCACCCCCCAAAATGAAGAAGTTCTTATGCACAATCCTTGCATAATAAATTAGGAACATTACTAAATCACAGTGGTGTAGCCCAAGTAACATTTGTTTTGGCAACTTCTATGCTAATGTCATCTGGTGATGTCCTAACTAATACGAAACATTAACAATAAAAACTTTCAGAAACTGAATAAACTAGTGATCAAAGTGTAAGGGACCTTAACAAATTTTACTAGTTGACGAACACAGGGAAAAAGATAATTGAAAACAATGTAATCATAACAGTGGAAATAAAGCACTACACATCAGCTTGACTGTGCTCTGAGGAGCCTGTGGGGGGAGGATGTTTGCGGGGGTGGGGGGAAAGGGGGAGAGCAGGAGTGAGTGACAGACACCGCACCCATCTTGTCCAAGATGCCATTTTTCATAGTAAATGTGGCATAACCAAAACACATTAATAAGCACAATTCAACACATCATTTGAAACGTTTCAACTGTAATCATGTTAATTCAGCGCACGTATGTACATTGATGTGTAAAAAGTCATTAAAAATTGGTGCACAAAATAAACCACGAAAAATCATCTAACAATAGCTCTGTGAGGCCATACTATTGGCACACTATACAAAGAACGAGCATGACCTTTATGGGACGCTGGCCAAATAACTAGCGGTCAGATCAAACACCCTTATGAGATAAGGCCCAATGTGGTGAATGATGCAGCTGTTATCACACGATTATGCTGTAATATATCATGAGGAAAAGTGCCAAGTCATTTTGTGTATGGAGCTGAAGATTGCGCAATTTTCATTGAAGTCACTGATACGAATCCCTGCACACTATACAAACTGATTCGCTGGTGTTCTCTTGTACACATGCCACGAAAAAGTTCTACGTGGGCAGAAATATGAGTTTTCTGGTGAGGTAGACCTGGCTGCATACCATCGCAGGCTCTTGATATGCCCTTTGCATTGTGTGTGAGTAATATTTTATCTTATGTGCTGTATTAAAACTGTTAACTGCACAGTAAAGTGCAGTGTCCCTGGCTGAGGTCTTCTCTGGGGTTGGGCAGGCTAATGATAACGCTGGCCTTAAGCCAGAGCTGACTTTGGAACTGGGGTACCAGGTTCAAGTCCCAGCGTTAGCTCAACATCCTGTCATCCTAGGCAAATCACTTACTCTTCCCTTGTCTAAAACAAAACATGCATTGGACCTTGTGTGATGTAACTGGTGCTCATGTAAAGCGCTTCAATGCCTTTGGGCTGATTTAGTGCTATAGAAACCAGCCAAAAATTAATCCGGCCAAATGGAATAGATCATGCTTAAAAGATGAGAGAGGAAAAAATACAAAGAACACAATATTTACCCATAAAGTCAGAAAAGAGAACTTTGGTACCCCACAACACTACAGTCCTCTAATGCTCAGATGCTAATGAAACACATAGGCCCAGATATCCAAAGGTGTCATACAACGCAGTGCTGTACCCAAAGGTGTCATACAACGCAGTGCTGTACCCAAAGGTGTCATACAACGCAGTGCTGTACCCAAAGGTGTCATACAATGCAGTGCTGTACCCAAAGGTGTCATACAACGCAGTGCTGTACCCAAAGGTGTCATACAACGCAGTGCTGTACCCAAAGGTGTCATACAACGTTCAGTGCTGTACCCAAAGGTGTCATACAACGCAGTGCTGTACCCAAAGGTGTCATACAACGCAGTGCTGTACCCAAAGGTGTCATACAACGCAGTGCTGTACCCAAAGGTGTCATACAACGCAGTGCTGTACCCGAAGTTGTTGCATGAGAGAGAAATAGAAGGAAAGTGCCTTATCTACACAGCAATGGCATTGTCCTGCTGTCTCCCTAGCTCTGGTGCACAATCAGGTTGCCGAGGGCCACGCACACACCTTTGTACCATAGTGCAAAGGTGTCTGTAAGGGTGCTGTCCCAGTACAAAATACTATGCATAGACTAACTTAGAAACGTTTCCCACTTCGAATGTGTGGTGTACAGAGCAGCACACAGCAAAGAGTGAAACGTTAGGAGAAATAAAAGCATTTCTCCTTTTTATCGCTTGCTTCAAAGTGGTGTACTTTTGTGGTGCAAAACCCTGTTTACTATTGTTAGTAGATAGGGTTTTGCATCAGAAACCACTGGTGATTGCATGGTAACACCCGTTTACCATCCATGGACGCCCCCTTGATAAAGAGTAACGC
Organism: Calotriton arnoldi; assembly: GCA_963921515.1. NCBI lineage: Eukaryota > Metazoa > Chordata > Amphibia > Caudata > Salamandridae > Calotriton > Calotriton arnoldi. The sequence goes on along the minus strand of CAWUFW010004392.1, from coordinate 1,226,841 downwards.
AAAGCTGTACTTTGTGTTACTTTGCATTACTTTGAGGGGTGATGCAAAAACAAAGTTTTGCACAAGTTTGCATAATTTTTGTGGCACAAACCGAGCACAAAATGTTTGTAATCTGGGTCATGATGTTCCCATCTCGAGGGAACCCTGTTACCCATATGCCTAACTTCTCTGCAGTTCCTCACCTAGGAATCTGTGCACACCGTTCTACGACCATTGCACAATTTTCTTCTATGGAAACATCTAGCTATATTAAGCAGGGTACCCCCAGCTGCAAGAGTCACTGCGGATACATGTGCTGCCCTTTGCGCGGGTGCACATTCTGCATTTGTGCGAGCCATATTAACCAGGGTGCCCACGAGCCCAAGAGCCGCTGCGGATACTCATGCCGCTCTTTGCATGGGTGCACATTCTGCATTTGTGCGAGCCATATTCTCCAGGGTACCCACGGGTGCAAGTGCCGATGCAAATACTTATGCTGCCCTTTGTGCGGGTGTGCATTCTGCATTTGTGCGAGTCATATTAACCAGGGTGCCCACGGCTCGCCCCTTGCACGGGTGCACATTCTGCATGTGTGCAAGCCATATTAACTATGGTGCCAGCAGGCGCAAGAGTCGCTGCAGGTACTTGTGACACCCTTTGTGCGGGTGCGCATTCCGCATGTGTGCGAGCCATTATTAGCTAGGGTGCCCATGGGCACAAGAGCCACTGCAGATGCTTGTGCCACCTTTTGCATGGGTGCACATTCTGCACTTGTGCAATGTGGAGTGAATGTTTCCTTAGTTCCACTGGGACTTGAATCCGTGGCGCCTGCACTTTCACCATATTACAGGCATATAGGCTAAAAGCCCCTCAGGAGGGACATGGTAAACATGCTCCACCTGAGGATGCCCTGTGGGGTGCAATCTGTGACTATCCCTACTTTTTTAGAGTCCTGCCCCCCCCCACCCTCCCCACAGCCTCCCTCAGGGGGTCAGGAAGGCACCATGCAGTGAAACACATAGAGAGTTTGCTCCCTGTTTTCCAACTGGCACATTGTGCCTGGTTAGCACCAGTGGTATCAATGGTGCGGTGATTTGTCGCCAGTGATGTAATCAGTGACATCATGTGTGAGGTCATGAACAGTCAATTGGGCTCAAATTATTGTTGCATCCCTCGCCATTTATAATTAATTTCGGTGTTTTTAAGTTGTAAATCATAGCCTAACCATTATGTTCATTAAACTGAAGGGGCTTATTTACAAGTCCCTTGCGCTGCCGGTGCGTCACTTTTTGTGACGCACCAGCGGCCAATTTTGCTGCCCCATATTTACAAAGACACGAAAAGTCACGCTACGTGGCTTTTCCTGTTCATGTAAATACGTCCCATTTACAAGCAGCACTTTGCATTAAAGGGGCTTGCCATGGGTGTTGCTGTGGGTGTTCCCAGGCAACACCCATGCAACCTGATACGTTCCCAGATTTACAAGAAATCGTAAACCTGGGAATGCGTCAGAATGCTACACCTCCCCAAGGAAGGCGTAGGGAGGCACAGCGAGGAGAAATGTTTTCATTTCTCCTGGTTTTTTCTCTTTCTCTGTGTGCTGCATTCTGCAGCACACGTAGAAAGAGGAAATCACCTCTCATGATTGTTTTTGTGCAGGAAGGTGTCCCTTCCTGCACAAAAACAATCTCCCCGCAACGCAGACACCCTTGCACCATGGTACAAGGGTTATTGCGTCGGCGCATGGCAGACAATTGTGCGCTAGCGCAGGAGTGAGCACAGCGATCTGTCATATCGTCATAGATATGCCACTTTGAAAGTTACTCGGCCTCATTTATGAAAAGTGTGGCATCGCTGCGGTAAAACAGTGATGCAACACTTTTCACTGTGCCCACCCTGCGACATCATGGATGAGCCATATTTACTGTACGGCACTCCATGATGCAAGGAATGACAGATACGTCAGGAATCCTGAAGTATCTGTTGGTGCAAAACTCACGCATTGCTGGAGTTGTGTCGTAAGCATGACTCCACTCCAACAATGCATGGGGAAGGCCTATAAACATTGCACTGCCGTACGCCTGCTATGAGGCAGGAGTAAGGGTTTGACGCAGTGGCATCCTAGACGTGGCGCAGTGAAATCTCATAGATCTCACTGTGCCACTCCTATGACCCTTTCTTGCGGGTGAACGCCCACCCTGCATACATTATACCTGCTGCAGGTATAATGTAGTGCAGGGGTTTACAAAGTGAGGCATTTGCCTAGATGTTTACGTCACCGCTGTCTCACAAAAAGTGATGCAACGGCAGCGCAAAAGTGTTGCAAGGGCCTCATAAATAAGCCCCTCAGTGCTGCGCAGCAAATGGCTTGCGGCACCGCGCTGAGTCACTTTGTTGTAAATAAGGCCCTTATTTCACAAAATTCCCCTAAAGACCGAAAGTAGTAGAAATCTTGTAGCTACAAACGTTTTTAAATGGCGAAATTCACAATACGCACTTACAAAAACTTGCTGTGCCCATAGATGCTGGTGGTGAAGGATGCACAGCGATTCTGGAGCAAAGGATGAAATGCTGGGCCCTACCGTCCAGCGAGTAAAGTCCGGACAAGGAGGGGGCAGAATAAACAGAACACGGTGTACCGCAGCATTTGCATCAAAGCCTCTGGTGGCTGGAGGCCAGGGGACGAAGCTGTACTTGTGAAAGTATAACAATGTTATCAGCTACGTGGAAAAGCGTCACAGGGCTGCTCTCCAGAGAATGGCTGCAGGGCCTGGGAACCCCAACTCTGAGAGCCTGGGAAGAGCAGGATTCTGAGACGCAGACATAGAAAGGAGGAGAAGAGGTGAAGCAAATACTGAGCCTTTCAATATACCAAATGCACTGACCCCGAGAATGTTACAATGCAGCTATTGTTATTGTACCTTGGTTACCAGGTGCTGGCCTTGATCAGTTGGACGGTGCTCCTTTTATAGGCATCAGAAGGATGAAAGGCTGAGTCTGTGCAGTTAGAGGTGGGGACCAGCGATATGCCAGTCACTGCAGCGAGTTTACTTGGAGAAGCCTTTCCCTGTGGTCCTGGGTCAGTTGGTGGTTTCTGGGCACTATGCTGCATTATCACTGGGGTACCAGGGCCCCCCGTGATGCTGCCGCTCCAGATGTGATCAAGGTTCGCCTCTGGGCTTGTGGCTCTCTCTAGGTGGCGCGGGCGAGCAGCTCAGGCTTGCAGCAGGCGGTGGGCCAGGCCTGACACACAAAGTATGACAAAGAAAATAACACTCAGCATCAGGGTCCAGTGAATAAAAGGCCTTTGTTTACATGTAAGTGCACCCAGAGGTTAGACGTCAGATCCATAAAGAAAACTATAAGGTGCCAGCGTCTTCTGCGACCAAGGTGTGGTCCAAACGTATTTTTACAGCTCCATAGCACTAGGGGCATATTTATGGCAAAGTAATGTAGCGCAACCCAGCAGGTCACCTTGCTGCGCTGCGTTACAGGGAAAGGACAGGAATGCGCCATATTTTAAAGAATACTGCGCATTCCTTCCTTTGTCCCTGCACTGCCACCATATTGGCTGCCTAGTGCCAATGTGCACCATGGTTGTGCTTGTGTTGTAGGCAGGATTGTTTTTGTGCAGGGTGAAGGGAGCAGCACCAAACATGCACGGGAGAAGCAGCACACGTGGGAGAGGGCAAGAAAGCATATGCACTCCGTGGACTTCTGATATTAAAAAAAGTAGATCGCTAAATGCAAGCAGGTGAAAGATACATGCTCTCCAATCAAAAGGATGGCAAACAAGCTATTGTCCAGGGGAGGGACAAACATAGGAAGAGGAAGGAAAGCCATCAAATAAGAAGCAAGTAAGGAGATAGACAAGAAAAGCAACCTATGGTAAGCAATGGGTCAACGACCACTGTAGGTATTGGTATTGTTCTCACTAGATCCAAAAGCAAGTTTGTCCTTCTCTGCTAGTAAAAGTGTGTTCTGCCAGTCTTCTCAGGCTATGGTGTGAGGGGCAAATGAATGCATTTCAACAAACAAGGCAATGATGCATGTTGATGTTGTCATGTTCAGTGTGAATGGTGTCTAGATGGTGGTCTTCGCACAAGACAGCACCTCTGGATTTATGCAGTTCAGAAACTTTCCACCTGTGCATCATACAGGGGCAAATCTGTTTTGCACTCTTTGCCACTGTATTCCTGCTTATGGAATATGGAAACGAAGCAAACCTGTGCAGCAGTAAATGTGGAAGCCTCATTGTTAGTAATGGGGTCTCTCGGCAGTGGTTTGCACCCTGTCCAAGTAGGGACCCTCACTCTAGTCAGGGTAAGGTACTTACAAACCCAAGATAACACCTGCTCACCCCCTTGGTAGCTTGGCACGAGCAGTCAGGATTATCTCAGAGGCAATGTGTAAAGGGTTTGTACATAGAGACGCACACAGTAACACAGTGAAAACACTACAAAAGGAGTCAACATGAGTTTAGCAAAATAGCCAATATTTAACCAAAACAACATATAATCCAACATACACAAGTCAAAATATCACTTTTAAAAGATTAAGCAAGTTTAGTCCATTGAAATCAATGGATGCGTTTGTTTAGCACAACGGCATTCAGCTCTTCTTCCTGACAGAATGTCCTCAGTCCCAAAGTGTTCTAATTTTGGAGTGGCAGAGGTCCAATACTTATACCCTTTTCTGCATATGAAGCAGGAAAACTTCAAAGGAAAGTCTTTGTAGTTCACAAGGCCCTGCCTTTCCCTGACCTGGCTCCAGACACACTGCAGGGAGGTGGAGACAGCTTTGTGTGAGGACAGGCACAGCCCTATTAAGGTGTCAGTGGCAACTCCTTCCACCACTCTAGCTCTGGAAGGCCGATCAGCCTGGTGATGGGCCATCAGGATATGCAAAGCACACCTCAGCTCCCTTTGTGTGTCTGTCTAGAGTGAAGGCACAAGAGCCCAACTGTCAGCCAACCCAGACGTGTAGTTTACAGACAGGCAGAGGCACAGAATGGTTAAGCAGATGAATTTTTAAATTGTGAGTTTAACAACCCCAAACTGCAAATCTCTATTAGCTCCCAATGGGAAATTACACTTAAAAGATATTTCAAGGCAATCCCCATGTTACCCTATAGGAGGGATAGTCCTTGCAATACTGAAAAACGAAATTAGCAGTCTTTCACTATTAGGACATGACGGGCGCAAGGGGGGGTGGTAGGCTGAAGGCCGGGCGGATACATATGGATGTTCCCTGTCCCAGTAGGGAGGAACCCCCACGTAGGGCTTCCCCTACTTTGGAGTTTGGCTCTCTCCATGGGATACTCCTGGGGTGTTGCTGATTCTCTCGTGTGGCCTCAGGGCCCTGAGCACATCCTCACTGTCAAGGCAGTGGGGAAGTGCAGGTGCCTTCCTACACAGGCTAGGAAGAGGTGCAGCCCAGTGTTCAGAAACATGGGCAGGTCTGCCAATGCAGACCAAGAAGTGCGCACTTGTATTTGAGAGGTGTTAACTATGCGCCTAGGTGTGCACTGGCCCTTATACTGTTTTTAACAATGCTGTCTGGTGAGCGCATATCTGCATCCCTGGTGTTCTAACACCCAGGTCAGGCCTGCCATCAGGCGGCCTGTGTCCGCACACTTGCACCTATGGTGGTAGTGGCAAGGTGCCCGGCCCACTGTCGCAGGCCGGGTGTGTGCAATCACTCCCATAAGGGGGTCGACACGAATCTGGCTGGCTTGGGCAGGGTGATGAGCGCGCACTCACACTTAAGGTGCTGGGGCCTGGGTAAGGCCCTGGCCCGGTCTGCCATCAAAGACCAGTGTGTGCACACTGACAGCTATCATGATTAAACTAATGAGCAGCCTGCCATCGCATTCCGCTGTATGTGTGCTTCCTCACCTATGGCGCCCATGAATGTGTGTGCCGCCTGCCATCGCAGGCTTGTGCGTAAGCACTGACACACTTATTAGTTAAACCCGTGTCCAGTCTGCTATGGCAGACACTGGCTGGCACGCTTGCACCCCTGGTGCTGGGGACTGTGTCCAACCTGCCATCACAGGTCGTGTGCTCACTAGCGCAAATGCGCCCAGGTAGTGAGGTATACCTGTGTATTTTCACTACCTATGAGGCAGGCTCTTCCCGTAGGTTAACATGGGAAAGTTTTTGACATAAATCAGGCTGCAATAGTGGATTGCAGTAGAGCAGCCTCATAATGTTTCCAATCAATGGAAAGGGATGTTTTGACACTTAGCCTCTAGGGGCCGGATCATGGCTCCACTAAAATTTACACAAAAAATAAGATCTGCGTTCCATGGCCCCATGGCAGACAGGCCTACAATTTAGGGGAGACATCTTTGGTTCAAAGGGAAACCCCTTAAACCACCCCTAACTTCAAAGACACATGACAGTATAACTACGGGTGCCATTCTTCAGCAAAGGGTGAGATACGCTTGTGGGGACGTGGGACCGGAGAACCCGGACTGCGTGGTGCACATTCTCAGAGGACTCTGTTGTGCACATGGAGGATAACTGCCCATGAAGGGGACAGCGTGCCTTCTGAATAGTGGCTGACCGGGGCTGAAGACCTGCTGAAGTGTGGTGCCCTGAAGTGTGCTCTCCAAGGGCCCATCTGCAGCCCTCCTGTTCTCCTGCAGATCTCAGGGACATCAAAGATCTCCCGAGAGGGACCTACACCATCTACCTGTGACATCTGGAGAGCGGTGCCCTCAAGTGCCCACATCGACTACTGAATCCAATCGGATAGCGCGGTGTGCACATGGAATTAAGACTTGTGTCTGGAGACTGGATTGTCTAGTGCGGAGCCCAGGAAATCTTGCCCGCATCTAAGGCTTATGGTTCCTGTACTGTGAGGATCCTCACATTCATAAGCGTCTAGATGGGGGTGAGCAGATTCACCGATTGAGGGACACTGTGTGGCCTGTTTTGTCGATCGTGCCAAATCTCTCTTGTGCGACACGCTGACTGTATGCTCATTGTGTGCGGTATCTGATACACAGAGTGTGACCCGTGGAGGTGTACCCATAGTAGTGCCTCATTCTACCTCATGTGGCTCTGCTGAACTGCCATTTGTGTGTGTGACCAGACTGGTCTGCTGCAACCTTTATTATTGTGCACTGGGCACTGTGCCTCCTTTCCAGGGAGGTACGGAATGTGCAAATCTTCATTGTGTGTAACCAGAACTGTCTGATGCAACCCATCTCAACTTGCACCAGTCATTGTGCCTCATTTCTAGGGAGGTATGGAGTTTTGTGTTTGAAGACCTGAAGTGTCTGGTGCGACTCATCCCAACGCACACCAGATGCTGTATCCGGATTGCATGGGCACAACCCTGATCATTGTGTACTGAATCTCCAATCAAGAGACTCCCCTGTGTTACTCCCTATTCCTCAGTTATTCCTTTTTTGACCCTCATCGCTGTGGACAAACTGCCCTCTCCTCACCTGGCCTCTCCCGAAAAAATCTTGGCGCCAGGTAGTAGTGAGAGAGATTGACTGGGTTGAAGCAATGCTTCTGAGACAGTTCGGAAGCGGGTCACGCGACTGCGTGACTCCTTTGTGTTTTGAGACCTGTGGGTGACCTTCCAGAGTGGCTGCTAACCTTCCCTTGTTTACATCTACCTCCTAATTAAAACTGTTACATATTCCAACCTGCTCCTGAGGACCCAGACCAAGAGTGACTTCGGCCGCCTGCGGCCAAGTGTCCAGGAGGAGGGCTGGTCACCTCCATCAATGGTGTATAGGACAATCGGGGTGAACTAGATGGTGGCGGGAGGCTTGGACCAATGAGTCTGCAGTGGGTGAACCGTTGATCTTCTGGGTACCAGTGGCACTGCATTAGGGTGCCAAGTGCGTATGCGTACAAGGCCATTCCATATGGACTGGCTGATACCTATCGCACTGAGTAGCAGTGAGAGTGATTGTGTGCGGAATGCCTGTGATTCATGACACTGGCTGGCAGTGCTGCTTTATACGTTGATTAAATGGCAACAGCACAATACATTTGACATTGGGTTTACCCGCATGGCTCCAACCCACGGTGCTGCTAAATGAATTAATGAATGAAGGAACACTTATAGAGCGCGTGGTTACCCAGGGGCATCCCAGCGCTAAGACGTCCAGTAAGCTACGAGAAAAGTAGACTATGGGAAGATTAGTGAAAAAGAAAAGTTTTCTGAACTTAAGATGTTCAGGTTCGGAACGTATGTGTAGGGGCAGGCTATTCCAGAGTCTAGATGCGTTATATGTGAATAGTCTACCTCCACTATGTGCACATTTAATCTTCGGTACACAGATTAATCCTTTTTTCCCCGATCTAAGGGCTCTGTTGGGTACATAAGGTTTACTCCAGGAACGGATCAAGGGCGTTTTCTATTTCTGTGTATGTACATATCTTTGATATTGTTGTGTCCAGGGGTGTACCCTATTCATCCTGTGTGAAGTCTCTTTTGTGACGCTCAGTGCATTTATCGTGTGACTGCTGTGCCTTGCTTTACACATTGCCTCTGAATTAGGCTTGACTGCTCAGTGCCAAACTGATCAGAGGTGAGCACGGGTTATACTGCGAGTGTAATCACTTACCCCTGACTGGAGCAGTAGGCTCTGCCTGGCTGGGGGCATCCCTTCAGCCAGCCAGAAAGTGCCAGTTCCAACAGCTGTGACCTAAAAAACAGCAAAGAAGGAGGGAACTTGGACTAGGCTTTGTGTTTCCCAGACACGGCACAGTTTATTCGTTTTATTGAGTGCTAAACCCTGCAGTGTCCAGCCCCTCGGATACATAGGCCACGCAAGCCATGATGCACGGAGGTAGACATTTTTACTTATTTATTATTTTACAGTATCCTCAAGCAGTAATGGCGCTAAAACGTGCAGCCACTGCATTTGCCCTGTATTTGTTCGGTATGTGTAACTGCTCGCATTAAAAGCAGCAACTTTTCCTCTGTTTACCTCTGTGTAAGTGTAGGCTGCACTTACAGCTTCATGCAAAGACACACACTTTCTGCACTATGTAGTTCGTTCATTGTTCGACAAGGACATGAACAGTCCAATGAGCAGATAGTCATACTAAAATGAATATGTGGCTTACTTTGCAGCACGTTGTGAATGAAGTACGAGCGTACAGTACAAGGGGAATGCATCCTGTGATAAAAAGCACTACGCACGCACGCATACAATATGCACTTTTCATATTTATTGTGTTAAATCTTCCAGAAATAACAGCGCAACAGATACACTCTGAGGGCCTCATGCACTTTTGTGTGGCTGTAACGTCACTTTTTTGACGTTCCGGTGGCGCAATGCGCCACGAAACATTTATAATGCCACGTATAGCCACTTTACATGGCTTTTCATGACCTTTTAAATATGTGCCCCTTTCACGCAGAAAACTGCTTCAAAGGGGCGTTCCATGGGTGTTGCTGTGGGTGTTCGCACGCAACACCCATGGAATCTGAAGCATTCCCAGATTTACGAGAAATCGTAAACCTGCGCAATGAGGAGAAATGTTTTTATTACTCCTCGCGCGTTCCTTTTTCTATGTGTGCTTCATTCTGCAGCACACACAGAAAGAGGAAAATGCCTCTTGTGGTTGAATGTGTGCAGGAAGGTGTCCTTTCCTGCACAAAATCAATCATCACCGCAACGCAGGCACCCTTGCACCATGGCGCAAGGGTGCCTGCATTAGGGCATGGCAGCCCATTGTGTACCGGCACAGGGGAAAAGGACAGGAATGTGCCATATCACATAGATACAGTGCATTCCTGCCCTTTTGTTTTGACGTAGGGCAGCGCAGTAAGATTCCTTGCGGCGCTGCCTTACGTCAAAGCCTCATAAATGAGGCCCTGAATACTTTGCAAGTTCTCTATTGCGTTGCAGCCTGTATTAATAAGAATCTATTTTACAAGTACATACAAATCACATATTTGTTGTTGTGTAACAGCATGCAGTGTTAGCAGTGCACAAGCAGACATTTCGTATGTTTCATTTCTATTGTTAAAGTTTCAGTGTTACCTGTACAGTACTTACACCGCCAATGCTTCTTTATTATGTAACAGCGTGCCGTGATAACAGTGCAGTGCTTACATACTCAGCACAGCGCATGCTCATTATCCTGTAATAGCATGCAGTGGTGACAGAGCAGTACAAATACGTCTACACCTCGCCTCAAAATCCCACCATGCAAGAAACGAGCATTGGCATAGCCAATAGGTCTCGCCTGTGTGACCTTATAAGTGTTTACCCAGAGCTATTGGCTTTGCTAATTTTTTAAGCTATGTTGTAGAGCAGTGTGTCTGCTGTGTAGTATGTTGAAAAGTTACAATAAAATAGTTTTCTAAGCATTTTTGTTGTCTTGTATATAACCAAGAAGACATTATGTACAACTGAACAACCGTATTAAAAAACGAATTAACATTAAAAAAATGTCTAGTTTGTTTGTCCTTGAAATGCTGGCAACTTCTTCCTGCTTGTTCTAATGCTTGTTTGTTATGTATGTTTTTTTGTTATAGGGGGGACATAAATAATGGGAGGGTGGATGTTGGGAAATAGTACCTGAATTACCAGCAGCAGACGGATATTAGGGGTAAATCAACAGATGCCACATTACGAGGGCATATTGAGGTGATGTTGAGGTGGTGGTGTGCTGGTGCGGGGGTGATGCCGAATGATAGTTATGTGGTTCTGAGTGAGGCTGAAGTGGTGGTGTGCTGGTCCAGAGGTGATGCTGAATGATAGTTATGTGGTGCTGAGTGAGGCTGAAGTGGTGGTGTGCTGGTGCGTAAGTGATGTTGAATGATAGTTATGTGGTGCTGGGTAAGGCTGAGGTGGTGGTGTGGTGGTGCAGGGGTGATGTCGAATGATAGTTATGTGGTGCTGGGTGAGGCTGAGGTGGTGGTGTGCTGGTGCGGGGTGTGCCGAATGATAGTTATGTGGTGCTGAGTGAGGCTGAAGTGGTGGTGTGCTGGTGCAGAGATGATGCAGAATGATAGTTATGTGGTGCTGAGTGAGGATGAAGTGGTGGTTTGCTGGTGCAGAGGTGATGCCGAATGATAGTTATGTGGTGCTGAGTGAGGCTGAAGTGATGGTGTGCTGGTGCAGATGTGATGCAGAATGATAGTTATGTGGTGCTGAGGAGGCTGAGGTGGTGGTGTGCTGCTGCGGGGGTGATGCTGAATGATAGTTATGTGGTGGTGAGTGAGACTAAAGTGGTGGTGTGCTGGTGCAGAGGTGATGCCAAATTATAGTTATGTGGTGCTGAGTGAGGCTGAAGTGGTGGTGTGCTGGTGCGGGGGTGATGCCGAATGATAGTTATGTGGTGCTGAGTGAGGCTGAGGTGGTGGTGTGCTGGTGCGTAGGTGATGTCGAATGATAGTTATGTGGTGCTGTGTGAGGCTGAGGTGGTGGTATGCTGGTGCGGGGTGATGTTGAATGATAGTTATGTGGTGCTGGGTGAGGCTGAGGTGGTGGTGTGCTGGTGCGTAGGTGATGTCAAATGATAGTTATGTGGTGCTGGGTGAGGCTGAGGTGGTGGTGTGCTGGTGCAGGGTGATGTCGAATTAAAGTTATGTGGTGCTGAGTGAGGCTGAGGTGGTGGTGTGCTGGTGCCGAGGTGATGCCGAATGATAGTTAGGTGGTGCTGAGTGAGGCTGAGGTGGTGGTGTGCTGGTGCAGATGTGATGCAGAATGATAGTTATGTGAGGCTGAGGTGGTGGTGTGCTGGTGCGGGGTGTGCCGAATGATAGTTCTGTGAGGCTGAGGTGGTGGTGTGCTGGTGCGGAGGTGATGCCGAATGATAGTTATGTGGTGCTGAGGTGGTGGTGTGCTGGTGCGGGGGTGACGCTGAATGACAGTTATGTGGTGCTGAGTGAGGCTGAGGTGGTGGTGTGCTGGTGCAGGGTTTGCCGAATGATAGTTATGTGGTGCTGAGGTGGTGGTGTGCTGGTGCGGAGGTGATGTCGAATGATAGTTATGTGGTGATGAGGTGATGGTGTGCTGGTGCGGAGGTGATGTCAAATGATAGTTATGTGGTGCTGAGTGAGGCTGAAGTGGTGGTGTGCTGGTGCAGAGGTGATGTTGAATGATAGTTATGTGGTGCTGGGTGAGGCTGAGGTGGTGGTGTGCTGGTGCGGAGGTGATGTCGAATGATAGTTATGTCGTGCTGAGGTGGTGGTGTGCTGGTGCAGAGGTGATGCCGAATGATAGTTATGTGGTGCTGAGTGAGGCTGAGGTGGTGGTGTGCTGGTGCGCCGGTGATGTCGAATGATAGTTATGTGGTGCTAAGGTGGTGGTGTGCTGGTGCGGAGGTGATGTTGATTGATAGTTATGTGTTGCTGAGTGAGGCTGAAATGGTGGTGTGCTGGTGCAGAGGTGATGTTGAATGATAGTTATGTGGTGCTGAGTGAGGCTGAGGTGGTGGTGTGCTGGTGCAGATGTGATGCAGAATGCTAGTTATGTGGTGCTGAGTGAGACTGAGGTGGTGCTGTGCTGGTGCAGAGGGGATGTCGAATGATAGTTATGTGGTGCTGAGGTGGTGGTGTGCTGGTGCAGAGTTGATGCCGAATGATAGTTACGTGGTGCTGAGTGAGGCTGAGGTGGTGGTGTGCTGGTGCAGATGTAATGCAGAATGATAGTTATGTGGTGCTGAGTGAGGCTGAGGTGGTGGTGTGCTGGTGCGTAGGTGATGTCGAATAATAGTTATGTGGTGCTGGGTGAGGCTGAGGTGGTGGTGTGCTGGTGCGGGGGTGATGTCGAATGATAGTTATGTGGTGCTGGGTGAGGATGAGGTGGTGGTGTGCTGGTGTGGGGTGTGCCGAATGATAGTTATGTGGTGCTGAGTGAGGCTGTGGTGGTGCTGAGGTGGTGGTGTGCTGGTGCGGAGGTGATGTCGAATGATAGTTATGTGGTGCTGAGTGAGGCTGAAGTGATGGTGTGCTGGTGCAGATGTGATGCAGAATGATAGTTATGTGGTGCTGAGGAGGCTGAGGTGGTGGTGTGCTGCTGCGGGGGTGATGCTGAATGATAGTTATGTGGTGCTGAGTGAGACTAAAGTGGTGGTGTGCTGGTGCAGAGGTGATGCCAAATTATAGTTATGTGGTGCTGAGTGAGGCTGAGGTGGTGGTGTGCTGGTGCGGGGGTGATGCCGAATGATAGTTATGTGGTGCTGAGTGAGGCTGAGGTGGTGGTGTGCTGGTGCGTAGGTGATGTCGAATGATAGTTATGTGGTGCTGTGTGAGGCTGAGGTGGTGGTATGCTGGTGCGGGGGTGATGTTGAATGATAGTTATGTGGTGCTCAGTGAGACTGAAACGGTGGTGTGCTGGTGCCGAGGTGATGCCGAATGATAGTTATGTGGTGCTCAGTGAGACTGAAACGGTTGTGTGCTGGTGCCGAGGTGATGCCGAATGATAGTTATGTGGTGCTGAGTGAGGCTGAGGTGGTGGTGTGCTGGTGCGGGGGTGACGCTGAATGATAGTTATGTGGTGCTGAGTGAGGCTGAGGTGGTGGTGTGCTGGTGCAGGGTTTGCCGAATGATAGTTATGTGGTGCTGAGGTGGTGGTGTGCTGGTGCGGAGGTGATGTCGAATGATAGTTATGTGGTGATGAGGTGATGGTGTGCTGGTGCGGAGGTGATGTCAAATGATAGTTATGTGGTGCTGAGTGAGGCTGAAGTGGTGGTGTGCTGGTGCAGAGGTGATGTTGAATGATAGTTATGTGGTGCTGGGTGAGGCTGAGGTGGTGGTGTGCTGGTGCGGAGGTGATGTCGAATGATAGTTATGTCGTGCTGAGGTGGTGGTGTGCTGGTGCAGAGGTGATGCCGAATGATAGTTATGTGGTGCTGAGTGAGGCTGAGGTGGTGGTGTGCTGGTGCGCCGGTGATGTCGAATGATAGTTATGTGGTGCTAAGGTGGTGGTGTGCTGGTGCGGAGGTGATGTCGAATGATAGTTATGTGTTGCTGAGTGAGGCTGAAATGGTGGTGTGCTGGTGCAGAGGTGATGTTGAATGATAGTTATGTGGTGCTGAGTGAGGCTGAGGTGGTGGTGTGCTGGTGCAGATGTGATGCAGAATGCTAGTTATGTGGTGCTGAGTGAGACTGAGGTGGTGCTGTGCTGGTGCAGAGGGGATGTCGAATGATAGTTATGTGGTGCTGAGGTGGTGGTGTGCTGGTGCAGAGGTGATGCCGAATGATAGTTATGTGGTGCTGAGTGAGGCTGAGGTGGTGGTGTGCTGGTGCAGATGTAATGCAGAATGATAGTTATGTGGTGCTGAGTGAGGCTGAGGTGGTGGTGTGCTGGTGCGTAGGTGATGTCGAATAATAGTTATGTGGTGCTGGGTGAGGCTGAGGTGGTGGTGTGCTGGTGCGGGGGTGATGTCGAATGATAGTTATGTGGTGCTGGGTGAGGATGAGGTGGTGGTGTGCTGCTGTGGGGTGTGCCGAATGATAGTTATGTGGTGCTGAGTGAGGCTGTGGTGGTGCTGAGGTGGTGGTGTGCTGGTGCGGAGGTGATGTCGAATGATAGTTATGAGGTGCTGAGTGAGGCTGAGGTGGTGGTGTGCTGGTGCAGAGGTGATGCCGAATGATAGTTATGTGGTGCTGAGTGAGGCTGAAGTGGTGGTGTGCTGGTGCAGAGGTGATGCCGAATGATAGTTATGTGGTGTTGAGTGAGGCTGAGGTGGTGGTGTGCTGGTGCAGATGTGATGCAGAATGATAGTTTTGTGGTGCTGAGTGAGGCTGAGGTGGTGGTGTGCTGATGCGGGGGTGATGCCGAATGATACTTATGTGGTGCTGAGTGAGGCTGAACTGGTGGTGTGCTGGGGTGCGGGGGTGATGCTGAATGATAGTTATGTGGTGCTGAGCGAGGCTGACATGGTGGTGTGCTGGTGCGGGGTGTGCCGTATTATAGTTATGTGGTGCTGAGTGAGGCTGAGGTGGTGCTGAGTTGGTGGTGTGCTGGTACGGAGGTGATGTCGAATGATAGTTATGTGGTGCTGAGTGAGGCTGAGGTGGTGGTGTGCTGGTGCGGGGGTGATGTCGAATGATAGTTATGTGGTGCTGAGTGAGGCTGAAGTGGTGGTGTTCTGGTGCGGGATGTTCTGAATGATAGTTATGTGGTGCTGAGTGAGGCTGATGTGGTGGTGTGCAGGTGCGGAGGTGATTTCGAATGATAGTTATGTGGTGCTGAGGTGGTGGTGTGCTGGTGCAGAGGTGATGCCGAATGATAGTTATGTGGTGCTGAGGGAGGCTGAGGTGGTGGTGTGCTGGTGCGGGGGTGATGCCGAATGATAGTTATGTGGTGCTGAGGGAGGCTGAGGTGGTGGTGTGCTGGTGCGGGGGTGATGACGAATGATAGTTATGTGGTGCTGAGTGAGGCTGAAGTGGTGGTGTGCTGGTGCAGATGTAATGCAGAATGATAGTTATGTGGTGCTGAGTGAGGCTGAGGTGGTGGTGTGCTGGTGCAGAGGTGATGCCGAATGATAGTTATGTGGTGCTGAGTGAGGCTGAGGTGGTGGTGTGCTGGTGCGTGGGTGATGTCGAATGATAGTTATGTGGTGCTGGGTGAGGCTGAGGTGGAGGTGTGCTGGTGCGGGGGTGATGTCGAATGATAGTTATGTGGTGCTGGGAGAGGCTGAGGTGGTGGTGGTGTGGTGGTGCGGGGGTGATGTCGAATGATAGTTATGTGGTGCTGAGTGAGGCTGAGGTGGTGGTGTGCTGGTGCAGAGGTGATGCCAAATGATAGTTATGTGGTGCTGAGTGAGGCTGAAGTGGTGCTGTGCTGGTGCAGAGGTGATGCCGAATGATAGTTATGTGGTGCTGAGTGAGGCTGAGGTGGTGGTGTGCTGGTGCAGATGTGATGCAGAATGATAGTTATGTGAGGCTGAGGTGGTGGTGTGCGGGATGTGCCGAATGATAGTTATGTGGTGCTGAGTGAGACTGAGGTGGTGGTGTGCTGGTGCAGAGGTGATGCTGAATGATAGTTATGTGGTGCTGAGTGAGGCTGAGGTGGTGCTGAGGTGGTGGTGTGCTGGTGCGGGGTGATGCCGAATGATAGTTATGTGGTGCTGAGTGAGGCTGAAGTGGTGGTGTGCTGGTGCAGAGGTGATGCCGAATGATAGTTATGTCGTGCTGAGTGAGGCTGAGGTAGTGGTGTGCTGGTGCGGGGTGTGCCGAATGATAGTTATGTGGTGCTGGCTGAGGTGGTGGTGTGCTGGTGTGGGCGGGATGTCGAATGATAGTTATGTGGTGCAGAGTGAGTCCGAAGTGGTGGTGTGCTGGTGCAGAGGTGATGTCGAATGATAGTTTAGTGGTGCTGAGTGAGGCTGAGGTGGTGGTGTGCTGTTGCGTAGGTGATGTTGAATGATAGTTATGTGGTGCTGGGTGAGGCTGAGGTGGTGGTGTGCTGGTGCAGAGGTGATGCCGAATGATAGTTATGTAGTGCTGAGTGAGGCTGAGGTGGTGGTGTGCTGGTGCGTAGGTGATGTCGAATGATAGTTATGTGGTGCTGGGTGAGGCTGAGGTGGTGGTGTGCTGGTGCGGGGGTTATGTTGAATGATAGTTATGTGGTGCTGAGTGAGGCCAAAGTGGTGATGTGCTGGTGCAGATGTGATGCAGAATGATAGTTATGTGGTGCTGAGTGAGGCTGAAGTGTTGGTGTGCTGGTGCGGGGGTGATGCCGAATGATAGTTATGTGGTGCTGAGTGAGGCTGAGGTGGTGGTGTGCTGGTGCGGGGTGTGCCGAATGATAGTTATGTGGTGCTGAGTGAGACTGAGGTGGTGGTCTGCTGGTGCAGAGGTGATGCCGAATTATAGTTATGTGGTGCTGAGTGAGGTGGTGGTGTGCTGGTGCAGATGCGATGCAGAATGATAGTTATGTGGTGCTGAGTGAGGCTGAGGTGGTGGTGTGCTGGTGCGGGGGTGATGTCGAATGATAGTTATGTGGTGCTGAGTGAGGCTGAAGTGGTGGTGTGCTGGTACAGAGGTGATGCCGAATGATAGTTATGTGGTGCTGAGTGAGGTTGAGGTGGTGGTGTGCTGGTGCGGGGGTGATGCCGAATGATAGTTATGTGGTGCTGAGTGAGGCTGAGGTGGTGGTGTGCTGGTGCGGGGTGTGCTGAATAATAGTTATGTGGTACTGAGTGAGGCTGAGGTGGTGCTGAGGTGGTGTTGTGCTGGTGCGGCGGTGATGTCGAATGATAGTTATGTGGTGCTGAGTGAGGCTGAAGTGGTGGTGTGCTGGTCCAGAGGTGATGCTGAATGATAGTTATGTGGTGCTGAGTGAGGCTGAGGTGGTGGTGTGCTGGTGCGGGGTGGTGCCGAATTATAGTTATGTGGTGCTGGGTGAGGCTGAGGTGGTGGTGTGCTGGTGCGGAGGTGATGTCAAATGATAGTTATGTGGTGCTGAGTGAGGCTGAGGTGGGGGTGTGCTGGTGCGTGGGTGATGCCGAATGATAGTTATGTGGTGCTGGGTGAGGCTGAGGTAGTGGTGTGCTGGTGCGGAGGTGATGTCAAATGATAGTTATGTGGTGCTGAGTGAGGCTGAGATGGGGGTGTGCTGGTGCGTGGGTGATGCTGAATGATAGTTATGTGGTGCTGAGTGAGGCTGAGGTGGTGGTGTGCTGGTGCAGATGTGATGCAGAGTGATACTGAGGTGATGCATAGTGAGCTGAGGTGGTGCTGAGTGATGTTTAGTTGGTGGTGCTGCACTGATGCTCAGGTAGTGCTGAGCTGGTGTTCAGGTGGTGCTGAGTGATGCTGAGTTGGTGCTGTGCTGAGGTGATGATGCGCTGATGCTGAGGTGGTGCTGCGCTGATGCTGAAGTGGTGCTGTGTTGGTGCAGAATTACTGCTGAGGTGGGGCTGCGTTGGTGCTGAGGTGGATTTGCGCTGGTGCTGAGGTGGGGCTGCGCAGGTGCTGAGGTGGGGCTGCGCTGATGCTGAGGTGATGCTGTACTGATGTTGATGTGGTTGTGCTGCACTGGTGCTGAGGTGGTGCTGCATTGGTGGTGGTGCACTGATTAGAAGGTTGTGCTGGTGCTGAGGTGGTGCTATGGTGATGCAGGGTGATACTGAGGTGGTGCTCAGTGATACTGATGTGGTGGTACTGTGCTGATGCTCAGGTGGTGCTGATTGATTCTGAGTTGGTGCTGTGCTATTGTTGAAGTTGTGCTGTGTTGGTGCTTGATTGCTGCTGACGTGAGGCTGCATTGGTGCTGAGGTGAGGCTGCGCTGGTCATGAGGTGGGGCTGCGCTGGTGATGAGATGGTGCTGCACTGGTGGTGTTGCAGTGATGAGGAGGTGGTGCTGATGCTGAGATGATGTTGTGCTGATGCTGAGGTGGTGCTGAGTGATACTGAGGTGGTGCTGAATGAAACTGAGGAGGTGCTGAGTGATAATGAGGTGGGGTGCTGCGCTGGTCCTTAGGTGGTGCTGAGGTGATGCTGATGTGGTGATGCATAGGTGCTGAATTGCTGCTGAGTTGGGTTTGCGCTGGTGCTAAGGGATTGCGCTAATGCTAAGGTGGGGCTGTGCTGGTGTTGAGGTGGGCTGCACTGGTGTTGAGGTGGAGCTGTGCTGAGCTGGTGCTGAGGTGCTGCTGAAGTGATGGTTAGTTGGTGGTGCACTGGTGGTGGTAAACTGATGAGAAGTTGGTGTGCTGAAGCTGAGATGGTGCTGTGGTGATGCTGAGTGATACTGAGGTGGGGCTGAGTGATAATGAGGTGGTGCTGCTGTGTGGGTGCTTAGGTGTAGTGGAGAGATGTTCAGTTGATGCTGTGCTGAGGTGATGCTGATGTGTTGCTGTGCTCATGCTGAAGTGGTGCTGAGTTGGTGCTGAATTGCTGCTAAGGTGGGATACGTTAGTGCTGAGGTGCGGCTGTGCTGGTGCTGAGGTGGGGCTGTGCTGGTGCTAAGGTGGGGATGTGCTGGTGCTGAGGTGTGGCTGTGCTGGTGCTAAGGTGGGGCTGTGCTGATGCTGAGTTGGTGCCGCGCTGATGCTGAGTTGGTGGTGCACTGGTTGTGCTGTGCTAATGAAGAAAGTGGTGCTGATGCTGAGATGGTGCTGTGGTGGTGCTCAGGTGGTGCAGTGCTAATGCTGAGGTGGTGCTGTGCTGATGCTGAGGTGGTGCTTTTACCGAGGTGGTGCTGAGGTCGTGGTGTGTTTGTGCGGAGGTGGTGCCAAGGGGGCGCTCAGTAATGATATAACCACGCATACTGTATATGCCTCTAACTAGTAGGAGGAGAGGGCCGGGGAAGGAATCTTGAACCCCTTTGCAGATTGCTGCAAATTAAGACTTTGGATATGTTAGATGGGCTGGGGGAAGGTCACCTTGCCTTAGACTGTGGTTTACTAAGGACACATGCTGTGGCCTTTAATGATCTGTAGGCGAAGGTGAGGGAAGGAAGCCTGCAGTACAATAGGATCATTGGCGATCCAAGCTTTAAACATGTTAGCTGAGTTGGGGAAACGTCACCCTGCAGTGGGTTTTCAGGCAATAATAAAAATTGAAAGGTAAATTTGGCGATTAATGTTTCTGCTGGAGAGAGATCGGAGTTTTATCTAGTGGCTGCATCCACTCATGCTAAAGTAGGCCATAGTATTAAAATGCCTGCTGCAAAGAACATGTCCTTGTGTGTCCAGAGGTTGTCAGGCAACAATAAAAATGTAAAGGCGACTTTGGTGATTAATGTTTCTCCTGGAGAGAGATCGGAGTTTTATCTAGTGGCTGTTTCCACTCATGCTAAAGTAGCGCAGAGGATTAAGATGCCTGCTACAAAGAACATGTCCTTGCGTGTCCAGAGGTTTTCAGGCAACAATAAAAATGTAAAGATAAGTTTGGCGATTAATGTTTCTGCTGGAGAGAGATTGGAGTTTTATCCAGTGGCTGTTTCCACTCATGCTAAAGTAGCACAGAGGGTTAAGATGCCTGCTGCAAAGAACATGTCCTTGTGTGTCCAGAGGTTTTCTGGTAACAATAAAAATGTAAAGGTAGCTCTGGCGATTAACTTTCCTGCTGGAGAGAGATCAGAGTTTTATCTAGTGGCTGTTTCCACTCATGCTAAAGTAACACAGAGGATTAAGAGGCCTGCTGCACAGAACATGTCCTTGTGTGTCCAGAGGTTTTCAGGCAACAATAAAAATGTAAAGGTAACTTTGCAGATTAATGTTCCTGCTGGAAAAAGATGGGAGTTTTATCTAGTGGCTGTTTCCACTCCTGCTAAAGTAGCGCAGAGGATTAAGATGCCTGCTGCAAAGAACATGTCCCTGTGATCCAGAGGTTTTCAGGCAACAATAAAAATGTAAATGTAACTTTGGCGGCTAATGTTCCTGCTTTAGAGAGGTCGGAGATTTATCCAGTGACTGTTTCCACTCATGTTAAAGTAGCGCAGAGGATTAAGATGCCTGCTGCAAAGAACATGTATTTATGTGTCCAGAGGTTTTCAGGCAGTAAAAAAATGTAAAGGTAAATTTGGTGATTAATGTTCCTGCTGGAGAGAGATCGGAGTTTTATCTAGTGGCTGTTACCACTGATGCTAAAAGAATGCAGATGATTATGATGCCTACTGCAAAGAACATGTCCTTGTGTGTCCAGAAGTTTTCAGGCAACAATATAAATATAAAGTTAACTTTGGCGATTAACATTCCTGCTGGAGAGAGATCAGAGTTTTATCTAGTGGCTGTTTCCACTCATGCTTAAGTACCTCAGAGGATTAAGATGCCTGCTGCAAGGAACATGTCCTTGTCTTTCCAGGGGTTTTCAGGCAACAATAAAAATGTAAAGATGTTTGGCCATTAATGTTTCTGTTGGAGAGAGATCGGAGTTTTATCCAGTGGCTGTTTCCACTCATGCTAAAGTAACACAAAGGATTAAGATGCCTGCTGCATAGAACATGTCCTTGCCTGTCCAGAGGTTTTCAGGCAACAATAAAAATGTGAAGGTAACTTTGCCGATTAATGTTCCTGCAGGATGGAGATTGGAGTTTTATCTAGTGGCTGTTTCCACTCATGCTAAAGTAACACAGAGGGTTAAGATGCCTGCTGCATAGAACATGTCCTTGCCTGTCCAGAGGTTTTCTGGTAACAATAAAAATGTAAAGGTAGCTCTGGCGATTAACTTTCCTGCTGGAGAGAGATCAGAGTTCTATCCAGTGGCTGGGTCCACTCATGCTAAAGTAGCACAGAGGGTTAACATGCCTGCTGCATAGAACATGTTCTTGCGTGTCCAGAGGTTTTCAGGCAACAATAAAAATGTAAAAGTAATTTTGGCGATTAACGTTCCTGCTGTAGAGAGATCAGAGTTTTATCCAGTGGCTGTTTCCACTCATGCTAAAGTAGCACAGAGGGTTAACATGCCTGCTGCAAAGAACATGTCCTTGCGTGTCCAGAGGTTTTCAGGCAACAATAAAAATGTAAAGGTAACTTTGCAGATTAGTGTTCCTGCTGGAAAAAGATGGGAGTTTTATCTAGTGACTGTTTCCACTCATGCTAAAGTAGCGCAGAGGATTAAGATGCCTGCTGCAAAGAACATGTCCCTGTGTGTCCAGAGGTTTACAGGCAACAATAAAAATGTAAAGGTAACTTTGCAGATTAGTGTTCCTGCTGGAAAAAGATGGGAGTTTTATCTAGTGGCTGTTTCCACTCATGCTAAAGTAGCGCAGAGGATTAAGATGCCTGCTGCATAGAACATGTCCCTGTGTGTCCAGAGGTTTACAGGCAACAATAAAAATGTAAATGTAACTTTGGCGACTAATGTTCCTGCTTTAGAGAGGTCGGAGATTTATCCAGTGACTGTTTCCACTCACGTTAAAGTAGCGCAGAGGATTAAGATGCCTGCTGCAAAGAACATGTCCCTGTGAACCAGAGGTTTTCAGGCAACAATAAAAATGTAAATGTAACTTTGGCGACTAATGTTCCTGCTTTAGAGAGGTCGGAGATTTATCCAGTGACTGTTTCCACTCACGTTAAAGTAGCGCAGAGGATTAAGATGCCTGCTGCAAAGAACATGTCCCTGTGATCCAGAGGTTTTCAGGCAACAATAAAAATGTAAATGTAACTTTGGCGACTAATGTTCCTGCTTTAGAGAGGTCGGAGATTTATCCAGTGACTGTTTCCACTCACGTTAAAGTAGCGCAGAGGATTAAGATGCCTGCTGCAAAGAACATGTCCCTGTGATCCAGAGGTTTTCAGGCAACAGTAAAAATGTAAATGTAACTTTGGCGACTAATGTTCCTGCTTTAGAGAGGTCGGAGATTTATCCAGTGACTGTTTCCACTCATGTTAAAGTAGCACAGAGGGTTAAGATGCCTGCTGCAAAGAACATGTCCTTGTGTGTCCAGAGGTTTTCTGGTAACAATAAAAATGTAAAGGTAGCTCTGGCGATTAACTTTCCTGCTGGAGAGAGATCAGAGTTTTATCTAGTGGCTGTTTCCACTCATGCTAAAGTAACACAGAGGATTAAGAGGCCTGCTGCACAGAACATGTCCTTGTGTGTCCAGAGGTTTTCAGGCAACAATAAAAATGTAAAGGTAACTTTGCAGATTAATGTTCCTGCTGGAAAGAGATGGGAGTTTTATCTAGTGGCTGTTTCCACTCATGCTAAAGTAGCGCAGAGGATTAAGATGCCTGCTGCAAAGAACATGTCCCTGTGATCCAGAGGTTTTCAGGCAACAATAAAAATGTAAAGGTAACTTTGCAGATTAGTGTTCCTGCTGGAAAAAGATGGGAGTTTTATCTAGAGGCTGTTTCCACTCATGCTAAAGTAGCGCAGAGGATTAAGATGCCTGCTGCAAAGAACATGTCCCTGTGTGTCCAGAGGTTTACAGGCAACAATAAAAATGTAAATGTAACTTTGGCGACTAATGTTCCTGCTTTAGAGAGGTCGGAGATTTATCCAGTGACTGTTTCCACTCACGTTAAAGTAGCGCAAAGGATTAAGATGCCTGCTGCAAAGAACATGTCCCTGTGATCCAGAGGTTTTCAGGCAACAATAAAAATGTAAATGTAACTTTGGCGACTAATGTTCCTGCTTTAGATAGGTCGGAGATTTATCCAGTGACTGTTTCCACTCACGTTAAAGTAGCGCAGAGGATTAAGATGCCTGCTGCAAAGAACATGTCCCTGTGATCCAGAGGTTTTCAGGCAACAATAAAAATGTAAATGTAACTTTGGCGACTAATGTTCCTGCTTTAGAGAGGTCGGAGATTTATCCAGTGACTGTTTCCACTCATGTTAAAGTAGCGCAGAGGATTAAGATGCCTGCTGCAAAGAACATGTCCCTGTGATCCAGAGGTTTTCAGGCAACAATAAAAATGTAAATGTAACTTTGGCGACTAATGTTCCTGCTTTAGAGAGGTCGGAGATTTATCCAGTGACTGTTTCCACTCATGTTAAAGTAGCGCAGAGGATTAAGATGCCTGCTGCAAAGAACATGTATTTATGTGTCCAGAGGTTTTCAGGCAACAATAAAAATGGAAAGATAAGTTTGGCGATTAAAGTTTCTGCAGGAGAGAGATTGGAGTTTTATCCAGTGGCTGTTTCCACTCATGCTAAAGTAGCACAGAGGGTTAAGATGCCTGCTGCAAAGAACATGTCCTTGTGTGTCCAGAGGTTTTCTGGTAACAATAAAAATGTAAAGGTAGTTCTGGCGATTAACTTTCCTGCTGGAGAGAGATCAGAGTTTTATCTAGTGGCTGTTTCCACTCATGCTAAAGTAACACAGAGGATTAAGAGGCCTGCTGCACAGAACATGTCCTTGTGTGTCCAGAGGTTTTCAGGCAACAATAAAAATGTAAAGGTAACTTTGCAGATTAATGTTCCTGCTGGAAAAAGATGGGAGTTTTATCTAGTGGCTGTTTCCACTCATGCTAAAGTAGCGCAGAGGATTAAGATGCCTGCTGCAAAGAACATGTCCCTGTGATCCAGAGGTTTTCAGGCAACAATAAAAATGTAAATGTAACTTTGGCGACTAATGTTCCTGCTTTAGAGAGGTCGGAGATTTATCCAGTGACTGTTTCCACTGATGCTAAAAGAATGCAGATGATTATGATGCCTACTGCAAAGAACATGTCCTTGTGTGTCCAGAAGTTTTCAGGCAACAATATAAATATAAAGTTAACTTTGGCGATTAACATTCCTGCTGGAGAGAGATCAGAGTTTTATCTAGTGGCTGTTTCCACTCATGCTTAAGTACCTCAGAGGATTAAGATGCCTGCTGCAAGGAACATGTCCTTGTCTTTCCAGGGGTTTTCAGGCAACAATAAAAATGTAAAGATGTTTGGGCATTAATGTTTCTGTTGGAGAGAGATCGGAGTTTTATCCAGTGGCTGTTTCCACTCATGCTAAAGTAACACAAAGGATTAAGATGCCTGCTGCATAGAACATGTCCTTGCCTGTCCAGAGGTTTTCAGGCAACAATAAAAATGTGAAGGTAACTTTGCCGATTAATGTTCCTGCAGGATGGAGATTGGAGTTTTATCTAGTGGCTGTTTCCACTCATGCTAAAGTAACACAGAGGGTTAAGATGCCTGCTGCATAGAACATGTCCTTGCCTGTCCAGAGGTTTTCTGGTAACAATAAAAATGTAAAGGTAGCTCTGGCGATTAACTTTCCTGCTGGAGAGAGATCAGAGTTCTATCCAGTGGCTGGGTCCACTCATGCTAAAGTAGCACAGAGGGTTAACATGCCTGCTGCATAGAACATGTTCTTGCGTGTCCAGAGGTTTTCAGGCAACAATAAAAATGTAAAAGTAATTTTGGCGATTAACGTTCCGGCTGTAGAGAGATCAGAGTTTTATCCAGTGGCTGTTTCCACTCATGCTAAAGTAGCACAGAGGGTTAACATGCCTGCTGCAAAGAACATGTCCTTGCGTGTCCAGAGGTTTTCAGGCAACAATAAAAATGTAAAGGTAACTTTGCAGATTAGTGTTCCTGCTGGAAAAAGATGGGAGTTTTATCTAGTGGCTGTTTCCACTCATGCTAAAGTAGCGCAGAGGATTAAGATGCCTGCTGCAAAGAACATGTCCCTGTGTGTCCAGAGGTTTACAGGCAACAATAAAAATGTAAATGTAACTTTGGCGACTAATGTTCCTGCTTTAGAGAGGTCGGAGATTTATCCAGTGACTGTTTCCACTCACGTTAAAGTAGCGCAGAGGATTAAGATGCCTGCTGCAAAGAACATGTCCCTGTGATCCAGAGGTTTTCAGGCAACAATAAAAATGTAAATGTAACTTTGGCGACTAATGTTCCTGCTTTAGAGAGGTCGGAGATTTATCCAGTGACTGTTTCCACTCACGTTAAAGTAGCGCAGAGGATTAAGATGCCTGCTGCAAAGAACATGTCCCTGTGATCCAGAGGTTTTCAGGCAACAATAAAAATGTAAATGTAACTTTGGCGACTAATGTTCCTGCTTTAGAGAGGTCGGAGATTTATCCAGTGACTGTTTCCACTCACGTTAAAGTAGCGCAGAGGATTAAGATGCCTGCTGCAAAGAACATATCCCTGTGATCCAGAGGTTTTCAGGCAACAATAAAAATGTAAATGTAACTTTGGCGACTAATGTTCCTGCTTTAGAGAGGTCGGAGATTTATCCAGTGACTGTTTCCACTCATGTTAAAGTAGCGCAGAGGATTAAGATGCCTGCTGCAAAGAACATGTCCCTGTGATCCAGAGGTTTTCAGGCAACAATAAAAATGTAAATGTAACTTTGGCGACTAATGTTCCTGCTTTAGAGAGGTCGGAGATTTATCCAGTGACTGTTTCCACTCATGTTAAAGTAGCGCAGAGGATTAAGATGCCTGCTGCAAAGAACATGTATTTATGTGTCCAGAGGTTTTCAGGCAACAATAAAAATGTAAAGATAAGTTTGGCGATTAATGTTTCTGCTGGAGAGAGATTGGAGTTTTATCCAGTGGCTGTTTCCACTCATGCTAAAGTAGCACAGAGGGTTAAGATGCCTGCTGCAAAGAACATGTCCTTGTGTGTCCAGAGGTTTTCTGGTAACAATAAACATGTAAAGGTAGCTCTGGCGATTAACTTTCCTGCTGGAGAGAGATCAGAGTTTTATCTAGTGGCTGTTTCCACTCATGCTAAAGTAACACAGAGGATTAAGAGGCCTGCTGCACAGAACATGTCCTTGTGTGTCCAGAGGTTTTCAGGCAACAATAAAAATGTAAAGGTAACTTTGCAGATTAATGTTCCTGCTGGAAAAAGATGGGAGTTTTATCTAGTGGCTGTTTCCACTCATGCTAAAGTAGCGCAGAGGATTAAGATGCCTGCTGCAAAGAACATGTCCCTGTGATCCAGAGGTTTTCAGGCAACAATAAAAATGTAAATGTAACTTTGGCGACTAATGTTCCTGCTTTAGAGAGGTCGGAGATTTATCCAGTGACTGTTTCCACTCATGTTAAAGTAGCGCAGAGGATTAAGATGCCTGCTGCAAAGAACATGTATTTATGTGTCCAGAGGTTTTCAGGCAGTAAAAAAAATGTAAAGGTAAATTTGGTGATTAATGTTCCTGCTGGAGAGAGATCGGAGTTTTATCTAGTGGCTGTTACCACTGATGCTAAAAGAATGCAGATGATTATGATGCCTACTGCAAAGAACATGTCCTTGTGTGTCCAGAAGTTTTCAGGCAACAATATAAATATAAAGTTAACTTTGGCGATTAACATTCCTGCTGGAGAGAGATCAGAGTTTTATCTAGTGGCTGTTTCCACTCATGCTTAAGTACCTCAGAGGATTAAGATGCCTGCTGCAAGGAACATGTCCTTGTCTTTCCAGGGGTTTTCAGGCAACAATAAAAATGTAAAGATGTTTGGCCATTATTGTTTCTGTTGGAGAGAGATCGGAGTTTTATCCAGTGGCT